>OX359285.1:8966730-9286730 GCA_947179155.2 Hedera helix | reverse complement strand
TAATAATAATTATTATAATAATTATTATTATTATTACTATTATTATTTTTATTATTATTACTATTATTATAATTATTATTGTTATTATTATATTACTATTATTATAATTATTATTGTTATTATTATTATTATTATTATTATTATTATTATAGTGTAGTGGTGATTTTAATTTGGACAAAAAATGTGAGTAGATAGATTTTTGAAAAAAAGATTTTGAATTGGGTGGGAAAATGAGAGATAGATTAGTGACCGTTGGATGTTGAAGCCTAAATTGATTTGAGGCAATTGGATGTTGAAGCCTAATTTATTTGAGGCCGTTGGATGTAGAAATATTGGGATTTGAGCCGCTTTGTTTTATATTATAGATTGTTAACGCCTAATTTTGTCTACTATAAAAATCATCAAACTATGAACTACTTGTACTTGAAAATCAACAAGGTTACACCAAAGAACTCGATAACCTAGGCGGTCAGGGTATACTCCGACGTGAGAATAAGTACAAGCCAAATAACGTAACAATGGAGAACTCAAATTGCTAAAAAATAATTGATATTTGATGTAAATTCAATGTGTACCGTGAGTCCATGCATGTAGCTGTATTTATACTCTTCCCATCAACTGTGCTATTAGAAGCCAACTAAGATAGGAAATCCATAATCAGAATCCAATTGTAAATATAACGTTGACAGGTCTATCCGTGTCACCATGAAAATCCGGAATCATTGTTTAATTTGGAATCCTTATTTGTCATGGATTTGAACCTTCCCAATCCACCAAGTCATCCCAAAGGAATACTTGAATGGGGCCCATGCATACATTGGGCCCACCATAGCATGTAAAAAATAACCCGACCCATACTCTCATCTAAAAATATACTTGGGCTCACACTAATACCGGGGTCCAATAAATTATACCCTAGCATTACCTCCATTCTCCTATTACAAGAATTTTAATACGAGAGTAACATAAAAAATTATTAAATTAAAAAGATTAATATACCTTCCAACTGTTAATTATAATTGTCATATACCCATATGGGCCCAACCCAAAACTACCACTCATAAGCCTCGCGCCTAATATTTAAACCATTAATTTCAAATCAAAATTTCATTTTATCCCTTATTTCCTCATAAATCTTCCGCCTCCCGCTTTCCCTTTCTCATGCAAAACCGTCCAAATTCTCTATATAAGTTTGAACTTCAATAAACCCTATTCCATCTACGATCAAACCCATTACCATTTCCCTTCATGGCATCCAACCCTTTTTCCTCTACTGTTGCAACCTCTAGCAATTCTCCCATGACTATAGTTAAAAAAAATGACATAGAAGTCCGTGCTAAATACTCCTCAGCCAAAGAGTTCCACCATGTCAACCTACCATCCACTATTACCGATCAAGTTATCCTCCAAATCTGAGAGGAATAGCAGTTCATTATTGAATACTCCCTCAGAGCTCCCAGCCCAAAAGAAAAAATGTACTAGCGTCTATCAAGCTACTGGTTCAGAATACCAGTTTATGCTCTCAAAAATAGAGTCCACCTACCCCTCTATTCGTTTATCTCAAAGTTTCTGGTATCCGTTGGCATCGTTTTTGCCCAACTAGTACCGAATTCCTATAGTCACCTTATATGTTACATCACTTATTGCCATTCCCAGAAGATCACCCTTTTGCATAGACTTCTTTTTTTCCATCTTCACCCTTACCAAAACAAAAGAACCTGGTTTTCGAACACTCAACCGCCTCCTCAGCTGATAAGCTTGGATGCAACCTCCCTTTAGCAATAAAGGATGGCATACCAACTGGATCTTCACCTCAGGACCGAATACCCACCTGTTTCCATCCTGGGACGAACTGAAAAAAAGAGAAGCTTGGCTACGACAATATGTCCGCAACCAAGAAGAAAGAATTCTGAGCTTTCTACAGGAAGATGCCAACTGAATTTTGGAACCTCGACCTCCTCACCAACTAGCAATGGCTCTTCGATCACGACTGTATGTATCTGAACCCCTTACTAATTCAATTTTAGCTTTACTACTATCTTCTGCTTCTAATCTCTCATTCTCCCTTCCCCGCTTATTTTGATTTCAGTAGTGATCATATCCAAACCCCAACCCCAACCCCGACCCCATACTCCAATTTTAGACACAGAAGACCAACCCCAAACCTCTGAAGCTCCCAAACCTCCAAAGCTCTGAAGTTTGAAAACATAATGTCCGAAATCCCCAGAACATAAACTAACTCTATTCCAACAAACGTCAAACCCCTCAAACCCATCATCGAAGCCACCCATTCATCCCTTGACAAAAATGCTTTTGAACTAACCAATGCTTAAAAACAACTCCACAAAAGAAAACGTTGAAAGGTAACTAAAGCCACTTATGCCCCAATATACATCCAACCCATCTCCTCAATACCACCCCATCTACCTTCACCCCATTGTCCAAGTCCCCTGAAATACCCTTCAGAGACACCTCTACAACTCCCCCTCCTTAATCAACACCATTCCGATCAACCACCCCCATAGAAATTTACTCTGAAAGCCCACCAGTACAATAAATCCCCCCGACACCTCCAACCCAAACAAACGCTGAAGCCTCTTCTTCCAACCCAAATCTATCAAAATTAACTTTTTGGCCAATAAACCCCGAGGAGACCCTTCCCTTCAAACCCCTCAGTTTCTTCAACCTCCCATCTAATAACCCATACTACAACTCCCTAGACTTCAGTAATCTTATGACATCGGCAACACTCCACTTGGGTTGGGTAAGAACCCCTCTCACACTTGTTTCATTTTATTGTATTTTTTTTCATACTAACTCGCCCTCTTAATAGGCCTTAAGTGCTTTCAACAAACTTTAACTATTCAAGCACAAAGACAAATAACAAGCCGCCACCATCAACTAACTACAAGTCGAACTAAACGAGATCAAAGAAGACAACTCAACTCTACATGTAGAGCGGGAAGTAAACAAAGCCTTCATACTAGCACTTCAAGCAAAACTAGCCAAAGCCGAACACCAAAATGAACAGAACCTCAAAAATCTTACCGAAGAATGAACCACCCTTCATCAAGACAGAACATAACACCTGAAGAAAATTGAAGAACTTCAACAATAAAACAAACTCCTCATTAAACAAACAAACCAGATAGATGAAGCCCCTCTATATCTCCACCATCGCCAATAAGTTACTTGAAGAAGAAAACTTAACCTTCAAAACTCAAGCCCGAACCACCATTGAAGATAACTAACATGCCAAAATACAAAAATATAAAAAATCCAAAGAACTAACTGAAGTGGTGGTAGCTCAATATGACCAAGGCTACTTGTTTGCCAAAGGAAAAATCAAGGCAGCAGGTTTGGATCCAACCTCCATAGGTTTCTCCTCCGATGAGGATGAAGAAGACAACCCATCAAGCAACTAACATTCTTTGTAATTTTCCTTTACTACAAATAACTCATGTAAATATATTAGGATCTTTTGTAAATACTCCTAAATTTAATGAAGAACATCTTTTGGAATGAATATCAAACAACTTCTTTATTAATATTTTGTTTTAAGCTACATTTGAATGAATATATCCTAAATAACTTGAACAATAATATTTCCTACAACTAATACTTCCTAAAAATAATACTTCTTATTGATAATATTTCTACTGATAATACTTCCTAAGTCTTCCTGCATGCCAAGTGTTTTTTAATTCCACCCCATCCATTCCCTGAAGCTTGTAAGTCTCTACCTTTAATACTTCTATGACTTCATAAGGTCTTTCCCAATTAGGCATTAACTTACCAATGTTTTGTGGAGTTGAAGCCTCAGTTCACCCACCTCAAATCTTCTTAACCAAATTCTCTTATTGTAATGCTTAACATTTTTTTTACTGATAAATGGGCCAACCTGAGCACAACATCATCTCGAACCTTGTCCAATAGATCCAAATTGAGTCGGAGACCTTCTTCATTGTACAACTCCTTAAAGTTTAAAACCATGAAAGATGTGGATCTGATCTCAACTGGGATTAATGCTTTAGTACCTTATGCTAACCTGAATGGATAATCTCCAGTGGTCATCTGTGGAGTGGTTCAATATGATCAAAGGGCACTCTGGAGTTCTTCCAATGACCTTCCTTTTGCTTCATCCAATCTTCTTTTAATACTATTAAGGAGAGTCCGATTTGTCACCTCCACTTGCCTATTCGACTATGGATGAGTAACAAAAACCCTTTGGTATTAAACCCCAAGATCCACTAAAAACTGCTCAAACTTTGATCCCACGAATTTGTAACCCATTATCCAACACCAACACCACCGGGATACCAAACCGAAATACCACTGACTCCTTTAAAAACTACAAATAGTTTTGCTCTGCGATGTGCCTAAGTGATTTGGCCTCTATATATTTAGTCATGTAATCGATGACCACCACCACGTACTGAAGTTATCCCTTCGCCTTAGGTAAAGGTCCCAATAAATCAATCCCCCAAATTGCAAAAGGAATTAGTGATAACACTGAGAATAACTCTTTTAGAGGTTGATAAGGCACCAAACTGTTCAGTTGACACTTAGGACACTTCCTAACAAAATCCTTAATTAGCCTTCTGAAACATCGTCAGTCAATAATACCCCTACCTAATTAACTTATACGCTAGAAGCTTAGTCCCCATATGATCTCCACAAATCTCCTTATGTACCTCCCGAAGGACAAATGACGCTTCCCAAAAAACTAAGCACTTTAGTAACGGTGAGGAGTAAGCTCGCTTATGCAATTCCCCATTTATCAAACAAAAGTATGCACTCCTATACTTGATCCTTTTAGCCATCAACATATCCAAAGGAAATTTCCCATTAGCTAAATAGTCCAAGTACGACGTCAACCAACAATTCATCCTTTCAACGGACATAAACTATTTTCTTGTGATACTGGGCTCATTCAGAATCTCTAGATACACCGAATGTAACACAGCGAAATCCTTACGTTCCTTAATTTTATCCATTCAATTCTGGATTTCATAATCATTAATCTTAAAATCAAATTATATTATCATCAATCATCTTAACGACGATTTCGTACGTTAATATATAACCTTTAAAATCAATATTTGACCATAATGTGGTCCATAAATCTGTTTATTTATCTTACATTCCTTACCAGTCTTAGGATCGTAACGTTCATTTACCCTTCATTAGAACTTAAGTCAACCATTTATCAATTGTGACCTAGTCTATTACAATTATCAGAATCATATATAATTATGATGTATCACCTCATATCTTGTAAATAATTTTTTATCATTAATCTATACATACATAACCCTTCTTGCTTATGCCTGTCCCATACATAGTCCTGTTTACATCCATCTGTACCATACATACGAGTTTAATACATATAAAACTCGACCAAGAACATTACATTAAACTTACATCGTTACAACTTTTCTTTAAATAATACATACATGCACATTTATCTCTATGGATTTATAAATCATATAACCCTTATTACCATTGTAGATTTACATTTAACTATCTAAATAGCCACATTACATAGATACACATAACAAATTTCTATCATGGTTATCTATGCCTTCATCAATCTTTACCTTTAGCTGCACCAGAACCTCCGACCTTCTTGTACGTTTACCTAAAATGTTAGTTCATGGCAAGAGTGAGCATATAGGCTCAACAAGTCAATCAGATAATACTTGTCATGCTTATAGTTTATATTTATGCGTCATGCATTCTCTACTTTACTATGCTATGCTTAATGACACATATTCCACTTAACAGTTAAACATATAGTTGCATGAAGTGCACATTTCAACTATCACATAACTCACATAGAACAATTAGTACACTTAAGTTTGAAAAACTTGTTTGATCTGTATTTATCTTGCACTTAACCTTTACTGCCTCGCGTGGCCTTCCTATTCTTTCATATCCGTCTTGTCGGTTTGCTACTTCGAGCGCTATCTGTAAACATTGCACCATATGCATCAATATAGGATCATCAACTTTCTATTACTTGTCAAACTTTATCCATAATTGCTTAACCAATAATCTCTATTCATTTCACTTTTGATGTGTTACACCTTATGTAGGTTAGTAATACATCTTAACTCGTTATCTACATTTCAAAACTCATATCATGATTTGACTTAGCTTTAAGCATATTATATTATGCAATTCATCATTTCATTACACCTTGAAATCCTTTCATATTGGCCATTTTTATCAATTTAGGGTTTATATAACATATTCTTATCATTTCACGTCAAAACATAGTTTTTTGGAAGCTTAAAAAAATTTCAAGTGCAAAGCAACTGCGCCCCGACGCCTTCATACCTCGCTGGCCACAAAATCTTCTCGGCCATAAACAGTACATTGCGCCCCGGCGCAGTGTTCAACACAAAACATGCTGCTATAACAGATTCTGTTGAATTTTGCTGCAACTTTGCTAATTTTTAACTCATTCACCATACATCTAATCAAGTCCAAATTTGGAACAGTACTAGGTCTTACTACTTAGTATTTTATAAAAATTTTACTTACCTCAATTGGCTTCTCAAAATTAGTGAAACATTAGCCCGTAGGAGGGCGTTCAAACTCGTTTTCAACTTAAAACTCAAATTTACCAACTTTGTGATTTTTGGCCATTTGCATCAAAACTTCATTCTAACACTTAATAAAGTTCATATACGTCATATATGACATGCCCAAACTTTTAAAACTATAAAACTTCGCACGATGCGAGATTTGTCTGTTAAAATCCATTTTGAATTGAAACGATCAATTTCGATCGTTCGAATCGTCTTTTCATTCAAATTTCAATCCGTTGATTATCAAATCAACCTAAGCACGTGTAATAACATAAAACTAGGTCGTTTGACTCCATTTCACCTTTAGTTCCTTAAAATTGCCAAAAATCACCTATGAGTTGGATTTTCAATAACTTTGTAAACTTTTCAAATTCAAAACTTAAACTCAACTTCACACTTTAATCTCCAAGCACCACATATGCTGCCACATATACATTTCACCACTTTTTATAATCACATAACTTCTACGTACACCTTCTAATGCACTTTACAGAGTATAATTTGATTTCATTGTAAATCATAGTCTAATATTGTAACTTCATGTACAAAATATGATTTTCAACCTTCAATGCATCTTTGAAGCTATCTAGCATAAAAATATGTATACTTCTTATATGTTCAACCTTTTAAACTAGGTTTTCATCAAATCTATCAACATATAACACATGATCATATCTTAAATCATGATTTTTAACTTGAATTCATACATGAATAGTATATCACATTTGTTCTACAACATATAGGCTTAGGGTTTCACATGAAACACACTTTGACACAGAACTTACATAACTAACATACATATATACCAAAATTCATGCATGGCTTTATCTATTCTTAAATTTAAATACATGAATACCAAATTTCATGGCTCAAACATAATCATACATTCTTGCATGCCTAACTTCTTTACATAGAAACCTTCCTCATGAAGAGAGCTTCATCTTTTCTTCTTACTCCATAACCATTCAAGCATCCTAACTTCACCAATCGAGCTTTTTCTCTCTATATCCATGACTTCTCTCTCTCTTACGGCTAAAATTTCAGCAAACAAGAATGAGGAAAACTTGCTTGCTTGGTAAATTATATGAGAGTTAACTCAATTTGAGTTAACTAAGCTTAATTATGGTTAAATCAACCTAAGGACATTTTGGTCATTTCACACTTTAAGTCAAGGGCATTTTTGACATTTCATCGCCTGGGACACATAGGTTATTACTCAATTTGTCAATGGTATTTTGGTCATTTTACTCTTTTGGACATAATGGTCATTAACTAGATTGTTGAGGGCATTTTGGTAAAACTCCATTTTGGCTAGATTTTTAAATTTTCATGCAAATTTTCCTTTTCCAAGCAACTTTCATATTTTCTTCTTGTTAATTTATTCCATGCTCATTTAAATCGATTCTTCTTTCGATCGATCGATTAGGTCACTCGCTTTCCGTCGTACTACGTTCACATAAACTCATTTTCCGTCTTAAGTAGTCATTTAATCGCAAATCGATTACATAACTTTTTTTAACCATAAAATACATATCTCGTTCCTTACACATTTTCTTGGTTCCATATTTAATCAATTTCAATTCCCGACATCTCAATTAGTCGATATACTCACTTTTTTCATAAATCGCTTCCTCGAAAAGCGAATGGCGCTCGTATTATCAAAATCCATTATCTTTTTATCATTTTACGCTCATATAGCCATTATACGACTTTTATGTTCTTTGGTACATTAATTAGCACACGTACGCCAATTCAAATTAGACGTGCACACTAAATCCCTTATACTCACTTTCAGGAGTATTACCTTCTTGTCTTTACATATCGTATCACGCTTATCTTATTTCAATCATTCAATATCAATTCTGTAATAATTTCAAACGTTCCACGATCGTTAGTTGTATTATTCATTTAATCCTTAATAGACCGATTAGGTCATACGGTTCCTTCTTCACTGTACATACATACATACCTTATCTTGCCATTTTCATATTATCGCATCTCTAGGCTTATTCATTAAGCTCGCTATTAACTTTTATAACTTAAGCTCAATTTGCATACTCTTTCCTCATTCCATTATTTTCTAACTTTAAATTCTTTATTCTACACACACACACACACACACACACACACATATATGTGTGTGTGTGTGTGTGTGTGTATATATATATATATGTATACATATATATGTATATAGATATATATATATACATATATATATATATATATATATATCCCACACATATTCAATCTATTACCTGCTGACACAAAATATCGTGTCTTACCATAATTTCTTTCAAATTACCCTATTGTGGGCATTACAATCAATCATTCATCTTTAATCTTTTACATTACCATTCAACCATCAAAATTCATATTTGTTTCGATTTCAAAATTTGTTGCGTCACTTATACACTTTACATAAATAACTGGTCTTTATACGTTCTATAGACCCTTATCTACATCAAGAGTCCTTCCGTACCATTTCAACCACACAGGTCATTTATAACATATTGATCACATAATAATTCATATTTAATCACCCTTAATACATTCTGTCATTCAAGCTAGGTTTTATCTACTAACATTTACTAAATTAATCAAAATCCTCCTTTGAAAATCATGTAAAAATCTGGGATGTCAAACTGAACCTCCAATTTTTTTTGCTTGGATTGCTGTAAGCCTAGACAACATGTCGGCCACCATGTTACCATCACGCTTGATGCCATGAAGTGAATAAGAATCAAATCTTTGCAACGACACCTTCACCTCAGACAGATACCTAGTCATTCTTGCCCCCACGAGCTTCATATTCTCCTTGGATCTACTTCACCACCAACTGTGAATCACTGAAGATAAGAACATTATGAACTTCTAGACTTTGAGCCAATCTCAACCCTGTCAATATTGCCTCATATTCTGCCTTATTATTGGTAGCCCAAAATCGAAACCTAATCGCCTACTGCACCTTAAATCCTTCCGGGCTAGTCAAAAGAACACCATCTCCACTAGTATTAGCAGTAAATGATCCATCAATATACAAAGTCCACACCAATGATGGGGCCTGCTGCCCTCAGTGATAACCCCGACAACAACAACTAACCCTTCCTCCGAGCTTTCAATGGGAAAAGTGCACTCAACAACTAAATCCTTTAAAGTCTGCCCCTTAATGGTTGTCCGAGTCCAATAATCTAAGACATATTGGCTGAGCTCAACCGCCCAAGCAACCATCCTTCTCGAAGCATTTGATTTATGAAGCACCTTTTTTAACAATTGATCAGTGTAGATGATAATAACCCGACCTTAAAAATAATGACGAAGTTTTCTACTAGCCACCCCAGAGCATACGCACACTTCTTAAGATTAGGATACCGAGTCTCTACATCTCTTAGAGCATGGCTAACATAGTAGACCAGCTACTGAACTCCTCCTTCTTCTCGAACCAACACTGCTCCTACCACCAGAGAACTAACCGCCAAATATAAATAAAGAGGTTCCTACAACACGGGTTTTTGCAACAGTGGAGCCGAAGACAAATACCTCTTGATCCCCTAAAAAGCATATTCACACTCGTACATCCATTGAAAGGTCTTCTTATTTTTTGGGCCCTTTAAAGTATCAAAAAATGGAAGACACCATTCTGCAATATTTTGTCATAAAACGTCGAAGAGCCACCACCTAATCAATCAACCTTTGTACCTCCTTAAAGTTTTGTGGAGACTTCATATCTAGTATAGCTTTAATTTTCTCTGGGTTAGCTTTGATCCCCCTGTTGTTCGCCAAGTACCCAAGAAACTTACTCGATCCAAGACCAAATGTACACTTTATAGGATTGAGTCTTATGTTGTAACGTCTGACTGTTTGAAAGCACTCCTCCAAATCTTGCAAATGGTCATGAATCCTTGCACTCTTGACGATTATATCATCTACATACACCTTCATGTTCTTCTCGATCTGCCTGCTGAAGACATAATTCATTATCCTTTGGTATGTGGCAACCATATTAATTAACCCGAACATCATTCTATTGTATGCATAGGTCGTCCGTTGTGTGATAAAAGTAATCTTCAGGTTATCCTTCTTAGCCATCAAAATCTAATTGTACCCCCAAAACGCATCCAAGAAGTTGATGACGACATTCCCTAATGTCGCATCAATCAACTGGTCGATATGAGGAAGTGGATAAAAATCTTTAGGACAAGCCTTGTTGAGGTTGGTGTAGTCGATGAAGACCCTTTACTTCCCATTCTGCTTCCTGACCAAAACCACATTCGTTAACCACTCTGGATATTCGATCTCCTTGATGATCCCAGCATCCAAGAGCTTTGCAACCTCTTCATCAATGATTTTTTAACGTTCGAGAGAAAAGATTCAACACTTTTGGTGTTCTGGCTTTCTATTAGAGTTAACCTATAGCCTGTGAATAAACATGTATCCTGCTATACTTGGCATATCGTGAGGTGCTCAGGTGAAGTTGTTTGCATATGTCCTTAGTAATTCCACCAATCCATTCCTAACTGTCTCTTGCAACCTGGCACCTACCCGAACCGTCTTTGCTGAGTTGCCCGGGATAAGCTACACATCTTCAATCTCTTCAGCGGGCAACACCAGTGGCTTCGTAGCTCCCTCTGTAAATGGCTCAACATCCATGATCATAGTTTGCTTATATTTACTGACCCCTACTGTAGAAGCTGTGAGTGTGTGCCGATAACATCTCTTTGCTATATCCAAGTCCCCCTTAACTTCGCTGACCCCATTAGGTGTAGGGAACTTCATCTTAAAGTCAAGGATTGATGTGACAGCACGCAAGGTAGATAGCGTTGTTTTCCCCAAAATAGCATTGTAAGTTGAATCAACTTGTACAATAAAAAAATTCACCTGGATTTACATTGTGATGGTGTCCCGAACACCACTAACAACTTGACTGTCCCGACCAAATGTACCGCTTCATTGTCGAACCAATACAGAGGTGACTAATGTCCAACTTCCATCTTTACGCCATTCAGATTCCTTATTTGATAAGCGTGACTATAAAGCACATCAATAGAAGACGCATTATCGATTATGATCCACTTCATGTCTACCGAGCCGACTTGTGCCGTGATAACCAATGCTCATTCATGTGGTTTAACGGCATTAGGAGGATAATCTTCATTGGAAAATGAGATAACCATGTTCTGAAAAGGTCGCTCTAACCTCTGGGCTTGATAAGCATCAGATAAGTCTTTTGGTGGATTGAATATAACATCCTTTATAAGCTTCTTATTTCATCCTATGTCTAACCCTGTAGAGAAAACCCCCAAAACTTGTGTCATGTTTAGATCGATTATGGTGTCGATGGCATCTTTGAACCTCTGCACATATTGGCTCAACGATTCTCCTTGCTTCTGTTTGATCTACATCAGTGAAGCAGTCAATTTTCCCCTTCTTTTATTGATCCCGAATCGCTCATGAAATTTATCACACAACTCATTCCATGAATTAATACAACTCGAGGGGAACGATATCATCCACTATTGGCTCCCTTCTTTAAAGTGGTGATGAAGATCTAGTACATGTCGGCTTCTGAATGGTTGTAGTACCTCATCACACGTTCATAAGAATGTGTGTGATCGTAAGGGTCGCCCGTGCCATCACAGGTCTTCAGAGGTGGTAACTTCTTCTTTGGATAAGCCTTTTCTTGATCAATGGCTAGAGAGAATGGAGATCTCAGATCCAAAAGTTGTGGATTAGCTGGTTCGGTCTTGATCGCCACCACCCTTCTCTCCAATTCCGCTATCCTCTACATAATGGGTCAGGAATAAGCGTCTATGGAATTCCTACTACTCTTCTTGACCGTGATCCGCCCTTATACCACTTTAGCACATTCCCTTAATTGGAGATCTGGTTCGGCCCTGATAGTACCGGTTGGAAGAGTCGGGTTGCCTTATATCTTAGATGTGATCTCGACCTAATCGACCAGGCAACCTCATGTAACCCTGAGGTTGGTTCCGGTTGTGTGAACCGAGTTGCTTTGTGCCTTCTTGTATAGACCGGGGGTCGACTCTGTGGGATCAATTCTTGCTCTCCTCCTTCAATAGTGGTCGGTGGATTTTCCTCGCTCCTCAACTCGGATAGGTGGGCGTTCCACTTTTGATGTCAATGCCCCAAAGCCTCCAACTCGGCCTCTACTTCTTTGATTTTTTGGAATCTAATTCTCTTTCTCTGATATTGTGCCGACCTTCCTTTTGGATTTCTTAATTCTTCCGGCCTTAACCTACGCAAATCTAAATTCAGTGTGATTGATGGAGAGAATAACCGCCTTCGAACAGGCACTGAATGAGCCTGCACGGGCCTAGACCTTGGTTGATTGGGCCCAATCCTATCTTCGTCGAGCCTCGAACATGCTGTGTAATTGGTTCTGTAGAGGATCATTGTTGGTCCTTACTAAGATTTCTCCTTTCCACCATAACAACAATCCTTCAAAACAAAACTGGTGATTTTAGGATCAAATATCAAAAGACCCTCCTTTTAACGCCAATGTTAATGCTTGATTTTGTTTTCTGCAGAAATTACCAAACTATGAGCTATTTGTACCTGAAAATCAACAAGGTTACATCAAAGAACTCAACGACCTAGGCTGTCTGGGTATACTCTGGTGTGAGAATAAGTACAAGCCAAATATCGTAACAATGGAGAACTCAAATTACTGAAAAACAATTGATATTTAATGTGAATTCAATGTTTACCGTGAGTCCATGCATGTAGCTGTATTTATATTCTTCCCATCAGTTGTGTTAATTGAAGCCAACTAGAATAGGAAATTCATTATCAGAATTCAATTGTAAATACAATATTGACCGATCAATCTTTGTCACTGATGAGCGGGTTTTATACCTGCGAATTAGTACGTCTAGCTTAATATTTTGTGAGTTTTTGAGAGTTATTATTGCTTATATTTATGAATTTTATGGTCCCTAATTTCTCGTCGGTGTTTTGTAGGATTTTTGAGCTGAAAGGGCAAAATGGTAATTTTCACAAAAGACCACCGCCGCAGCGGCGGATTCGACCGCCGCGGCGGTCGACCATGCTGTTTTCTGACGGGATTTTTGCTACTTAAGAGGGAAGGTGGCTTGACCTAGAGAAGAGATTTTTTACGTCTTGGAGCTGTTTTTCTTCGTTTCTTCCAGCCTTCAAAGCCACTTGGATTGGTGTTAAGCTCAAGAACAAGAAGACTCATCAAGCTTGGATTGCTATATTGTGAAGGGAGTTTTAGTGTTTGAAACTTGTGTTTTAGGAAGTTTCATTCATTTTAGTTATCTTCATTCTATGTATTTAAGCCTAATGAGTAACTTGTTAATGATTCTTAGTCATTTAGCTATGAACTAACTTCATTTCTAGGATCACAATGGATCTCACTACTAGATTTTACTGGAATATCTCTCTTTTTTGATGTGAATGGATTGCTAATGAATGATTATCATGCTTTGTTCTTCATGTATGGATTATGTACTTTGTATGTAATGTGTGGTTGTTTATGATATTGAAAAATGGATTAAATAACTAGGCCTAAAGCATGATAGCACTTGTAGGTTGTTTTATCTTCGGATGAGAGCCTAATTTGTATCTCGGATAGGAATATACCGGTGTATCTTGTGTAACCTTGTTGAGAAGTGCTTTTATCGCCATCTTGCTAAGTTAGGTCACATAGGAATATAGTGAACTAATTAGTAGGGTGTGAATCATTTAACTATCGGAAGAGGTTATTGGTTGCTTATTTTCTCTGGTTATCATTCGAGCGATCTTAGCATTGAAAAGAGAGGTGTGAGGGTTAAATGAGGTAGTGAGTGAAGTTGTGATCTTAGCTTGTTTTAATCGAATCTTTGTTGCTACGTTTTTATTATTTTAGGTTATTGTGTTTACAAAAACTCGTCATCTTAATCATAGTTTAAATCGGATTAGATTGCTTTAAGCTTGCTATGCAGATATCGTTAGTTTAACTCCTCGTGGGATCGACAATTTACTTTTATTATATTACTTGTTGACCGCGTATACTTGCGCGTACATTCATTCAAACGAATCCGAAATCGCGTGTTTTTTATAGGTGCCGATTCCGACCAACAGTCACCATGAAAATTCGAAATCATTGTTTAATTTGAAATCCTTATTTGTCATAGATTTAAACCTTCCCAATCCACCAAGTCGTCCCAAAAGAACACTTGAATAGATCTATCCATACATTGGGCCCACCATAGCATGTCAAAAATAGCCCAATTCATACTCTCATCTAAAAATATACTTGAGCCCGCATTAATATTGGAGTCCAATAAATTATATCCCAACATATATAACACACACGCGCACACACACACACACATACATACATACATATATATATATATATATATACATACATACATATATATATATATATATATTAGAGTCAGCTGAATATTTCAATCACTAACCTAAAAGTTCTCCATAAATTTTCCACAAAGACCATAAAAAAGTCACTAGGACGAAAAGTATATACGGTGACAACATGATAATTAATTGCCTAACCACCAACCCTTTTGATTAATTATTTTCTGCCGAGAATTGACCAGCACAAATAAAAAAATATTGTGACAACATATGTAATGCCAAAATTAGACCAGTGTTGCCGTTACAAAAACAGGAATAATTTATTAAAAATATAAAAATAAGGAGAATAATTTACTATCTTGAAAATGAGATCAATGTTGTTGCTTTTATTCAAAACATGTCAACAACAATGATCTCAGTTGCGAATATTTCAAATATAATTTATTATGAATTTTGTAATTCTTTGGTAATTAGTACATTTTACATCAAATTTTACCGCCGTAAAATAAAGCCCAACATTTTATCAAATAAATATGATAATAGAAAGAATAAGTTTATATATACAAAAATTAATTATAAAAATTAATCACAAAATCGATCTTAATCATTAAAAAGTGTGACTTACAAATTTTTATATAAAATCATACGTTTTAATAATTAAGATAGATGTAATAGTTAATTTTATTATTAAATATTATGTATAAAGATTTATCTTAATAGAAAAAAGGTAATCATTTATCATATATAGGGTGGTGTTTTTTGGTACAAGTGCAACACTTGCACAAATCTACAATAATCTTCCATTTTAAAGTCAATGCCAATGTTAGATATCTGTTCGACATATTCAACCTTTACCTTCCAAACCTGATAGATCAAGATAAGAAATATCTTTTATGGTGACGGGAAAATCCAACTTCAATTAAATACCCTACCAACAAACCCTTGTAGTATATATATATAAAATAATTTATAGTCACGATTAGTTGCTAAAATGTTTGATGTATTATATACTTGACGATATTTTATAATATTTTTAATATTAATTATTATATTTTTATTTTTTAAACGTATTTATAAAGAATTATTAGTTATGTATAAAAAAGTTATATAATTAAATAAAAATTTAAATTTAAATTTAAATAATTTTTTTTTTATTATTTTCTTAATATACACAAAAAGTTAACTAATTTTTTTTTATTAAAAATTATAATTTATATAGAATATTTGACAGACTAATTCAATCATCTAATTAGCCGCAGGGTATAATTTGCCATCTGACCAATTAGATGATTGAATTAGTACTCCGAGTGGAGCCCATGTGGTCCAAGATTCTATATAAATTGAAGGAGTATATCTATGTAGATCTTATCAGATTATCATCAAACCCACCAGGGCCCACAAAAAGCTTGAAAGGAGTGTCGATAGCTTTAATCCTCCAGCGTTTGATTATGTATATATATATATATATATATATATTGATTATATTAATGTTTCCTTACCCCTAACAAGTGCCAGTGTCCTAGAGTGATAGTTTCGTTTGATTTTAATTTCCTTGTTGGTATATTTATTTTTGGCTAAGCGTTCCATGTCCAAATTTGTTTATGATTTCTATATAAAATTCTCATAATTATAACCTTAGAACTTTGATTTGAAAATAATTACTTTTAAATTATGTGATTCATAATAGTTAAAATAATGAGTAAATAAGGAAGAAAAAAGTAAAGGGAAAGGATGAAAAATAAATTAAACATATTTAACGAGAATTTCTTCTTTTAGCAAATTGCATGGCCAATTAAATTTTTTGAACTCTTGATTTTTCTCCCTTTAAGATTTGGATTTATTTCTTTTCTTTCTTTTTGCTTCATATTGAATAAGATTGTTTTTATCCTTAATTTTTTTTGGTGTTTTCTTTGATTTATTAATTCGGAATGAGAATTCGACCAGTAACAATTGAGTTGTTAAGTAATTTTATTTCAAAACAATAATTTAATCTATATATATATATATCCAAAATTGTATAGCATCCAATGTTAATTTGTCATATATTATTATGCATACGGCTAACATCATTCACTCTATTATTGTGCATAATAGAGATATATAAAATAATGATTTTAAATATATTATTATGTTATTACTAATAAATTAAAAAAATAATTAATTTAAAAATAAATATAATTAAAATTATATCTTTAAAAAATTTAAATTTTATATATAAATTTTTTGTTGTTAAAAAGTAAGTAAAAAAAAATAAAAAAATACTCTGAGCATATCAGTATACTTAATAGGCATAAAAATCGATTTCGACAAATATATCATGATAACTCACATTTTTGTACTTATGCACGTCTCTTGTAACACAAGTAGCATGGGGACAAGGCGCAGTCCACGCCATGTGTACCAGACAAAGAAAGTGAGAAGCCACTTTCTCCCCCTAAAAATACCAAAACTTTATTATAAAGATTAATCCTAAACTTTTTTATTATTTTTTTTATCTTAAAATAAAAATTTTAATTAACTTTTTACGTATATTAAAAAAAATAATAAAATTATTTATATTTTAATTTTTATTTAATTGTATAATTTTTTACACATAACTAATGATATTTTATAAATATACATAAAAATAAAAATATGATAATTAATATTAAAAATACTATAAACAAATTTTTATAAAAAATAAATTATTTAAAATGAACAGACATTTAATTTAGAATAATTTAAAATAGTAATTAAAAATAATCTAAAATAGTAATTAAGATTTATCTTAAAATAGAGAAAATAATATATTTTACGATTTTATATATTAATTTTTTATAAATTATATAAATAATAATTTTATATTTTAATATACGTTACGATCGTAATTTAATAATAAAAGAAAAACTGTTAAAATCATAATTTAACATGCTGGAGGGTTGTTCCAAAGATCTTCTAGATGTCTAACTACATTTATAATTTATAACACAGCCCCCCATTAAAATAATGTAAATACTTATTTGTCCAAAAAATGTAAGCTTCATTTATTTTTTTAACCACGTGAAAAAGTTTTGACGTTTCCCATGTGATGTGATGTGTTTTGGACCTTGTGGTTGGTAAGAAATTAAGAATGTGAGATTATTGTTACAAGTTAATAAAATTTAAATTCTTAATAACCTTTTCACTAATAAATTTTAATTTAATAAATAATAAAAAATATATACATAAATATATATCAAATATAAATATTAATTTTTTTTATTAAGTCTTTATATTAAGAAAATATCAACATAAATATAAATAATTAAAAAAATAAAATCTTATAATAAAGAAAATAAATTCATATTTATTGATAAAACTTAAATATTTTAATTCCTCAAATTCATTTTAAATAATAAATTTGACTCTTATATTAAGACTAAAAATAATGTTAAAAAAAAAATATTTTATTTTAAAATATAAAATTATTATTAAAATTTAAATTTGATATAAAATATTTTTAAATTTAAAATTTATTTAATTTTAATTTATTTTAATTAATATGCTATTAAATATTTTAAAATATCTAAAAATAATGAGTATTTTTATTTTATATTTTGTAATAGAAGGTATACGACTATACAAATAAAATAATAAAAAATAAAAAGACCGTTCTGTTTTTTCGTAATTAATTATATATTTTCTTAATTTTATATTTGTATATAAAAGTCTAAAATAGTACTTATTTAATTAAGAGTAAGATTAATTTATTTTATTTATGCGAATATAATAATTACGGAGTCCCCCTTCACCTCGTTTTGGAGTTTGGGGGTTTCTTCTATTCCAGAAGAAGATGAACACCCATAAACAACAAGAGCCTTCTTTCTTTGTTATGACCGCCTGAAGGCCCTGAACTTCACCAATCTGAAATCTCTTTCCATCTCTATATATCTATATCTCTAAATCCCCTAATTTATCGATTAATATAAGGTGAGTTCGAGTTTCGTTTCGATTTTTATGTGCAAGTAATTTGCTTGAAGAATCTGTTCTTAATTTGTTTGTCGTTGATTTCTGAAATGAAAAATTGGATTTCTGTTGATCACTTGAAAGTTGAGATTTTTTGCTGTATAATAATGATCATGATTTGTAGGTTGGGTTTTAGCAAGTTGTTTATTTTGATCAAGCATCTTTCAATTATTTGTTAAAGTTTGATTTTTTTTTAAATTTTCTTCATTTTATTAAAGTCTGCCTAGCTGAAATTAACCATAAAAAAAAATTCAGTCTTTTTTTGTTCTGGTGGAGCTAGATGTGCTGGTTCATCATGTAATTGCTGATAAATTAGAGTTTTATGGTGATCTGTTTATTAATTCAAAATGGAATTCTATAATTAGGCTGAGAGTAATTTTTTTAGTTCAGAAACTACAAAGAAAAATTATAAAAATAGAAAGAAAAAAAAACTACAAAGAAAAGCTTGATTGAAGTGGAACATTCAACTGTAACAACTTATGTTAATGAAACGACCATTGGGAAAAATGAAGAGAAATAAGGAAGTTAGTATGAAGCAATTCTTTTGGTGTGAAGATGTCTCCTTTTATTTTAACTGTGTTTGATAGAGAGGTGGAAGTAAGTTTCCATGTGAAGATAAAAGGGGAGGAAGGGGAAAGTGAAGGAACGCTCTCCCTCTGATTCTACGAAACCCCTTCCTCTCTCAAATGGGTGAAAAAGCAGAAGGAAATTGTTAGATTATTTTATTTTGTATCATTTGACATAATTAACTTTCCTATATTGTCATTGCAATATACAGTATAAAAGCTCTTAAATTTCCAATGAGTACAATACTAAACATAAAGTGTTAGGCTTAGGGAAGATATATTTGACAAGAGGAGATAAAGTGTTTCTTAGCAAAATAATATTAATGCACTGCTTTGGCTTTACTTATTGAATAGAATAAAGGATTTTGAGGGAGACGAGGGGAGGGGAGGAGGGAGGAGGGGGGGGGGGGGATAATTTGCAAGGGGTCTACTATGTTCTTTTTTCCTTGGCAAGGGTGCTATCACATTTTATGTTAATAATGCGTGAAGGACAATACTAAACATATAATCAGGTTGAAGAGTTAGGCTGTCTGTACAATATGCATTTCCCATCAAAAGCAGGAGTATCTGAGCGTTGAAGTTTTATGGTTTGATAGCCAAAAAAAAAATGAATATTTTTTTTTCCAAGTACCTGTTCAATTTTAAGAATTTTGAGTATCATTTTTCAGCTTAAGTGTAATCTTAACATGGCAATTCTCTATTCTCTTATACCCCTTTTAATCACTCAACAGTTACTATCAAAGTAATTTTGCGCATCTCTGGTGTGGATGTTTTTTTTATGGTTCTTTGCAGGAGAGAATCTGATATATGGAGAACAACGATGACGCTGATAGCCCTAGTTGGGGTTCTTCATTTTTCATGCAAACAACTGAAGATGTTGCCAAAGCTGTTGTAGCCGTAGCTGCCGCTGCCACTGCTCCTCGTTCACCAAGACCATCAGTGGTGTTTTCTTCTAAAGAGGACAGTGGTAACCAACTTCAAAAGCTTCAGCGTCAAGTTTCTAGAGTACTGAAAGGCTTATCACATCCCTCTGATGCGAAAAGTGTAGTTTACAATCCAGAAATTCTAACTAGCCAAAAGCGTCAATGGGCAAGCTGTCAGTTGCAGTATCTGGTATACTCTCTTCTTTCACGCGTTCCCCTTCGTGCCAGATTGCTCATCTCTTTAGCTAGCATTTCTAAATCTTGCTTTATAATCTTTTCTGTCTTGAATATCTC
Organism: Hedera helix; assembly: GCA_947179155.2. Classification (NCBI taxonomy): domain Eukaryota; kingdom Viridiplantae; phylum Streptophyta; class Magnoliopsida; order Apiales; family Araliaceae; genus Hedera; species Hedera helix. Next base: position 9,266,027 of record OX359285.1, on the reverse strand, counting down.
GTACTCTTTTCAACCTTTATATCTCAAAGTGCAATTGTATATAGAATAATCACTTAAATTTCTTGTTTTTTATTTTTTATTTCTTTATAGTTCTGGGAAAATATTTTTTGTTATCTGTGTACAAATCTTGTCATGAATTTGATAATTCCACTGGATAGTGTTTGTTAAATAATGGTTTCAGGTTACAAAACTTTATCTACTCCTTTCTGTTGAAGATACACTGAAAAAGTTCGTTCTTTTCTATGCTTTCTGATAATTATTGTACTGTTTAACTCTGCAGGATCAAAGGATTTTGAAAGATCCATCAAGGCTTTTCGAGAGCATGGTGGTTGTTGGACTTCATCCTAACTGTGATATCGAGGCACTTCAGCAGCTGTACTTTGGCAGAAAGTCTGAAGCTTCAGGTAGATTTCGAAGTGTGCTTGGTGGTCAGCATCAATCGCGTGTAGAACCAAACCTTGAACCCCAGGTACTGATTTCTGATTTTACATTCAAACTGATCAATGTGCTTGCAGTTAAATTTCGGAGGACTTATTGAATATTAAATGTAATTGTCCGCTTTGTCTTTCAGGTCTTATTTGTTTATCCTCCTGAAAAACATCTGCCTCTAAAATATAAGGATCTTCTTTCATTCTGCTTTCCTGCAGGCGTAGAGGTGGGTTGTTCTTATGATGGTCTTTGGTATAATGTTGATAAATTGACATGGGTCCCTCTCTCTTTCTCTGAAACTATTGTGTTGATATTCAATTTGGTCATGTGGTTGTTTGGTTGGTTGCAGATAATGTTATATTTATTTGTTTAATATCTAAGATTATTATCTGGGTTTCATCCAAAAAAATTGATTTTGAATATGTTGAAGAACTTCACCAAAAAATTAGCGTGTATCAAGGTTCTAATGCTGCTCACATATGTCAAATTATATAAGGATTATGACTGAGAGCAGGACATTTCCATTGCTCTTTGAAACAAACCCGACTTTGTGTCACTCTTGAAGTAATAAATGAGAACCTAGCCGAGCTCAGTTTATGAGCTTGTAACCCCACCTGAGAGCATTAAAGGTGACTGAACATGGGTTGGCCCAGAAGGCTGGACCTGTGGTGGCCCTTTTCCAAGCGAAGAGGTTGAACCATGTACCCTGTTGGTCTTGGGAATGTGGTTCTTCAAGTATAAGGAATTTAGACATGCTGTCTTGTAGGTTACTTAACCACTCAACTTCTTTCTTATTTTTTTTTTAATTTGCAAAAAATAATAATATTTACCCTTTTGTATTATATGAAATAAAACGGTGAGTATTTGTTTTTGCATTTTGTGAGTCCCAAATCTTTTATTTGTTATTGGCTTATTTACCTATTTTACTTTACATTTTTCTTATATCGACTTTATTGTCAACTGTCTGAATTATGTAACTTCTTTAAAAGGTTTTCCCACCCTTATATGTATATTATTTTGTATGTGATTTTTTATGGACAAGTGTACTTGTGATTGAAGGTTCATGCTGTTGAGAAAAATCCGTCAATGAGTGAGGTGAATGAAATACTACTAGGCCAGGTATTTATATATTCTGATTTTCACCTTCGTAGCATTTTTTGAAGTACTCTCACCAATTGCTGAAAATTTCATGATTGAGGAAGTTGAATGTTTATGTACTGATATGACATGAAAAAATTGAAAAACTCCTCAATATAAGGAGAAGCAAGGCCCAAACCCAAGGTCTTGGTGATTAATTAGCATAATTGGCAGAGTTTCTCCCCTCCCCCCTTATTTTAATCAGATGATATGAATTAACATGCTGCTGGGTCTGCAGGAACACCTTAAGCAGAGTGACCTGTCGTTTGTTTTCCGACTACAGGTAAATCATGAAGTACCATAATACTTTATTTTCCTTCTCTTCCATTGAGTATGAGCTGATTTTTTGTTCGAGTTAACTTTATCTTGCCCTAATTTGTACTAGTTTCAGTTCTTCCAACTTACTTTATTTGTGGGAGGAGAATTCCTTTCTTCCCTTAAACTATGTTCATTATGTTCATGGGGACCATAGTTCTGATTTCAATTTATGTTTCTTTCTTTTCTTTTTTCTTTTTTTCTTTTTTTCTAATTGTATCCTGAAGGACTAACTTGATGGTTCCAATTTATTGGTAGTGAATGCAGCTCAACAAAATTTGTTTGAGTTGATTGTGATCCAATAAATGAAGCATGTTGCACTTGTCGAAACATATATGCCTCCCGTTGTACAATGTGTTACCTGTTCAAATTGGAACATCCAGTTAAACTACTGACCTATATTTCGTTGTTTAACAAGTCAGGTTGATCGTGTATCAAAACCAAGCTGTGGTTATTTTTCTTTTGCATGTTGAGCCCATCCATTGATTCATCTGTATTATAGGGTGTATCAAAATCATTTTATGGCTTATCATATAAAATGAAAATTTACTTAAAGTTGAAAGGTTTATGTTACTCTTCTAAATACTATACTTACTGATTTTCAATACACTTGACCATACTATTTTGATCTATTTATCTAAAATTGTTGCTACTTCCTCTGTTTCACAAATGTTTTTATCCTTGTTCTTTAGTTTAATGTCCTGCTGCATACTGCTAAAACATCAACTTAGCTGCCAGACTTTGTGAAAGTAACTGTTAGGGCAGAAACTAAATTATATATATGCTAGTCTGATGATTAGCCAGCTGTACTTATAGTTAATTCGGTGAGATTAAGTGTACTCTCTAAATCATAGGATTGTTTTGGTGAGAATCTTCATGAAAAATATCTTATAGATAAATTGTCCAAACAATAAAATGAAAATTTACCCTTTGTATTACCATATAAAATTTGTATAAATGAAATGTTATTATAAGGCTATAATTGTGTCAGATTTTTCATGTATGCTATTGTTTGGTCATAGCCTTGATTTCTTATTCCGTTCTTGGTACAACTTGAAACTATTTAACACAACGTGAAAGTGGTGTTTAAACAGCATATGCAATGCTTTGCTAAAGTTACTTATAATTAAAGCTGCCCACTAAACAAGGAATTTAACCTAGTCATTCATTCACCCAGGCAAGACTTTTGGCATGCTATCCTCTAAAGAAACCAATACAGGTTGGAACTCTCATCAGGTTCTCAGATTTGAGCTGGCATGCTCATCTGGCTATATATCTGAATGTGCTAATTATTACCCACATGTCACAAGGAATGCTGATATGAGTGCTTCAATTTTTTATCCTAAAGTAGTTTTTAATCTTTTGGAACATATTTTAACACTGTTTATGTTATCTAGGTTGCTGATGATTCTACCCTGTATGGTTGCTGTGTATTAGTCGACGAAATAATACAAAAACCCTCTGGATTGATTTCTATGATTTCAGATGGGCAACCTTCCCAGTTGCCATTGAGCCGTCATATATTAACCACACGTCGATGTTATTGCATTCTTTCACGGCTTCCATGTTTTGAACTGCATTTTGGCGTATTGAATAGGTTTGTGAACTTTTCAATTGAATGGAGTCACACATGGCACTATTGATTAGATAGAGAGTAGCCCTTTTGTCATATTTTCTTGACTCTGGCTGTTGTTTAACTAGTTTTGTTTGGGTAGAACCATGTTTGTGGCTGTTGGATCTTAAACCCGTATCTGAAGCTATCAATTTGAACTTAACTGATTGGTCTACGTATCGATATGCCGTTGGCTCAAGGAGAAAATATACTTAATTACGATGCCTTTTGTAATACTTATACAAATAAATCCTTTACATTTATTGTTATTCTCTATATGGGGGTTATTATTTTACAAGTGGAGCATAATTTTTTGTTATTCTCAACCTACGCTTCTCCATGAAAAGGTTATAACTTATAGGTATGCCCCTGTGCAGATTGGGGTAGTAGCCAAGTAACAGGGTGTGGAAAGAGGTGACTATGATGAAAGTAACATGTACACTTTGTTCAGAAATTGGAAATAGCTTGGAAACAGTAAAAGGAAAATAAAGATAAATAGAAAATATTAGAGCTTTTCCTGGTTTACATATAATTTTAGCATGATACTTTGTACTGGATTTTTTGAAAGAATTATTCCCTCTGCTTCATTATATTAGATAAATTTTGACTTTGTAAAGTCATTTGGAGATGATTTCAATTCAAAATTGTTGTGATTCATTTAACTTTTGAAAACAATAGTAGTACTCTTTAGATTGTTCACAATTTTCATAATTTTATTGTCTAAATTTAAATGAATTCATACCAATTTTGTATTTGAAAATATCTTAGTTCAAAAACTCAATATTGATCCTATGTTTTTTCAATATTACTTTTACTGGAGGTCTATTTAATACTGATCCTAAAATCTAGTATTTTTCCTTTTCATTTTCCCTCTCCTTACTTCCTTTTTGCCATTCATTTACTTTCAATATCATTACATTTCCCATGTAGCATCTTCACTGAAGAAAGGCTGGAACGGTTAACCAAAAGCATTGGTGAATTAGATTTGCAATCATCCGTTAGGTATGGTAAGGAAGAAAATTCAGAAGAAACATCTTGGAGTATTTCACCTGAACATAGAGAAGAAGGCATGCTTAATGGAACTGTAGAAACTTCTCAATCAAGCACAAGTGATTCCATCCCTGCAAAAGTCATGGATGATGAGTGTCATCTGGAGCATCAGAATCTTGAGGGGGACCTTTTATTGTCTGCGAAAGGTGTTGATGATAATGTCGTGGTTCCAATTCATGCCCAAATAGAGAAACTTCCAGCTGAAAAAGAATCTTTAGTTGCAGCACAGATTTCTGAAGCTTGTGATATTTTTGTTGATGATATTGCAACCAACAAACAATCATCACAAAGGCGTGCACCAAATTCTGTTTTGCCTTTGTTACGACATCAGCATTATGAAAGCTCTGAATCTTCCTCCAGGTACATCATTGTGTTTTGGTACTTCTGGAGTCTAAATTCTGAATGACTTTCATGCAAGCCATTATTCTTGGGACTTAAAATTATAAAGTATTTGATTACGTGTTATTGCTTAATCATCCATTTTACTCATAACACTAGAAAGAAGAATCTCTTCTCTTCTACTCTTAGCCTCACCTCTTAATTCTTGGTGGATACCAGGTAGAATAGCTATGATAATCTTTTTTAGATTGGATACTTAAAATCTTTCTTTCTTTTTCATCGTTTTTTTGTGGGTCTTATTGTCCCCTCTGAAGCATAGAATATGTAAAAATTGAATTTTGAGTTTAATGACACTGAAACACATGCTTGCATCTCAAGCTTTACAATTTATGCATATAGAGCGCCAAAAGCAGTTCAAGTTAGTGTCCCTCCCTTCATATTTGCCTAATTCTTTGAAATACTTTAATTGATATTCTCGCCTGATAGGCGTTGGGGTCTTGGAGATGCTATGCTAGAAGCTCAGCACATGATGTTAAGATATCCCTTTTCTTTACTGTTTTTGTGTTTTTCAATAACTTATGCAATTTTTGATTTGTAGGTAGGCATAGATAGAAGTGCTATTTTTGTCCCAATACTGTCTAGGACACTATCCAGAGGCTGTCTAAAACTAAAACAGTGTAGATGTCTCGACTGCAGTTAGTATCTCTCTCTTCTTCTACTGTAATTGTTAATAGGTGGTATAAATTGCTACATGCAGTATACAGTGTTCTCCTAGTGAAGATAGAAACTTTAGGAGTGATGCTGATGAAGCAGAGCTTGAAGAGGCGTCATTCTCTGGCCAATCCAGTGACCACGGTGATATTCTGGAATGGGCCAAGGTTTGATGATTTTGTTAAATATTATCATGCCAATCTTGTGTTCCAGAAACCTTCTCTACTATTTCACATTTTCACATAAACATGTACAGGCCAATAATCATGGATCTTTACGAATAATATCGGAGTATTACCTATTCCCTTGTCCTGCAAGGGGTTCAACAATTAAGTTCCATCCTTTAGAGCACCTGCATCCTCTGGAGTTTCATAGACCAGATGAAACAGTTCTACATATTGCTGGCTCAACAATTGATTTGAAATCATGCAGTACAAGTTTGGAAATGGCAGATGTATGTTGAGTGTGGTGATAACTTAATCAGCAAATAATTTCTTCAATTTGGAAAAACCATTTTTGTGTTGGTTAAATTCTTTCATCTTCTATATATTTAATGCAACTTTAGACGTAGTGAGTCTTTCACATCTGTTGAGAGCTTGATTTACATTGTTGCACCAAGTGTCTAACCACTTGAGCTTCATAGTTTTCGAGCTCTAGTTACACGAGGTCTTGTTCAGTTTTTCCGCCAATATGTTTGTTTCCAATCCAGTTGGTTGTTATAATATATTTTCTTTTTCAGTTGTATTTCTGCTTGTATGTTTGTCTCTCCAAGTGTGAAAGGGGGATCATATATTGTGGCAGAGGCAGAAAATTTCATTTAATTAGAAGCAACTAAAAAGAATTTATTTTTTAAATCAAGTTGTTCAAAAAAATTAGTTTATATGTACATTTTCATCCTATTCTCTTTTAAAAAAAAAAAATCTAATTAACACTTGGCATATTTAAAAAATTACATCTATATTCCCCATAGAGAGCTTCTCAAACATAAGGTGGGCCATTTCTCATCATAAGACAAGCCCCTGGTTAATTGTGAGCAAGGTGTTTAAATTTTGATATACATTCTTGTAAACATTTTCTAGCAACCTAAGCTTTTGGAGTAATTGATGAATTTATAATTTCTATTCTGGTTCTTATAGGCACACATTGCACTCATGGCAGAGGAGGAGGCAACTGCTTTATCGGTATGGGCAGTCGCGTGCTTATGTGGATCCTTGCGACTTGAGCATGTAAGTTAGTAGTTTTTTAAATTTACACTAAATGTTTTCTTTCAGAGATATTGACTTAGAAGTTATAATTGGTCATCAAGTGGTCCAAACCCTGGATGAAACCTTGAGGTATTGATTCTCCTTGTTTTTCAGGTGTTGACTTTGTTCGCAGGGGCTCTGCTGGAGAAGCAAATTGTGATTGTTTGTTCTAATTTGGTACGCACCCATTACTAAAAAAAATGGATCATGGTATTTTACAGACGAATGATCTCTTTAACGGGAGCTACCCTATCTGGCCTAAGAATTAGTGGAGATCAGTGGTTCTTATGCCCTATGTCCTGGTCCCTTCTTTGCCCATTTCACAGAACTTTTATTTTTTGCCAAGTAAAATGCAAATTATTACCCGTGATTTGCTGAAAATCCCACATGATCATATGTGGTCTTAAAAACTACAAAAACCATGTGTAGTTTTGAGCTAAGTGCCACAGCCAATCATAATATGACACGTGGAGAAAAGCTCAATTTATTCTGTGCCACTTTGCTCAAAATCGCAAGTGGTTTCCTAGTAGCTTGTAGGACCATGGGTGGTCAATTGGGATTGGGTAAAGCAGAAGTGATAGGTTGCATTTTACTCTCTTTATTCCCCTCGAACTCCTTGTGTTCATTGATATAAACCGTTTTAGGATAGCTTGTGCAGTTTGTAAGCTGCATTAAGCATAATTATGGATTTTCGTGCCACACAAGTTTTAGGAAATAAGGCTTACTTGAGCTGAAGTAATGTTTCACTTAAAAGCCCTTTGTAGCCAATCCATATGACATTTTGTTCAACTCAAAACAACAAAGCCTTTTATCCCAAACTAGTTAGGGTAGGCTAAAATTGGATCCTAGTAAAAGTAGAAAGGAAAACTAAAAAGATAAAATATTTTGTTTATACATTTGACTTTTGTGTCATTTACTTTCTTTTGCCTTGATGCTAAACCTCTGTAAATATATGTTTTCTGTATATTTATTTATTCTTAAATAAACAGGGAATATTGTCTGCTTCAGTTTTGTCAATTATCCCCCTTATACGTCCCTACCAGTGGCAGAGCTTGTTAATGCCGGTAAAATTTTCATTCAGTGCATCGTGAAAAGTTATTCGTTCTGGGTATTTGTGTAATAATAATTTCTTTTCCAACAGTTCCTTCGAGAATTATTTTAAATAACTGTATTCATGCAGGTTTTACCAAATGACATGCTGGACTTTTTGGATGCACCTGTTCCATATATAGTGAGTCATCCGATATTTTAGTTCTTTTTCATCTCCTTTAGTTTTATGTAATTCACTTTAAAATAGAGCTATGAAAACATGAGTTGTTGGTGGAGCATCGAGGTTATGAATACGCAGGATTGATTTTGGCTATTGATTGGATATTAGTCTCACTTTTTTTCCTTTTTCTATATGAGATTTATTTGCTATATAACCATACATGAAAAGGAGAAAGTTGTGGAGCCCCAAATGTGAGAGTATCTTCCCATTCTTCTCCCAAACCCTAAACATGATATAGAGCAAGTACTCCGCTAACAGAGCAAATCAATTTTAAACCAAGACCCTGAACGAGAAACACCAAAGCCCCTATGCTGTGTAGCAGTGAATAAAAAAGGTTAGATTGAGTCTCCCTAGTTTGCACACGTTACAGATACATTTAGAAATAAGGATTTGAGGGCCTGAATTTCCGAAGTCTATCACTGGTGTTACATCTACAAAAGTTGGAGCGTTAATTACCAAACAAAATGCCTAATCTTAGAGAGAACAGAAATCTCCTACCAATAGAACTCCCAAAAGAAAGTATGGTGACATCCCTATATCTGTAAGCAAGAAGAGAGATAAATCATGTAAAACACTAAAAGATAAACTTTCAGGGACTAGATTTAGTGTCAAAAGAAGGGCAGGAATTGACCGATTCTATAATTTCTGTTCGAGTCTACTTACTATTGTTCACCGTGTCATAGAAACTGGGGTTTTCATTGAGAATGCCACAACTATTATCTGAAGGAAATTTTTTCGAAACAACTAAACCTCTCAACAGCGAAGATACATGGACCTCCAAGTTAACAAGTGAAGAATGAAAGCCCAAATAACCAACAGAAGATCCTACCAAGAGTCTTAGCTACACCATAAAAAAGCAGATAAAGAATGAAAATACATTTGAAGGAGACTTGAGACATTTTTCTATGTTTCTTATACGAGAACATGAGCAATGTATATAACTAGTTTCTGATGGTTCTTTCTATCAAATTATTATGTTGCATTTGGTTTATCTCTTTGAGCTAAAAATTTTGTTGTTTTCAGCATTAGTATATACATATTATGGATTGATATTGATTTTTTTATTTTCGTAACATCCAATTCTCTGTGAAGGTTGGTGTGAAAAACAAAACTGCTGAAATGCAGTCAAAGTTGACAAATATCGTTCTTGTTGATGCAAACAGGAACCAGGTGTGTGTCTTACAACTGGATTTCCTTTTGTGCTGTTTAAATAAATTAACAAACAGTAACTTATTTTGGTCATGCTTTCTATAGATCATTAGGTGTCTGTGAAGATGGTAGGTGTATGATATCATACTCGGCAGGCAGTTCGTTATATAGTAACTAATGACCTTTAACAGTGCAAAAAGAAAATTAATTAGCCTACTTCTGCGGGTTGCATTCAAAATTTGAATTCTTTCCCTGTAAAGCCTGACTAGATATCCCCAAAATGGTAACACTAGGGTGAAAATTAGAAAACTGGAAAGACCTAGAGTAGCATCTCCGACAGGCTATTTAGCTTATAGCTGGAAATTCTTCTAGATAATGTTTGGCTTGTGGCTAGTAGTAGTATGTGTTTAGGTGCACATGCATGTGTTATCACATAGATTTGTGAATTTACTGTCCAAGAAGTTATGCTCTGCTAGTTTTAGTTTTTGTTCTTTGCAAAAACAGGTGAATTTAGAATTTTTTTTGATAGTTTTATAGGACATTTAGTTTCTCTATGGAGCTGCTTTTGTCTTTTTATCATATGCTCAAACAGAAAAGCCTTCAAATGGGACAACCCTAGCCTCAGAAGCCCTATTTGTCCAAGGCTGGAAATGGTTGTGAGCATTGACTTCATCCCCTCTGGTGCCTTATAAATCAGATTCACCTCTTCTTGAACCCAAGGGGTGGGGAAATGGAAGAGTACTTGAGGAATAACTTCAAGGTTGATGGCCCATAATTGGGACCTCTGTTAACATATAAAAAGAATAAAAAAATCTCATTAATCGTTTCTTTTTAGTTGGAAATGACTTTCCCTTAAACAGATCTGGAATAATAAAGTTACATAATTTTCTCTCCCTGATTTGGCTTAAAACTATTATTTTTTATGATTATTATTTATTTGGAGAATAAATATGACAATCTGCATTACTGTTTTTTAAGACCATATATTGCATATCTGACTTTGAAGATGAGATAATGTGCAATTAGCTCATAACTATGCAATTGCTGAAGTTTTTTGACCCTAAAGCTGCCTTTTCTGCTGTTCTACATTGTTTCTCTGTCCGTGCACAAGTGTTGTTTCCTGCATACTAATGTTGATATAGGACTATTTGGTTTACTCTTTCAAGAACAATTGTTTAACTATATTTTGGTTGCCTTGAGGCAACAGGTGAGGTCATCATCAATACCACAACTACCCCGGCACAGGGAATTATTATCATCCTTAAGTCCTTACCATGAAAAGCTTGTAGGAGAAAGTTATCTGGGTAGAAAGCGACCAATTTATGAATGTTCTGATGTACAGGTATGTTTTTGTGTCTTTATCCTTCATATCCCCATTTCTTCAAGTTTTAATGAGAAGCTAAATGATTACAATTATCATTTTATTTGGGTCCTAGTTCCACTGAAGTATATGTGGATGCTAATGTTGGTACAGTTTTATCTATCTGGAAGCAACTCCAAGCATGCATTAATCCAGTGAAAACACAGAAACAGCGTTCTTTTACATTATTGGATTGATGCAGTCTTGATATAGGACTTGACCCAGTCAAATTGGTGGACTTTGCATAGCTCATTTAAGTTGACTTGTTATGACTCAAAACTAATACGCCTCACATTCAGTAGAGGGCATGCAATTTGGGTATGGGTGGTGCTATTGGTACTTACATGATTGCTCTAGGCAGTCCTTCCTATTTGCTTTGCTTTACTAAGAAGAGAAAATTAATTTGTTGACTGACTTAACATGAATAATTAGAGATTTCTGCTGTATCTTCAAGTCTTACAATAATCATTGCGGAAAGGTTTCTTCTGTTTACTGGACTAAAAATATACTGTATTATGAACTAGGTTTAAGGTTTCCAGGGAAAAGGATTATGGAGAAGATGAATGAACAGGGAATAGAGCTCTCAAGACTAAATGGTTTTTAACCTCTCTAATGTAGATATTCGATCGTTATTTTTATGCTGAAGGAGGTTTGCCTTGTGATATGGTGGTTGAATTTAATGCTTAAAACTTAGAAGGAAAATAACTCTATGATGATGATAGTTTTCTTGGTAGCAAGGGGATGAAAGATTCCTGTAGTCATATTGCTAGTTAATATCACACCTTTTCCCTCTATTCACGTGCCTATGTCAATACCTTGGACTTCCCTTAGTAAGAGCTCACCCCTTCCCTTTTGTCCAGTGAATTGGCCAAACATAGTTGCTCTGTAGGAAGAGCCTCACATGTCCTCTAGAATTTGGTAACTCTTCCCATAGTGTGTGTCCTAGGGTCCAAAGGAATCACTTTCCCTAACCACCAAGCCAGTCATGTGCAATCGTCCTTAATCCAAACTGGTATGGTAGCTTGCCTTCTGAGACATGGCCAAGCATACCTATGGCGGCGACTCCCATGCCCTCAGTTCCACCCTTAGACCAGTGAAACTTCTGTGAATGGACCCCAGCCTTGCACCCTCTTGTATTGCCTTTGTGAATCCCTTCGGGTGGCATCCATGTTATTTTTCCATTCATGGGGGAGGCCCATGACCGAAGCACTTGGGAAGTGACCCTCAACTGTTCCATCACTTGCATGACCGTGTCTTCGGAATGGAGTCTCAGCATTATTGTTGATTTTCTAAGGGGTTTACCCATTTAATTGTTTTTCAAGGGCCGAGTCCAGATGTCTCTAAAGGCTAAAAGATACTTTTACCCTGGGGGACTTAATATAGGTACGTTTAAGGTTTTATTAAATAAGGTATCATATGCATCATCGCTAGACCTGGCGATACAAGCTATAAACTATTGGGTCAATCCAAATTTAGAACTATTGGGTTAGTTAACTTCTTTATAGGACTTGGGTTGGTTAAAGTTTGAAACTATATTTTTGAAATGAAAAAAAAAGGTCAAAACTTGTTAACCATATTTTAACCCATTTTCATGTTCATTCTAATTTTTCAAATTGAAAAAGACTCATTCTGGGTCTCTCTCCTCAGTCCCGATAAAGTAGGTTTTTTGTGTTACTTGAATTGTTTCTTTTATAGAAATCTGGATCCTATACATATTTCTGTACGTTCGATTCTTTTACTTCCATTGGTTGTTTCACATCAATTCAATTAAAATATCATAACTGCCAATAGCTTTAACTTGATTGCTAAGAATTGTGGAGTTGCTGACTTCTCAAATTCAGAATTGTTCACAAATAGTAGATAAAGTTTATAAAGAAACTGTATACAAAATGTAGAAAGAGGAAATGTATACAAATTTTAGTGTATACAAATTTTAGAAAGTGTATACAGATTTTAGAGAGAAAATTTATATAGATTTTAGAGAGGAAGTTTAAAGAATATATAAAATAAACAAATAACAAATAAATTTGATTCATTGAATCATTATAATAGTAAACTTGGAATCTGAAGTATAGGTTGACTTATATTAGACCTATAACTATTTGGTTCCAACTGACCTGACATAACCCATATTAAAAACATCTTATATGATTTTAGTTCTTAATGAAACCATAACCATATTTTATAACCCATAACTAAACCGAATCTTCTTTTTGCCAGGTCTAATGATCATCTGGGGTACTGAATCTTTGTTATTTTTCTAGTTTTGGGAAATGCCCCAACACTTGGTCATTTTATTGATTTCCCTTTTCTTCTATTTTGTTGAATGCCATCAGGCTTCCTTTCCAGATGGCTGGTCGTTGGGTCAACAAATCCATTTGGACCTTCCTTATTGGTCCATTTGGGCTGGCCCATTTTGGGTACCTGCAGTTACTTGGTCTTAGCTTGTTCTTGTATCACATGCTTTATGTTTCCATATATGTATGAAAATCATAATATTTGATTTTGGAATGTATTAGTCATGATATTTGATTTTGGAATGTCTTAATGAATTGTGGTCTGATGCTATTTGTAGGTTGAAGCTGCAAAGGGTTTCCTTGCAGTGTTAAGATCTTACTTGGAGTCTCTGTGCTCTAACCTGCGATCTCACACCATTACAAATGTTCAATCCAATGATGATAAGGTCAGCGTTCTTTCTCATACTGAATATTGATAGGATCATATTATTCCTAGCAACTTAATTCAAACTTGGCCTTTGATCTCAGGTATCATTGCTTTTGAAGGAGAGCTTCATTGAGTCCTTCTCTAATCGTGATCGGGCTTTTATGAGGGTGTGTATCTTGAGCTTCCTCTATGGCATATGCTTTCTTTCCTCTTTTTTTTCTCACTTTTTGTTTTGGGTTTGTTTTTTTGGCTGGGGGGGAGGCAAGGTGATTCAGTATTGCAGCCAAACAACAGGCTCTCTACAGACGAGCACTTTTTATAAATTCTTCCCGTTTTTGGAACTTTTCTGACTTTTGAGTGAATGTTATTATGTTTAATGGTTGTTATCGGAGGAATGTCCGTCTGGGTTTGCAGACCAAATCTTCTAAGATTTTCTGCTTATAGAGTAACCTTAAGGTTCCCCATGGCTGTTGGCAGATGGTTGAACATTTAGTGGTTATTATAGCCGTTCCTTCGAATCCTAGGGGAAAAAATTAGGGTAGGGTATTATAGCGGTTCTCTCTGATCCTAGGGAAAAAGAATGAGAACGCAAAAGAAAAGAAAAAAAAATATTAAAACAAATAGAGAAAGAATAGAATATTTTGAAGTGCCGTGTATAAAGCAAAGAGAGAGATCCTCGAGTAATTAAGCTGATGTGCTTACCCTTTTATTTTGCGCTTCCCTCCAAAGTAAATTATGATAAAAAAAAAAAACTTACCCATTTCCTTGGGTTTCTAGGAGCATTTCAGAAGTCTGGGGTTTGGTATATGTTTCTGCTTTAGACAGGTCCACAGCACTAAAATTTCATTTAAAGTAAGATTTACACACAAGATTCTTTTATTGCAATGAAACTTCTTAAGGTCCATCTGATAGAGCTATATGTTTGAAACTGTCAAATCAAATCCTTTGCAACTTAAATGTCTAGAAATTAGTTTTTTATAGTTTAAATTTATTTCAAGCTTTCGACGTGCGTATAAATGAATTTTTCCTAAACTTATGAAAGAGAGAAGAGTGTTTCCTATTTTCCTTATTTCTGTTTTTTTTGGTTGACCTTGAGAAAACTGAGTCTAGTTGAACCTTGCAAAAAGGAGGACGAGAACCCTCACTATTTGACATATTTTAACCAATTCATGAAATCGCAAAAAATGGAAATAAAATTACTTGACCACAAATATGTCTTGAATTAGGTTAAGCTAAAGAATTCGCGACCAAACTTATGAAAGATAAATGTTTATTCTTTTGCAACAGTATGCTTAAATGTTTCCGAGTATGTCTTACCTAGTTACTATTATTTATGTGATGTGGTATGGAAGCTGAGAAACATGCTAATATGCTATTTTCCTCCTTGGACATTGAAACAGCTTTTGTTGGATACACAGCTCTTCTCTGTACATACAGATCTTGTGCTCTCTTTCTTCCAGAAGGAATAGGGTTGCCATTCAAGGTTGGCCTGACTATGTATAATTTTATACTTCTTTTAGAAGCAAGTTTTGTAACTTAGTAATTGTTTCTCAGCTTATAGTATTTTAATACAAATTTTATTTTTTCACCGTGCAAAACTTTACCTCAACATTTTTTGTGCCCTTTTCTGGGTATACAACAATTTTCATGTAATTAATTTCAGTAAACACGAGGATATACCATTGTATTGAATTCTCAAATTCTTGCACTTCCATCGAGTCCCTAGATGGGGTATAATTCTGGTAAAAAGAAAAGGGAATTGATATTCCAGTTTCTCAAGACTCTCTTCACATAAATATTTAATAGGACTCATATTTATGTGAGGAAGTTTTTGTGAAAAAATCAAAATTTTTGGGTTCTCAAGACTCTCTTCACATAAATATTTAATAGGACTCATATTTATGTGAGGAAGTTTTTGTGAAAAAATCAAAATTTTTGGGTGGAAATAACAATTTTCTAAGAGAAATATAGGGGATTAAATTTTATATATACACATGCTACAGTAATACTATACTTGGAGATGTTAGTAATGAAAGCTGTCCTGGAGTAAATGCACGTGTTGTCTCAGACTAATGAAATTTATCTATTTCAGTGAGTTTATAGTTATAAGTAGTGGGATATTATTAAAATAAAAATTTTATTAGTCTGAAGTATCAAAATTACTGAATAATTTTTTGTTATGATGAAGGTTGTCAGAGTTTGCCTTAATGCGAATATCTCACCCCAGGATAATTTATCGTGGGGTTAGTTTATAATAAAGGGGTTTCTGTTCTCTGGCAATTTCTAGTACTTTGGGAAAATTTATGAAGCGTATTTACTGAAAATTTGCATCCGAGGGAAAGGTAGGTGGCGTTAGTAGTACTACAATCAAAGGCTATAGGAAGAGTATTTTAGGTAAAGGAAAATGATTTGTATCTCGATAAATTTTATGACGAGGTTGAATTGCGACTATCGTGAAATTTTAAGCGATAGAATAAATTAGTGTGGGTGATTTTTAATTTTTTCCGCTCTCATGTATCTATATATGTTATAAATTTATGATATTTTTAGCGTAAAAATTCCTTTTTCAGCGCAAATTATACAATTTATGACATGGATAAAATTATATCTATTATGATTATTTAAATATTTTGGAATGCTAATTTCTCTTCCCACCTTTGTTTGGTTGGATGGCTAATCTTTTATGGGCTTCTTGTGTTTCTTGATTAAAAAACTGGTGTAGCAAACTTAGCAAAGTACTCAACTGTTGTTTACGTACATCGTGGGGTTGATCCACCTGGTGCTGGTGGCCAAGGTTTGGCATTGATGTTTTAGAAGCCAGGCCTTAAAAAGGATTTTATCTATTAATTATCCTATAAATTAAATGGAACATGGACCAACCAATCACATGATAAAATTCGAATTACTCCATTTCTATCCGAAGTATATAATTTTTTTTTTTTATAGAAAAAGAACAATTAACCTAAGAGATCGTATTTTGCTTTTCCCTTCTTTGGTCATAATCATTTCTTTAAATATTAGTGTGCATAAAATTTGTGATATTCCAACTCAAATATATCTTTATCAATCTAAAAGAAAGAAATATAAAAATTTAATATCGCCTCAACCATTTAATTTGGATTTTTAAAAACCAACTTTAGTAGAGAAAATAATTATTCCATTTGTTCAAAAATATAATCTCTCAATTAATTTGAAACATTTAACTAGTTGTTATTAATATTATTTTATAATTAAAAGGTTAAACGAATAAGAATTAAGCTCGATTAGACTTCCTTAAGCCTAATTCGAGTTTGACTAGTTTATTAAACTGGTCGAATTTGTTTACCAAATATCAAATTTGTTTAAAAGTCAACTTTACTCAACTCGTATAACTTTTAATGATATGAATTTTTCACTAGATCAACTAGAAAAGGTAGTCCTGCTGGCTAACTAAAGACAGCGCAGATGTCCTCTTGATTTAGCAACTCAACTCTTCTTTAGGTCTCTCTAGGACGAGAGAACCCTGACATTCTAACTACCGTGAAGAATTCCTCCCATTTTATGAGCTATTGACGTCGCCATCCCTGAAGAAAGGGAAAAAGAGGAGCAATCGAGTCTGAACTGTTTTCAAATACCTAACATGCATTTTTTGTGCATTGGGCTCTTTCATTTACTTATATAAATATCAACAAGGCCGTCATATTTTTTAAGAGAAAAATAAGGAGATGACTCTCTGTGCTTTGAGCAATGTTTTAAAAATTGTATCAATCATTGAACCGAAAAAGTTACCGGGTAGATGGATCACTGGTTCAACCAATGGTCGAATCGTTATTGACGCAGTGACGTCATTAATATGTAATAAATAATAAATATATTAATTATTATTATATAAATATATATTATATATAATATCTATCAAATATGTAAAATTAATCAATTTATCAAAAAAAATAAAAATTAAACCTATTTGTACAATGTTTACTTTATTCAATTCAAATAAATACTATATTTATATGGAAAAGAAGATATTAAATTATGTTTATAACTCAAAAGTGATAAAAGCTAACACAAATGAACATAAACATCTTATCTATCTATCTATCTATATATATTATTTTTTATTTTTTTATAGTTAGCTTGAATTGGTGATCGATTCACTGGGTAGACCGGTTTAGCCATCGGTTTACCGACTTTTACCTATTTTTTGTTGAAACTGGGTTGATGGTTTAAATCGGACAGAAGCATGGACCGGTTCCGGTTTTTTTCCGAATGAACAGTCGGTCCAATCTAATTTTTTAAACATTGGTTTTGAGTAATTATTTGAATTCTGATCCAAGAACACTATTAAAGTATTATCTTGATGTAGGTTTATCTCTAGCCTAGAGTAATCCAAGTTGGATGAAATTTCGGTCGTAATAATCAGGGTCGGGCGACTATTTATCAAAAATATGAGTCTCCGCCAAGTGGAATTGACGCCTGCCTAGTGCAAGAAGGTCAAAAAAAATAATGACATGATGACAAGGGAGCGACGACCGAAGCCATACTCGATAAATCAAAATTAGACTTGGTTCAACTCGCGTTTACAGTTCTAACTCTTAGGCTATGGACCTTGGCATCTAATGTAGACAATTAGTATTTGTTAAGAAAACATGAACAAAAGTGAAGTATAGTTTAATGTGAAAGAGAAAAGGGAAAGAGAAATAGTTAGAGAGGAGAAAAGGAATGAGAGAATGAGTTGAAAAGATCAAATTATAAGTCGCATGGCATGGCCTGCTACTGGGTCATGGTAAAAGAAAGAAGAGCAGTGAAAAGTAAAAGTTGAAAAAACCGTACAATCTTCTCATCACCCGGCAGGCTCTGCTGCCCCTTCAGGCATAATAATCTTTTCTCTCTCTTTACATGGTAAAATAATAATCATATTACTTATTTGACATTACAGTAGCCCAGCCCAGCCCCTGCCCCTTTGTTTGTTTAGGCTCCTATTGTTTATGGATTTCCGTATACATGTCAGAAACAATAGCTGCCAAAAAGGCAGCATAGCAGCAGCAGCAGTTGGTGCCACTCATATTATGGCCACAGTACACATTTCAGAGAACTCCTCACAAACAAGAAATAGGAGCATATATATGGATACTCGTCCACACTAATTGATTGCGGAGAGTATTGTCTTGACAACTAAAATAGAGGGCAATTATATATATATATATATATATATATATATAGAGAGAGAGAGAGAGAGAGAGAGAGAGAGAGAGAGAGTGTGTGTATGTGACTCAGCGACTGCTTTTCTAAGAAAGAAAAATGGCAGCAGCAGCATGAGCGGAACGATTAGTTTTATCCATGTACAGAAGATTCTGCAACCCCCAATGGTCCCTCAATTAAATATACCTACTACCACTACCACTACCATTCTATTCTACTAATCCAACAACTCTCTTAAGAGTTCCCTATCTTCTTCTTCTTCACAATATTAAATCTTCCTGTGAAGAAATTGTAAAGATCTTCCCTTTTCTCTCTTTGAGTCGCTCAATATAATGATGAGTACTACTAATTCAAAGAGTAATAGGTTTCCCTTCACTGCATCTCAATGGCAAGAACTTGAACACCAAGCTCTAATCTTCAAGTACATGGTTTCTGGTATGCCCATTCCTCCTGATCTCCTCTTCACCATCAAAAGAAGCTTGGACTCCTCAAAGCTCATCGTTCATCCACCTCAACACGGTAAGCTTGTTTATAGTTTATATACAAGATGCAAAATTTCTAAAAGTTCAGTTCGTGAATTTTTTTTTCTTCTGGGTTAAAATAATAAAAGGAGTTTTGGGTAATGTGGTTATTTTTGGTGCAGTTGGATGGAACTGTTTCCAGATGGGTTTTGGGAGAAAAGTAGACCCAGAACCAGGAAGGTGCAGAAGAACTGATGGGAAAAAATGGAGGTGCTCAAAAGAAGCATACCAAGATTCCAAGTACTGTGAGAGACACATGCACAGAGGCAGAAACCGTTCAAGAAAGCCCGTGGAAACAACATCAACAAACAACGCATCAAGCAGAGAAATTTCCTTGCCAACAGCAATACCCATCTCATCAATCACAAGAAGCAACCCAAATCCCTCCACTCCTTGTAATAATATCCAAACCAACTCAACATCTCATCAATCTCTCTCATCAATAACCTCTTATAACAATACCCCACTTCAAAATCCTTTCCTTTATCCCCACTCATCATCCTCCAGACCTTCAGGAATTGGTTTGCAATCTAGTCCTTATTCCCAGACGGACAAAGATTACAGGTTTATTTTGTCAAATTACAAGAATTAGTAGCAACTTTTTTCTCTTATATATATATATATATTTTTTTTTTTTCAATAGTTACTGATTCTCTATATTGATGGTAATTAATTGGTAGAAACAGCAACTATGACCATGGGATGAAAGAGGAAATTGGTGAGCATGCTTTTTTCTCACAAGCTTCTGGGACTATGAGAAGCATGTCTGGTTCTTCAGTTGGTGATTCTTCTTGGCACTTGGAGCCACTAAAAATGGGTGGTCCTCCATTGAAACAGAGGACTTGCTCTGGTTTACGAAGTGGATACTCCTACTTGCAGCTAAACTCAAAGGAGAAACAAGATCAGCATTACTATGTAATGGATGATGACGTGCCATTGAAAACGGTGAGAGATGATGAACCCCAGAAAGTAATGCACCATTTCTTTGACGAATGGCCAAAAAACAAAGACTCGTGGCTTGAAACAGAGGATAAATTACCAAATCATGGGCAAGTTTCAGCCACTCAACTCTCAATATCCATGCCCAGATCTTCGCACCATGACTTCTTCATGACTCATAATGGTAATTTAGATTAAACCCACCACCAAGATTCAGTCATTTTCATCATAACAGCTCTCCACTAAGTTTCTGTTCTTGGACTAATACATACTTCACTTTGTTTTGTAGAAAAGTGAGTTTTTCAATTCTGGGTTTCTGAATCGAAGGCCAAAAAATGTACCCGCATGGTGGTGGGTCAGTGCTTTAAGTTTTAAGCTTTTCAGTATACATAGATTATATTATGTATGAAGTCTGAAGTCTGAACCTGCAGCAGCAGCCAGCTCTTTCTCCTGTTTGTGCAAAGGGTTTGTCTGGGTATGGTTGATGGTTCAGTTTAATTATGTGTTTGTGGTAATTGAGTGTGAAAGCATGTGTCTTTCTTGATTATATTCTCTTTTGATTTAGTAATTTTGTTCAAAGAGAGGCAAGAATGAGATTTTGCCACATGCTGCTGGCTTTGGATGTTTTACAAGTAGACAGATTTTGATGACATCTTGAACATATTTTGGCTTTTTCTATGTTGCTTTCAACACCAAGTTAAAGCTTCTGTTGCCACTACTGCTCACTGTAAACCTGCAGCTCTGGGGAGAGGTAGGGGGACCCACTGACTAATTTGGCTTTTTTTGGCTGACTAATGTGTAAAATCTTTGTTATCCATGTACCATTCCCCCAAGAAAATTTGTATTAGGGGTGAGCATGGTGCAGTTTGGTGCCTAAATCGTATATGAAACCGCTTAATTGTGGTTTGACAAATTTAAAATCGTACATGAAATCGCTTGTGATTGGTGCGGTGCGATTTTATTTAGTGCGGTTTTGGTTCCAAAATCAATTGAAATAATTAAATTCTATGCAATTTAAATTAACAATTTAACATCACACAATATTAAATATCATTTTTATAACACACACAACTTTACTTATAATATCTTGTCTAAACAAAAGTAAAATAGAAGTTACATGAGGGATAATTCTAAATGGATTAATTAAATTTTTTTTCTCACATATGAAAATTCTAAACAAAGATAATTACATGAGAGATAATTCTAAATAGATTAATTGAAGGGTGACTTCTATAATAATGCTTCTTGATATGGTTCATGTTGAAAATAGTCAAACAACAGAAAATAAAAATAAAAATGGTGCAGTGCAGTTTTTTCATGTGCGGTTTTGTCTAGAAACCAAATTCAAACCTCAAATCCGATTTTTCAACTCACCTAGAATTGTTAAATACGTCGAAACTGTTGGTACGATTTTGAATCTAAATCGATTTTTTGGTCACCCTACCACCAAAGTTGAGGCGCACCCACCAAGCAAATGATTCCCCTGTTGTTTTTATGTATAACTGGTTTCATTTAAGTATTAGGAATCAAAATGTGCATTACATAGTTACTATATTCATATCCATGGCAAATCAAATCCAATTCTAATTCTATTAGACTCGGGAGCCAGATCTATAAAGGAGAAAAAATGGTGTTGAGTTTTTATATTTTTATTTTTATTTTAGAGGATTCAGTTAGTATAAAATTAATTTTATAATAAATTAATAGAGTATTAATATAATAAATTAGATAATAAATTAATAGATTATTGATACGTAGAAAAAGAGATCTTATTTTGGGTATACGTAAAATGGTGTAAAGCTGACACGAGTGGGAACTTCAAGCTAAATTTACTGGAGAAAGAAAGATAAAATTTGTGAGTAATTTTTTTGAATAAGTGTAGAAATAATTTTTTTATTTAATAATTTAATACAAATTAAAGATTGTCAGAGATGCGTAGATATTATTTTTTGAGAGAAACAGGAATAGGATTAGGCATGGGAGATAACAGGATCTGGAGTCTCCTTTCTTCTTTCTTTTTTTTTTTTTATAAATTTTAAGAGACTTTTCCAGAGCTACCATACAGTGAGAAAAAGGGTGAGAAATGAGTAGTGTGGTATTTTTGCGGCATGAAATTTTCTCTTACATGTCTGTCTAACAGTTATAATATATATATATATATATATATATATATATATATATATATATGTGTGTGTGTGTGTGTGTGTGTGTGTGTGTGTGTGTTATATCTTTTATAACAAAGAGATGTTATAGAGACATATAACAGAAGACTTGAGTTCGTATTTTGCTATTAGTGTTTTGGAAAAAAGGGACAGGGAAATAGAGACCGGTTAAGTGATCGGTTTATTATTTATTTTTTAAATGACTCTTAAAAACAAAGTTTTATTTTTTGGAATTAATTTTATTTATAGAATATAATAATTTAAGTGTGATTTAGATACATAAATAAATAATATTATATAATCTGTAAACACTATTTATTTATATATATCTAAATCACTATATTTTATAAAAAAATTAATTTTAAAAAATTAAACTTATTTTTTTTAAAATTATTTAAAAAAATAAATAAATAACCGGTCGCTAGACCGGATCCCCGATTCCCCTAGACATTTGTGTTTTGCAGGAGTTAAGTTTTATGATAGCTTGCTTCTGTCGTTGCAGCTATCACCCAACTTATGCTACTAAATTACCAGCCAGCAGCAGCTCTACCATCACTCTCTCGCTCTCACCCTGTGAATGTGACATGTCAGATTTGTCAGTAGCGACTGACAACTTGGCTGGGAACTTCTGACTCAAGTGCCTCCAATGACAAAGCGACGACTGTTATTAATATTATGCAATGAAAAACATTAAAGTGAGAGAGTATCATGCTGGGACGCTGAGTATACATGGGCAGGTAGCACAGGTCGGTTTGATCTGACTCGATCTGAGCTTGTCAGGCCTTAATCGTTAATCAGGTCAAATCAGACTTTTGACTTTTGGCGTATAAGTCAGGTCAGGCCGGGCTTAGCGCTAAAAAAATGGACCTATTAAGGCCTGTAGGCCAGGCCAAGCCTTAAGTCAGTCCAGTCCGATTCGATCTATTCAAATAATTTTTTTAGTAATTTTAAATATTATTAAAATATCAATTAAAATTTTAAACTTAATTGATATATTAATTAAAAGTAATGTATTACAAGTTACAGCTTTCAAATTACAATAATTAAAAATATTTTTTTTTATTATTATTATTTTGTAAATGACTTTTTAGTTGTTAAGTTAAGTATTTATTAGAATAAAGATGTAATGAAAGATCTATAAGAAGTGTAGGTTGCTAGCTAGGTAAGAAAATTTCTTATATATTACATTAGTCAATATGTTTTTATGAATTTCTTTATTTGTATATAAACAAACATGCATGAATGAACGTATTAAAAAACGTCAATTTTATTTTTTTTATTGAATGAGTTGTCACAAAGATGAAATTTTCGTCTACAGTGGGAGAATTGAAATAGCGAATAAAGAAAATTGGCAGGCCAGATCGAGTTTTGGGTGAACCAGGCCAGGCCCTAAGCCGGGCCTAAGGCCAAGCTGCGCTTATTGGCAGGCCAGGTCAGGCCAGATCTAAGTCAAAAAAATGTGACATATTTGTAACCTTTAGGCCAAGCCAGGCCAAACCTTGACCAGGCCGGGGCGCAGGCTATTTGTATATCACTAAGTATACATAAGAAATTCACTACTTACTCGACGAGTTAAATACAATTTTTTCCTTTTACACTTGATCTTAGTTTATAAATATATTATTAAATTAAAAAAATTTACAATTAATTCATTGAACTTCATATTTTTTATAAATTATTATTTTTTTCTATTAATCTGAGTTAAATTTTAACAAAATAATTAAAATAATATTATTTTTACACAATTATCGACTTAAATTTACAAATGCATTACTAAACTCATCAATTTTTTGATTTAATAATAATAATAATAATAATAATAATAATATCGTCTTCGTTACACAAAAAAATATAATAAAAAGACCCGTTTTATTTGTTAAAAATTAATTTAAAGTATTTTAAAAAATTAATTTTGAATTAATAATAATAATTATAATAATAATATCTTCTCCATTTCACAAAAAAGAAAACAAAATACCAATTTTGCTTGTTTGAGATATTTTAAAAATAAATTTTGATTTAATAATAATAATAATAATAATAATATCTTCTCCATTTCACAAAAAAGAAAACAAAATACCAATTTTGCTTGTTTGAGATATTTTAAAAATAAATTTTGATTTAATAATAATAACAATAACAATAATAATAAATTAACAAGCAAAGCTGGTTTTTTTTTTTTTTTTTTTTTTTTTATGTGACGGAGAGGATATTATTATTATTATTATTATTATTATTAAGTCAATTTTTTTTATAATACCTCAAATTAATTTTTAAAAAGCAAAATTGATCTTTTTTTGGTGTAACATAGAGTATATTATTATTATTATTATTATTATTATTATTATTATTATTATTAAATTAAAATTTATTTTAAAAAAGCAAAATTGGTGAGTTTAGTGATGAATTTTAAACTCAAATGGACAATTGGATTAAAAAAAAATAAAAAATTTAATCATTCTGTTAAAAGTAAACTCGAACTAAGGGGTCGTTCGGGAATGACCTTTTTTTTTTTTTACTTAAAGTTAAAATTTTAATAAATTTATAAATAAAAGTGTTCGGCATCACTTTTATTTTAAGTCAGAAATTATAAATAATAGTTGTGAATACGTTTAGATAATAATAACTTATAAATTAAATAAAATATAAAGATTACTAAAATGTCATTTAATAAGAACATTGAAAAAATAAAAGATGGCATATTTCATTTCGTTTGGGTTGACCGACTTAAAAAAAATGACTTTTAAATCATTTTTTTAAGCACAAAAAACTTACTTATTTTTTTGACTTTTTTTTTAACTTGTAAGTAAAAAAAAAAAGTCGTTCTCGACCAACTTTTTTAACTTACCTACTTATAAGTTGAGTTGACCAACTTATAATTAGTTGCCGAACAAGCGCCAACGGAAAAAGTGACGATTTGTAAAAAATAAATAGTTTAATGAACTGATTGTAAAAAATTTCATTTCAGTGATGCAATTATAAACTGAGATTGAGTATAGTGGAAAAAATATATTTAACCACTTACTCAACCTTTTCAAGTGGGAAGCAATTCAAAGTTACAGCAGAAATTCCATGCCGAGAGCGTAAATGATTGCATATCGATGCAATAGCTGATTCTCAAGCTAACACATATTTGTGCCTTGTAGACTGTTGCTACAACTGTTCATAAGAGACATTTATAAATGAAGCGATGCAGAGGCAAAAAAGTATATGCTGCCCAAGGCAAACCAATAGAGACGTAATATTAGAGATTTCAGAACTTGGAAGCAAACCTAGGGTCAAAGCTGACAGATATTTCAGTCAATATAGACAATTTTTTGGCAAAAGCATGAATCTTATATAATTTAAAGTTGTTAAATGGATGAAAGTAAATTGTTCCCTCAATAGCCATACGAAGAAACAGACCGTGAAACTGAAGACAATGTTGAAGACACCACGTGATGTTCCCGGTGATAGATTGGTGTCACGCAAAAGTGCAGAACTGAGCAAGTCACCTAACAGCCAATTTTGATATACAGTAGTAACCGGGTTCGAACTCCACAATAAACCTAAAAAGAACCCATGGATCAGATTGAAAATGCCAACCTGCTCACAGTTCACACCCAGGCCTTGTGGCACACCTTTTGTTGAATTGATAGATTTTGATACTTGTAGTCATTCTAAGCATCTGCACGGCTTATTTTACGTTACCTCTCACCTTAATCACTTTCTTGCATGTCCGCAGATTTTTCTCTGGCAGGACTCGACTCTGGCTGTCTCTGCAATGGCTCGTCATCATCAGATTCTGACCATGCCTGCCTTCGTCTAGTTGTAACTGGAGGATTTTCCGCCTTCATCAAGAGAACCAAAAACACCTCAGGGAGAGGGATAGAAGAGGGAGGGGAAAAGCAATAAAAAAAGACCTATAGAATCGAACAAAAATGTTAGCCAAAAAACTATTTATGAAGTTCTGAGATAGCAATGCGAGAGAATACCCAGTTCAGTAGACAAATACCATTTGATGATAATGATGAACTCACTAGATATCATATTTTGGAAACAAAAAAAGTTCCCATCTGTGACGAGAAGGCCATGTCCATACATTTGAAACCCTAAGATTCTTTTCAGTTATATACTAATTTATTAAAAGAAATCCGCCAGGGGGCAGAACCCCCAAACAAGAGTGTTATTGGAAGAACCAGTCTTATATAGAAGGATTTTCGAAAATAATAAAGAACACCTACTATAGAAACGAACCCTGCCATAACCTATACAATTACAACAATGAGATGCTTAGAACCAAAACAAACAAAAGCAGATATACGAGTCTTCCCAGAAACACTGCGACAGAAAATGTTCATAAGCAGACAACAACCATTGCAATGCATAATAATAGAGCATCTCAGGTATTGAAGCAATTTAACCTAGCGTCTGCAGTCAACCAACTGAAATTGACATGCACTTACGATAGCCCATAATTTGCATATCATAACATGAGTAGTAAAAGTAGATTCAAATGAGTTGTTATATATATATATAGGGGAATGAACCATATCCAAAGGGAGAGGCATTTTTCATCCAACTCAATCTTACCCATCCGTTGCAATATTCAATAGCTTAAATAGGAGCCTATCACATAACAATTTGTAGCATATTCGCACAATTGTTCTGCGGTATATGACCTACAAAAAAAATCTCTATAATACCCCTCAAATGCAAAAAAATAAAAAATTAGGGGATACCGCATAATTTTTATGCAGTACAGTTTTTTTTTTTTCTTTTCACCTACCGCAAAATAATTTCGCGGTATGCCAAGTAAGCTGGGAAAATCAATGAGGTACTGCAGAACAGTTCTGCGGTACCTCTAATTTTTTTCCCACTTGAGTTTGGAACAAATTATTGTTGTTGAATAGAACACATCTCACGACGATCAAGATTTGTGATTACTTATATGAACACTGGAATTGAATATACTGATCACATATTTATAATCCATGTCGATATGCTTAATTTTTAGATAAGAAAATTTAAGGAAAAAAAATGAAGCAGGTCAATTTCTTGCAAGATTTGGATTCAAAGATACCAATGCCAGAAGGTCTAAATCATGCTCCAATATATTCATTTCTTGTTGATCCAGTGTAACCCATACTTCTATTTCATCCCCACATCTCGTGTCCATGAGATTAATAAGGTTCCTAACCATAGCACCATTTGAGTATGAGAATAATAAGGTTCATAACCATAGCACCATTTGACCCAACACAACTTACACAACGGCACCATCCGAGCTTCTTATACTTTGCCTTGCATTTGGCGCTTGCTATCCAAATTATGTTTTCAAGCTATAGTGATATATCGCGATTTCAAACCCTCGAATATCCTGATTGATTCAATATCAATGTCTTCCAAGAGTGTTCAACTACTGTTGTGCAACTCTCACTAACAACAAGGAAAAAAATAAAAATAGGGGTACCGCATAACAATTCTGCGGTACTGATAACTATGTTTTATGCCTGTGTATTAACTATCTTTTAACTTGATAATTTGTAAGTTCTTAAGTAAATTAAGTTGTTTTTAAGTGTTTTATGTTAGTTTTATATGTTTTGATATTGTTTTGTAGGAATTGGAGTAAAGGCTTGGTGGATCAAAATTTGAAGTTGTTATGCTTGCATTTTTAGCTTGCCAATTACGCAGCAGTCACTTCAGACCTGATTTCGACCTTGATCCAGTCAGAATATTTCAAATCCTAAAAGTTGTAGAGCTACTTCTTAACTTTTCAGAACATCTTGAATCGTCTTAATCGGAATTCAGATGAGAAAATTATGATTATTTTTTCAACAGACACCGAAGTTGATATACCGGCGCGACAACGCCCAAAATTGCCTATAAACCGTCGCCGCAACACTAATATGGCAGAAACAAAATATAGGGAAGGCGCTATAGCGCCCTAATCCTTCACAAAAGTGGCGCGACAGCGCCGGGTGGTCAGTAAGCTACGCAGGATTTGAGTTTTGACGCATTTTTGCACTCTTTTTGATGTCCAATTAGATTTGTACTTCCATATATGCTAAGAATTGGACTTATAACCTATAAATACATGTCAAAACACATATTTTAGAGAGAATTAACATAGATTAACATAGTTAGGAGTAAATTAGAATAGAGAATTAAGGTTTCTATTAAATCTAAAGGAGGAATCACGCAAGGATTCAAGATTGAAGGAAGAATTGAATATCGCCTTTTAAAAATAAGATCTTTTCTCTCTAAATCTTTTCTTTTTATTATTGTAATTCTTGGGATGATGATATCTAATTTTATGAATGTATTTTCTTCTTTAGTTATTAGCTAATTATTAATTAAGAGTGCAATGGAACCCAATGTGTAATTTATATTAATTCTCTTCCTTTTTGATTATATATGAATTGTTTATCATATTTTTCTCATTAAAGTATTAATTATGTATAGTAATTAATGTATTAATCTATATGAAGTTGACGAATGGATTATAGATTTGGATTTAAATATTTTTGTGATAAATATTTATCTGCGTTCATGTATTAATTAATTATTTACGGATAATTATTGGGATAATTTATATGAAACTGAGAGATGAATTATAAATTTAGATCTGGATATGATAACATGTGTTTGTGTTTTCTACATTGATGGAAAATCATGATTTGTGTATAGGATAGAGATATACTTATATGCCATATGTAACCTTAAAGAGAATCTAATCTTCAAATTCTTGTTAATTTAATTCACATAGAAATATACTAACTTATTTAATTAGGATGTTGTTTATAATTCTATTGCCTTAGTGTCAGATTTATAGGGATTTGTTTATATGTAATTGAGAGATGCGTATAAATACTATACAGAATTCTATGTTAACAATTCTATATAATTAATTAATTACAAAGGGA
Organism: Hedera helix; assembly: GCA_947179155.2. NCBI lineage: Eukaryota > Viridiplantae > Streptophyta > Magnoliopsida > Apiales > Araliaceae > Hedera > Hedera helix. The sequence continues at coordinate 9,237,039 of OX359285.1, read as the reverse complement.
TTGAAGAGATTTAAATTAAGTATTGAGGGAAATTATGATTTTAAACCTTTAAAATCTGATTTTTATCTTTGTTATTTAAATTAGTTTAATTGTTAATTTTAGTTAGTTTTTATTTAATAGTTTTAAATCATCTGTTTAAATAGAATTAATTTGATATAAATTAGTATTTGATAATAATTATTTTTAATTCTCTGTGAGAACGATATCTTACTTGCCATTATAATGTTATTCGATCGCATATACTTGCGTGTGAAATCCTAAGTTAAAATTAAGCAAACAGGTACCCACTATTTTTTTTTTGGCTTTCTGTTAGCATACCATTAGACAAAAAATTAAAAAATTTAGGGGTACCACAGAACAGCAGTAACCTTAATTTATTTATTTATTTATTTTGCATCTGAAGTGTATAATGGAGAATTTTTAGTGGGCCATATTCTACTAATTGTTATGTCTATCTAAACCATTGACTATTGCAACGGACGGATATGATTGGGTTGGATGAAAATGGTCCTTTGGGTATGAATCAATCCCCCCCCCCCCCCGCCGCCCTCAACACACACACACACACACACACACACACACATATATAGAGAGAGAGATCTACATCAAAATCTTCAAGCCCAACTGCTGCAAGAAGGTCCTGTGGGTTCTATTCAAAGTCATCATCGTGATCATTCATTTCATTATCGGTCTACCTGTAGTTCATATTGGCATCTACATCTTCCATTCCTTCCATCCAACGTGACTTCTTCTATCTCTTTCTCATCTTTCCCCCCTTTCTCCTCCTCTTATCACCATCCTCATCTTCAGTCTGTGGCCTATCCTTGTGCTTATAAGCAGCTACTTTTCCATTGTTCTTGGAGTTGCACCGAGTCATTTTCAAAATCGATTTTTGAAACAAACCCAATAGCATTACCTGAAAGATCCGGATGCCTGTTACATGTCTCAAATGGAATTAGGAGTGGGCATCGGTACAATGCCGTATCGAACTAGACTGGTACCAAATCTAGCCATAATCCCGTACCATATACAGAAAATTATTAACAAAACCAAGGTCTGAAGAAAAAGGGCGTTCTTAATAAGCATAAGCAGATTAACAAAAATTTTAATCTGAATCCCCAATAATGAAAGTTTGTAATTATTGATGTTTCCCTTCTTCTTTAGAATTTCACAAGAAACTGTTTATGCTGAAATCCCCAAAAATGAAAGTTTGCAACATGTTTTGCTTTGTAAAAGGAACTTTTCTATTTAGCAATAGAGCATCAAAAACTAAGCTCCGAATAAACCCACATGCAGCAGAATATTAAGGCTATGTTTGTTTGCAAAAAACATGCTTGGAATTGGACTATTTACCTTAATTTAATTCTATTTTACACTATTTAATCATTTGATAAAAGATTATTAATCCCTTAATAGTAGACTATTAGTCTCATAAAACCATTTAATAGCTTAAAATAAGGAAGACTATTAATCACAATTTTTTCATGAAATTATATAATTCCACATAAATAGCCTTAGGAATAATAAAAAAAAAAATAGTACATAGGACTATTAATCCCCCATCATGGAATAAAATAGTCTGAAGTAGTGTTAAATTAATACAAATAGTCAAATTCCAATACGTTTTTTGTGAACAAACATAGCCTAAGTGTAATCATTTAACTTTCACACACAAGCAGAGATGCATCTCACTTCAAATACGAGATATGTATATTAGATGTTTCATTAGATAAAAAAAAAAACAAAGCCTTGAGCTTAGAAAAGTTGAATCAGATAGCAATTTAAAGACCCTAACCTAGAAAAACTAAAACCCAAATCACATAAAAAGATTGGTTATATGCACCGAACCCACTTCTCTCTCTTCTTTATTGTTCATTCTCAAGAAAATAACATAGCAATGAAGCATTAGTATGCTAGTCTAAATATCTCTGTTTGATAGTGAAATTTCTGTTCACCTGTTCATTAGTACGTTCTCTATTTTTATTTTTAATTTTTTAAAGTCCGTTACTCTCTCTAGTTAACTTTAAAGCATCATTTAAAACAATCTCTAGTAGTCAGCTACAAGATTCCTTTTCAGCACAAAGCTGTGTCTACCGTCTATATATTAATACTAAACCAAAAATGACAAGTCCTTCAAGCATCCTCACCTTGAACTATAGAATCCAATTCATCCCTTCTAGCTGAAAATTACTAAGTTGACACTTCTTCTATTGCACAAATATCCAAGTAAAGCAATATATGACTGTCTCACTTGCTTCCAGGCATCTTGCAGGTATCATTCTCGTTTATTTCCCATTTTCATTCCATTTATCAGGATTTTTGTATTAAATATATGGAAATGAGTGGCAACACCCACACAAATCTTAAATTGATGAGCTTCCACCACCATAGCTTTTTAACAGCCCCTACCCCCTTCCAGAAAAGGAAAAAAAAATAATAATACAGAAATGGACTCAGATAGTTATGTTTGTAAGAACATTAATCCTAGGTGGAATTTGACAGGTAAATTAAAATGGTAGGTTGCATCCTTCACCTCTTCCACAGTTCGTTTTGTCTTCAGTAAAGTCAATGCTGAGAACTTCTGCAATGTTACGCCAGCATCGAATCTCAAGGTGTAATTTGAAGGTGCCAAGTGGATGGCTCTAAGTAAAGTCTTCTTGCAGTCTTGCCACTGTTCAGCTTCATAATGCGTACGAGCCAGATAGAGAAGAACATGACTGTCTGTATTATAATAGAACCTCTGTAGGCAATTTTGATTCTACAAAACAAATAAGTGTCATCAAAACATGCAAATATGAAAGTGAAGCAAAGAGAAGTCATGGAAGAGGATGCGATGTTGTTACCAACCATTTTAATAGCCAGTACGAAATTTCCTTGAGCAAAATGAATATGTGCCAGATTTATCCACACATCTGGCATCTGGACAAAAAATGCTTCCACTTGCAGCTTCTTGAACCTACAAAATTTAAAAGCAAAAAGTTATGCAAAACAATTGTGTAATTTTCCCCTTCAGTAAGGCCTACGATACTTAAAGTAGAATTAAAACACACACACACACATATATGGTTAGTTGACCTGTGTAAAGATTTCCCTTGAAACATCAAAGTGACCTTTTTCTGCCAACACCACACCAGCACCATTGGCAGCATATAGATTAGCAGAATGCTGAAGCAGAACCTGATAAAATGGAATATTAAGAAATTCATGCGCAGATTTGAACCATCTTTTACCAGGACATGTGTAGTTAACAAAAATCATTAAAAAACATAAGCAGCAAAGATATTCAAGAAAAGAATTGCAAAAGCACGAGCTTTAATTATCTTTAACATGTGTTTATACCACAATTAGTCCAAGAGTAATATTTCCTAGAATCAAAATTCATGTGCCAAAGCCAACTATTTAATAGCTGTACTTTTACTACCAAGAGGCAAAACAATCTTCTCCCACAACAAATGGAAAAGAAGATAGTGTTATGTATACATCCCGGATTCCCGGTATTCCACCATGCACCCAAAGAACTGCAAAGACAACACATCTCCAGAGCATCCTTCCTCTTTCTAAATCCCCAAAACTGGTGTACCAAAAGTGAATCCTCCAGACTGAGGACACCCCCCCCCCCCCCCCCCCCCCCCCCCACAAAAAAAAGCTGAAAATATAAGCCCACAAACTCAAAGCAACAGGACAGAGTTAAAGGGGATGAGAATAATCTTGTTTTTCATGCGCACAGCATAGATGTCTGAAATTAAGGACATGTAGGGATGTATGCCTCTGGGAAAGGTCATTAGTATTAAGCTGATTAAGAGTCTATGACCAAACAAAAGCCTTAATCTTTGAAGGAAATTTGGCCTTCCAAATGCAAGAATCCAAAGGCACTAGAGGATGACGACAAGTACAAAAATCAGAATAAGAATTGCAAAGGAAACCCCCATGCAGAATCAAGGGTCCAGACTATCATATCTGGAGAATACAAAACTATTTATTAGCAGTTTGATCAAAATTGAAACAATGAAACAAGAATCACAGTATTCCGTTTCAATCAAATTAATATCCTTTTATTTATTAAGTTTGTTTTTATGATAAAATTTTAGTCCCGACTAATACAAGCATAAAAATTATGAAAGTAGTATGCCCTCAAGTCAATTATATGTTGATGTGATAAACATATACTTTGTAATCTTATTCATTTATTAATAAAATTTTCATTTAAAGGCATTTCTTTAATTATAATTAATTGGTTGAATTGATTAAACGGATAAACTCATAGTTTTGAGCAATGCTCTTAGAATCATAATGTTGATTATGCTCAAAACAAAAATGTTCCTAATCATAGTATCACTAAAATAGAGATTAGCGGATCCGCATAGATTAGTACATACTATACTTGTTTTTATGAATAATATGATTGATCTAATAATCATTTGTGTAGAGATACTAAAACAAGTATGTATGTGTTTATTGGAAAATATGTTCATTGAATGTGACTAGCTTAAGGAACACATAATGGAGTTTTACTTGACTGTCAATAGGAGTTCTTAATGTGATAGTAGTACATATGATCCTTACACTTGAGATCATCATAGTATCTTGTGTATGATGAGTTATAATTTGTCATATTCCTTAAAACTATTCGGATATAACAAATGATACATTCGAGTATAATAAGTTGTACATAGAGGTAGGTGAATGATCAACAAATGATCTGTCACTTCCAGTAAAGGAAGAAAATGTCCTATGTAATTTGATAAATGATAGCTCTTGGCCAAGGTGAAATGAAAATTAGAAAGGAGTTTAATTTATATTAATATGAGTTGTGCATTTGAGAATTTAAATGCATGTGATCAAAATTAAATAAGACTGGACACAAATTCCATGTCTTATGTTCAATTGGGACATTGTGTGGTAGAAGGATTGAATTGTACGGTAACTATTTACAGAATAGGTTCTTAGTGATTAAACGTTGAAATTCATATTATCCGGATAGTCATGATATACTGAGAGGTATCTGTTGAAGGTTGTTTGATTTGATGATGATGACTGTTGTGCAAAAATGATTATGGTAAATGTGCTTATATGGTTGATTGTCCATATGTATCTGACTAAGTGCTTATGTGTTAATGTGCCTATGTGCTTACTTGATTATGTGCGTATATGTTTTAAAGTGCTTATGTGGTTAATTGACTAAGTGATTACATGTTAATTTAAATATGTGTCTACATGATCATGTGTGTATGATATATATTACCTGATTCAGATATTGTGATTTGCACACTTATATAGCACAAATATGATCTTGTTGAAAACTATCTGCTGCTTATAAAAAGAGTAAAAGTTATCTGGTTCAAATGTTGTAAAGTCCTTTTGAAAAAAATTATGTGTACAAAGGACTTGGATAAAAGATCAGAAATGTTAGGTTGATCTTTCCGTAGAAGTTACTCTGCATTAAAGATAAATACTATAAGCAGAGTAATATCAGATTAAATCATTGTTGTATGGCAAAGTTTGTAAAGTCCTTTCAATGTAATGATGTAATGATGTACAAGGACTTAGTTAGAAAAGATCAAAACTGTTAAGTTGATCTTATGTTATATCTGTTCAGTCAATATAATCGTAGAATGGACTCTACGATTCCAAGCAAAGAAGACTCAACGATTCAATCTGTTCTTAGAGTGGACTATACGACTCCATACTAGGATAACTCTACGATCATCAAGGAGAGACAGCTGTGCAAGAGTTCTACAGAATATACAAGCTGAATTGAAGAATTGATCAAGTACAAAACGTAGAGCAGAACTCTACGATCGTCGAACAAACAGCTAAGCAAGCCTTCAAGAAACGTAGAACCAGAGAAGAAATGTACTCTACGATATGCACAAACTGGCAAGATCGTAGAGAGGATTCAAAGAGCAAGCACATACGAGAACTCTACGATTTGCACAGGTAAACGAAATCGTAAGACAAAGCACTGCAGTCAACAACTCTACGATTTGCATAGAAGGACAAGATCGTAGAACGAAATCGTAAAGCAAAGCACTGCAGTCAGCAACTCTACGATTTGCACAGAAGGACAAGATCGTAGAACGAAATCGTAAAGCAAAGCACTGCAGTCAGTAATTCTACGATCTGAACAAAATAGCAAGATCGTAGAGTGAGAGAGAAGATCGCTCCAACTCAACGTTTTACTTGACTTACTTCATGTAACAATCATGGAGCTGAATTCGTAAAGTCAGAATGATCAGACAGCCACTCTACGAATTCACTGTGAAGATCAGAACCAGTAAATTAACAGAACTGCAATATGGTGTGAGAGAAAAGAGAATATTCCTTGACCAGATTAAAAAAAGATTAAGTACTGTTAAAGATCAGATGTATGTCAGAGTCACAGAAGACTTTGTATCTAAACGACTATAAAACATAACCTACTGCTCAGAAGAATGGTGAAAATAGTCTGGCTAATGAGACATCTCTGAAAGCAATAGAGCAGCTGATTATCAAAGTCAAGGAAGATATTTAATGATGAATCAGAAAATTAAATATATCAAAGAATATAATAATCTTTGATAAACAACTCTGGAAGTGCAACGGCTAAAAATGCAGAAAACAAAGCTACAGGTTGATGTGACAGAACATATGTCAGAAAAAGGAAAAAACACTGACACAAGCAACAGAAAGTCAACTTCAAAGATATCAAGGATCTACACAAAGCCAAAGGAACCCAACGAACCTTTTAAAACGGTAAAATATGCACAAATATATAAAAGCATAAATGCTCACAGAGAAAAGGAGTTGTTGAATATATAAGAGAGGATGGTGGACAACAACAGATCGTAGAGCGAAACAAAAATGAATATGCTGAAGAACACTCTACGATCCACCAGAACACTAACATTGAATTGAGAGAGACATAGAGAGAAATGACTCTATTGCAAGATAAGTGTTCAAAGTTGCTAAGCAAGTGATAGAGAGAAGCCTAAACGCCAACTTGATACAAATATATTAGCAACTGAGTATAAAAAGGAAGAAGCTTTACAGTCATCTCAGAAGCTCGTCTCGAGAAGCTATAAACTGTCAATGATAAGAAGGAACCACTGTTCTAAAAATCCCCGCCTAGGTCCGATTAATCCCCGCCTAGGCGCTAGGCCCCCCCTGGCGCCACGCCTAGGCCGCTTAGCGCCTAGCCTATGTCCAAGGAGAAAAAAAAATTCCTCCAAGAAATTATACGAGACTGGGTGGGCAAGACGGAGAAATTAGGCGAGGCCTAATCGAAAGATTTAAGACTACAATTTTTTTTTTTAATTTTAATAACTAAGCTACAAAACGACGTCATAAGAATAGATGAATAAGTTGAGAGCTGTTCGGACCTTACTTGAAAAGCGATTGGCGAAGCATCCAAAGCGAATAGTGTGTTAGAGCCTAAGAGAAATAGCAGAAATGTTAGAGTAAGAGAACTCTATGAAGAATTTTTTTGTTTGATGATGACACAGAAGAAGAGGGAGATAAAGAGTATGAGTGTGAGCCCGATGGAGACATTATCTTGGAGGGATACGAAGAAGAAAAGTTAGAGAGAGATATAGCGGGATATGAAGATGAGGACTATTAGTTTGTATTTTTTATTATTTGTTTGTATTTGAACTTTGGCATTAACAACATGGATATGTGTTTGAACTTTAAGTAAATACCTTTATTATAGATTGTTTTCTTTTATATTATTGTTTTGTTTGGATAAATATAAGATAAAATATTAAAATTTGCTTAGAATAAAAAATCCCGCCTAGGCCCCGCCCAGGCTCCGCCTAGGCCCCCTAGGCGCTAGGCTCCCCCCGGCCGCCCGCCTCCCGCCTAGCGCCTTTTAGAACCTTGGAAGGAACAACTGAGTACCAAAAGGAAGGAGCTTCACAGTTATCTCAGAAATTCGTCTCGAAAAGTTATCAAGTACCAAAGGAGCTGAATTGCCAAATCTTAGCAATACAATGGGTGATCATAAGAAGATATTGAGCATATAAAGAAGTCAATCATCATTGTCGAACTCAATATCATTTCAAGCATGATCACATCCTGCTACTGAGTATTTAAAGACAATGGAACTTAAAGTACAACTCAGTAACAACTCCAACATCTATCAACAAACAAGGAGCCAAGTCTGCTGGACTTGAAGAGGGCAGTTGTGTCCTTGTCTTAGTGACTAAAGGAGCCAAGTCTGCTGGACTTGAAGAGGGCATTTGTGTCCTTGTCTTAGTGACTAAACTAGCCAAACCTGCTGGGTTTGAAGGGTTCTTAGTGAACCAGAGATTCCAGGTCTGCTGAGCTTGAAGGGTTTTGTATGAGTCATCCATAGTGGATTTCCTACTCGTTGAAGTAGAAGAGTGGAGTAGGAGTTATTCAGTCTCCGAACCACTTAAACTCTCTGATGTCATTTACATTCTGTCATATATAGATATAACTACTATGATTGGTTTACTTGACAAATGACTATCTTCAATACAGTCTAAACTTAACTAAGAAGTTTTATAAATCTTTAAGGGGAGTTTTCAAACTAATATTCCGTTGTGCAAACTAATCTAGATTAAATAAATTACTTGGTAATATTATTTAATTTAAGTAAAAAGTTTTTAAGTGATCTATTCAACCCCCCTTCTAGATCACTCATGTGCCTCTAGGAATTAACAGTATCCCTCATGATGTAGAATAAATAAGTATTTATTTATGTATAAATTAAATAAGTTTAATTTATTATAAATAATATTATAATTGTTCTAATTTATTTATTCTACTACCAACTTAATATTGAACCTAAAGGGTCACACCATACAAGAGAAATATTTATTTTAGAAGTAGATGACATAATGGTAATAATAAATTAAGTATATTTAATTTAGAATATGGTGATAGAATAAATTAAATAGCTTAATATTTATAATACCTTAATATTTATTATTATTATTATTATTATTATTATTATTATTATTATTATTATTATTATTATTATTATTTAGTTCCTAAATGGTTTAGGAATTAATTAATAAATAGTACTCTTATTATAAATAATTAAGTTCCTAAATGATTTAGGAATTGTAATTATTATAATAAATTAATTTAATTCCTAATTAGATTAGGAGTTGAATTAAAACAATACTCCTAAAGAGTTTAGGAAGGTTGAGCAAGTCTATAAATAAGAGGGGTCTTATTAAAGATTGGGGTTACTAACTTTGTTGAAGTATTAGAGAATACTTCATATTTTTCTCCATAATCTAAAGAACTAGAAGAGAGAAAATTAGTGTTAGTCACTCAAGGTTTGGAGAAACATAAATCTACTTCTTCAATCTATATTATCTTTTGGTGGATCACCTTTAGAAGCTACACGTTTGGGTAGCTAACGTTGATCCGTAGATTCTAATCGGTGTATTTGAAGAAGAACGCGAAGGATCAAGGGAGGTGAACTCGTAGCTGTTCAAAAGTTGAATATACAAAGGTATAATCATTTATTCTTCCTCAATTAATAAGTATCACATAAGAAAGTTCCTGGAATTTAGTTTGTAGAAAAAGTTTAAATATGATTTATACCTGCTTCTGTTGTGTTACATCAATTTGATCGTATGTATGTATTGTTTTTGCAAACTAACAAATTAATTGTGTCAACCTCCATCACTCTTGGAAATCCTCTTATAAGAGGTAGTTCATACAAGAACTTAAGAAAATTTAGGATTAGTTATCTCTACTGTAGGACTATAGAATCAAAACCTAAAGAAGAAAAAATGACGTCAAGAAGACGATACTTGTCTAACGACTTTATAAGTAGACTCTTTATGAGCAAAAGTAATAAAAAAAATTATTGTAGTGATTGCAAGAGTGGTTTTAATGTGTGGGTGTGTAGATCATACTTTTATGTAAAGCTCCTTAGCTTTTAAGATTTGCCTAACCGCCGAATCCCAGTGTAATGGTCCGAATCCTTGCTTCTTAGTTAACTGTGTACATGTTCTCAAACACCATCAAATAAATTAATTAAAGCCATTAGGAACTTATCAATACATGCGGGACTACACGTTTGAAAATCGAGCAAGAAGATATTAGAAGTGATATTATTGATGCAGATGACAACCTTGCAGAATTGCAATGTCAGTATCAATATGAGCAAAGAAAAGTTGGAGCAAAGAAATGGCTACAAGTTGAAACAAAGAAACATTTACAAGCCAAAGTAATGAAATATAAGCAAACACGAGAAAGATAAAAAGGATAATCACAATTCTGAGACTACAAACAATTGCGATGTATTCATAGAAATTTTTGGAACTCCAAAGGTGGAACGAACAATTGTGTGTGAACCACTTGAGACTACAGACAGTTGTGACGAGTCTATAAAGATTCTTGAAATTGCACATGTTGAACCCGAGACTGTGTGAACAACAAATCGGAAAAAATTCTGAAGTTGCTTTTGAGTTGCTTCTTACCAAAGAGAAGACGTTATGAGAAGTTGATCCACTCCAAGTTGATAATGTTGAATTCGTCGTTCCGGTTAATTTACCTCAACTGCCTTTGAATGCAAAAGTGATGCTCTCATCAGTTATTTTCCCAACATTTTTGGAGTCTTATCATGCGAATATGTTCTCAACAATGTACCAAAATGTTCTTTCGATGAAGAGAAGCTTATGGATTATTCTGTCATGCCATGAAACTCATGGTCGAGTTTTCTCCAACAATGGGAGAAATTATAGGGATCACAGTTACATTTATTTATTTATGGAATTGATGTATTTATTTATTTATGATTTTTTTGTAATTTTAGGGGATATATAGTATTTTATTAGTTAGGGTATTTTAGTGTTTTATTATTTTAGGAGATAGTTGGTATTTTATTTCCATTAGTAAGGATATCTTTTGTCTTTTTAATATTTTCTGCAGATTAGGCTTGTGTCCTAATTGAATTATGATTTGCGTATTCTTTAAAGGCTAATGTACTTTCAGATTTTAATAGAATAGAGATTATTATTGAATATCCATAATTGCTTTGGCTTACAATTATCGCAGAAATAATTTTCTTTCTAGGATTAATAGATGTGGAGTTGAAATCCTAATTCCTCTAAGGTTTATAAACGTAGAGTTGAAACCCTAAACCCCTAGTGGTTTACATGCAGAGTTAAATCCTAGGTTTTCTACTTGTTAATTACTACCAATTAAAGAGTTTCTAAACTGTCCTACGTCACTATGGTCACCTTTGCCAACCCAAGTAGAAGGCTCGTGCATATCTATTCTAGACGCTTTGTTGTTGTATTGGGTTACTTTAATGAAATAATCACCCTTCTCTCTTTTTGTCTCAATTTTCCCGAGGTGGCGGCTATAGGAGGCTCCTAGAGCATTTAGGACAGCAATCCTCTCATATCTCACATCAGCATAGGACACGTTAATCTCTGCAACCATAAATGCCATTATCAGATTACATAACTTCAAAAGGAAAAACAACAACTACATCATCTCCTTGCATCGAAAATACTACAAACAATAATTCTATGCAATAGTATCCAAAAAACAAAATCCAAATGTTGACAAAAAAGAAATACCAGGACTAGACCCAAAATTTGGCGAAATTGCTCAACTTTTCCTTGTTTAAAGTAAACTCTCTGCATCAATTTCAATTGAAGCTATAGAAATCAGAAAATACAACATGAAATTCACAAAGTTGAAATTCAATCAGAGGATTAAACTACATTCATGCGTACCAACCCTGTGATGAAACCACAATTCTAATTAAACGAAGATAAAAAGACAAACTATATTAACAGTTCCAATAATCAAATTATAATAACTTGCAACAGAGTCAGGACACTCAATAGAGCATCTAATATAGACATCCACAACCCTATCCCTACTTAACTCGCCTAATACAATAAGATTAACATTCCCAATGCCAAAATATCATGATTTAGCCGTCCAAAATGGGACGTCTTTGGCAGGTTCTATCATCTGATCTAGAAAACCAGCTCGTGGCCACATGTGCACATTAAATATGTATTCTTGGGCATTTAGTTTTCAAGCAGGAAGAAGTTTATTCAGGATCAAATGCTGCCTTTATTGAGTCCTTGTCCGATTTTTGTGTTGCATTAAAAAATTTGATTTTAGATTTGGTCCTCTGCTTTATTGGTTCTTAATTTTACTTGGACTATTGGATGGCACCCCTTGGTACCTCTTCGAATGAACTTATAATTTATCAAAAATAAAAAATTCTAGCAGTCACAAAAAGACCAGCCCAAAATTCAAACTGCACGAAGATAATTCAAACATTTCCAATTAATTTATCACTAATAAAACTTAAAAAGCAAACAACTTTAAACTAACAACATGCTTGATAGGGAGAGAGGGGACGAACCGCGATAATGAGCCAGAGATCGAGCGGAGCCTGTTCTGCCTTGAGGATGTGCAGAATATCAGTAGCATCTCTAGGAAGCTGATCGAGAGCAACTATGACCTCCTCCTCGGAGTTCTGTACCGGAATATAAACACACGTCATTCGATTTCAGGCGACCAATGCCTTTCCGATTTGCCGATCGAACTAACAACGGAATTTAACCCTAGGTAAAATTGGTTTATGTGGGTTTTAGATTGAGATGAAGCATAATAAAAATTGGAAGAGAGAAAGTGCTTAGTTGGAAGCCGGTATATACCAGTATCGGTGGATGAAAGAGGAGGTCGCACGTGGATTTTGATTTTCTCTCTATATACTCCATATGGTCGGCCGGTTAAGGGATGAAGTTGACGTCAGTACTCATGTTAAATTATCCGTAAGATTAATTTTAATTTTTTAAAAACAACTTAGAAAAAATTTAAAATTCAGAAGTGATATGAAATTTAATTCAAAATTATCAATATTATAAGCGATTACATAAAAAAATATTTATTATAAAAGTTATTATTTTTAAAATGTCAACATTTTCCTAATTAGGTGCAGGGGTTCCAAATCAACTTGGCATTTTGTAATCGAGACTCGAGATTGTGGTAAGTTGTTCTGCACTCTAAATTTTGCTATTTATTGTGAAATTATAATTGCAATTTATATCAATATATGATATTAGAGGTAGATTATTAAGTTGGTTGCAAAATATGTCCTCGCAATAAAGAGTTGAATATATATATATATATATATATATATATGCATGTATCATTTTCCAAATTTTGGGAGTTCCTAGTTCCTACCTTGTTGAAGTTTAAATGCTTTGATCTCTGGTACTTGTACCACCATTATTTTCCATCGCTTTGTTTTGTAAACCGCAGTCGGTTTGCATTCTTTAAAATTTTGGAGTTGAAAAAAACTTGCATACCATATTTTTTTATGGTAGTTTACAGGCTTTATACGTAAAACAGACTTAGATGGTAGTGAGAAATCTCCAACATCAGTAACCATTCTTTGACGTTAACTTGCCACCCTAGAGTATTCTGTCCAAAATTGAGTGTCATGGTCAACATGTTGTGGTCTGAAAAGTACTTCATAAACATGTTGGGACTAATAAAAGGAAATCATGACACCCAATATGGGACAGGGTTATATTGGATTACCTGCCATCCTCATTCTCAACATCACAATTTGTAGGCAGACGGGTAAAGCTTGGTTGCCCTCGTCCACCCTACCCTATCTTTAAGATGATAGGTAAACAATGCTTCCAAAATATATGTTTTAAGATCTTCTTTGTACCTTTATGCTCATTTGAGTAGGGATTTTGCGTTGCCAACAGTCAATGTTTAATGACTATATCAATCACTCTTTATAATACATGCAAGAACATAAAAATGAATTAAAACTCGGAAAAAGATATATTTAATAATGTTTTGTAATGATCTGTACAATAACCTTTGTAAAAAATAGTGGAATCCGCTATATAAGTGATAGATCCCACCATTTTTTATAAAGATACGCGTATGAATCATTGACCAAATCAATGTACATAGCAAAGCTGTTAAAACTCTCATAGTTGGCACAAGTGACCATCTAAGCCAAATAGTCATCACAAGCACACGATGATTTTAGATTATATTGTTCCCGTATTGAACCTTAAATCTTCAAAGAACTATTCAAGTATTAACACATCTTCATCAAGTCACATCAAATCGTGTCCGGATTCTATGATATGTGGCAAGATAATTACCAGGTCACTTCGTCTGTATAGAACCAAACTTCGCTGACTTTGGCCTCTCAGACCAATACACTTCCTAACACACAAGTGTGCCAGTTTAGTATGCTAGTATTATGCAACAACCCAAACTGTGATAAATTAGATAACATCCATGAACTATGTTTTGTCATTTCTAAAATCATTTGATAATGAATTATAATCTCTAGTCAAAAAGTTGAATTATATAATCTCCCTTTTGATGTATCAAATGACCTTAGGAATAATAACAAATAGTCTACAGAATTAATTAACAGACTAATCATGGGATAAAATAGCCCCAAATTAAGTTAAATTAATACAAATACTTCTATCTCATCCATTATTTTTGCAGGTAAACATTTATACTAAATTGATTCCGAAGTAGCCCAATCCGGTGATTTGAACATCCTAAGATAACACATCGTCAACAGTATTAAAGCATGCTTGCCCAAGGGAAGATAATGGATTATATCCACAATATTCATCATAAATCAAAAATTGGAAAGACAAAATGAATGACTTACTTGAGAATTATACGCAAAGTAAAGTATGGTTTCAATAGACGATAAAACCTTATCATGTGCGAGGGAAATCCATTTTAATTAATTTATAAACAGAAATAACATGTACTATTATAGTTATATACACACACCTTGCCTACGTGAAACCTAGTCCTTAACCAGAAAATCAGCAATAGCTTCGGACTTTTAAGTAAAAGCAGTTGCTTTCACCTAAATACCAGTGACTGCAGAAAAGTAGTTGATGCTTAAAAACCCCTAGTATACGGCTAGAATTTGTTGTCAGTAGGTCAATTATATGAGTATCAAACAATAAATCAAAGTTGATAATTATAGTAACAAAAAACCACTGAAATATATAACCAAAAAAATATAATATATGTCATTGTTGTAGCTTTCAGACTTATCCACAAAAAATAACTAATATAAAATAATAATTACAATTATCATCTGCGCGTTCTTATTCGTTGAAATCGTTAGATAATACTT
Source organism: Hedera helix (assembly GCA_947179155.2). NCBI lineage: Eukaryota > Viridiplantae > Streptophyta > Magnoliopsida > Apiales > Araliaceae > Hedera > Hedera helix. Next base: position 9,221,900 of record OX359285.1, on the reverse strand, counting down.
TCATTGTCAATGCAATCAAATACATCCTTCTCAATGTATATAATCAAACAATCATTCATCAATTGATTTGCCATTTTAATATGCAACCTACTTTTGATTATTTTTATCGCAGAAAAAGCTCTTTTAACAGTAGCAGTCACAACAGGTAAGATTAATACCAACTTTAAAAGCCGATATACCAAAGGAAATACAATATGCTTCTTACTACCTACAAGTTTTTTTGCAAGACTGTCAATTCCATGAACTTCCAAAAACTCTTGATTTATCTGCATATCAGAAATGTAATTATCTAGTTGACTATCAAGCTTCATAAGATCCATTGGAGAAAATTCATTCGAATAAAAGCTACTGAGACGAATCAATTTGTTCTTATCAAAACTAGCAAAACAATCACTAAGATTTAAGCATGTCACTGATAAAAACAACTCAATACTTGTTTCCGTAAAACGATCCCAACAATTTCTTAATCAACGCATAAATAACATACCAAGATGAAATCATGAAATTCATGACCGCATTGAAGCTTCGCCCATGACCGAGTCTCCAATGAATTGTGATAGTTGAATGATAATTGATAAATCCAGAGAAGAGAGAAGAAACTAGAGGTCAGATGATTGAATCAGGACTCAGGAGTCGTGATTTGGGAATTTGCCGAACTGGAAGTGTGAAGTGTTAAAGAGTAGTGAAGTATAAAGAGATGATTTGGGAATTGCTGAATCAGTGAATTGGGAGGGAGTATAAAGAGTTGATTTGAGACAAATGGACCCCTAAAGAGTTTTCATATTATAAATTGACCCCTATAAGTTATAAAAAATTTAAATTTTAGTATGGTCAAATTTATGAATTACACAAAAAAAAATCTAATACATCACATATAATAAAAAAAATTCAGTGGAGTCAATTGACCCCACAATCTTACATGTAGACTCGTCACTGCTCATATATATCTATATATATCTGTCTGTGTGTTTGGTGGGGGCTTGGGTGTTTGCCCCACAAACACGTCATAATGCACTAACAAAAATTCAATCAACAAAGAAACTCAATAATCCATTTGTATAATTTTTTAAGGATAAAATTTAAAGCTTTAAGAATGCAATCGCACACAACCCAACAAAGGTTCAACATCTCCGAAATAGTGAAATATGAACCACAAAGGTTTGATTTTTATTTTTCTTAAAACTCCGCAAATTCAAGAGTTTCTGTGAATACTCTCCCTATGTCATCAACCTCATTTCTATTTTTAAAGCTTGAATTCCTACAAGGTAACAGAATGCAATAATTAACCAAAAGATTAGTTTTTTGACTGCATAAATACTACATTTCAAGCAAAATAAGTAAAATAGAGAACTGCATTTCACAACTAAAATAGCATTCCCATTATTTAGCAAAAAAGTAAAGTTTCATTGCAATTCATAACAACAACAATAACGAAGCAGAAGAGATTAAATTAAACCTCAGCAATCAAAGGTTAGCGGATTGTGTTGTCGGAATCACGTAATCAAGCACTAACACACTGTCCAGCAAATCCCTAGCTTTATCCTTCTGGGAATTCACCAGCTCAGAATTCGAATCCAATCCATCCAATTCACTCAATCCAGGAAATACAGCTAATGAAGCAATCGAATATCCCTTCGCTCTATCACAAAAGTTTTCCCCAAAAGTTAACTGCTTAATCGACGGAAAGTTGTTTTTAATTCCTCCAATCACTTCCAGTACTTCACCTTTCTCCTTTTCCCCCAAACCTTCCTTCATCTTCAAAAACGTGACTCTCATGGCCGAACCGGCCGGCGGCGCCACAGGATCGGCTAGATCAGTCACGACCCAATCGACGGCCATGATGTCATCGACGATCGGGCGGACTGATTCAGTCACGACGCTAACGTGCGCCGGGTGAGCAGCATAAGCGTTGAGGTCTTCTTTGGAGTGATAACGGCTGTGAAGCATGTGAGTGAAGGTGAGAGAAGATGATCGGGTGCGGAGGAGCGGACCGGCGGTGATGTGGACCACTTGTTCGAGTGAGATCAGGGCGTTGAGGCCGTTAACCATGGTGGATACCTTTGACGGGTCGGTGTCGGGTTTGACTTTGAAGAGGACTATGTGTTCGATGATTTGGGGGCTGGAAGTGGACATTTTGATCTGAGAAATGGACGCCGACGATGAGGTCCGGTATGGTTTGCAGAGGCGTTGAGGGAGTAGAGGTTTGAGTTTGAGAGAGAATGGTAGTGGTGTTGATAACAAGTGTGTCCGTGCGCCCAGTCTCACACACTGCATTGTTACAGTGAGACGCCGCAAAATGCTGATTGGGTTGGTAAATACTCCTCCGTCCCAAAATTACATATAAAATTTAAATTTTGTGATCAAATAATAACGTATTAAATTTTAAATTAATATAAATTTATTTAATTTTAAAATTTTAAATTAATAGAAATTTATTTAATTTTAATTAATATAATTATATAGTAAATAATAAATTTTATTAATTATAAACTTTATTTTATTATAAATTTTTATTAATTATATCAATTTGAAAGTTTAATATATCAAATTATATCTCTAATTTTATAACTGATAAAATAATATATACTAAAAAATAAATGTATCGCGCGGGTCGGCCACATGAGTTTTTTATGGGCTTTATTTCGTGTCTTTATTTATACTATCATCCAATGACACACAAGGTGTTTGATAAATTATGTGAGATAAAATAAAAAATTTAAAAAATTTAAAAAACTAAATAAAAAACTATAAAAACTAACATAAAAAGACAAAATAATTATATTATTAAAGTTATAGAGATAAAAGAAAAAATAAAAAACGTGACACAAGTTCACCAAGAATCCAGAGAACTTCTTTATAATAAAAGATATCTTAAAATTTATGGTACTTTTGAAATTTTAAATGTATTATTTATTAGTACCAAAAAGCAAAGAACTTGTTAAGGAGCCGAAAATGGTATCCAATATTAGATTATAAGCATTTATGTAGTCTATCTTTTCTTTTCTTTTCTTTTGCTGAAATTATGTAGTCTTTCATGTTCTGATGCTGTACATGAATTTGTAAAATTTGGTGTTGGGGTGATTTCTTTGGATTTTGCACTTATCTTTTTGGGCCGGAGGCCCTTCTTTGCATAAGGTTTAGGTCGGATCATGCTTATCTCCTTTTCTACTGGGCCCAGAGCCCGAGGTCTAAGATATTTCTCTTCTTAGGGCGGTTGATAGGACGTTTGAGCCATTTTTGTCCACTTTAATGGACTGACACAGAAAATAGCCCACACTAGTATCTTCCCCCAACGGACTAAGTGGAACAAGTGGAAGAGGACGTCATGTTTACATTCACGAGGGGATGACTGGACGTCTTACGATGCATGGATGAGTTATATACAAGCAACTTCACAATAACGAAAGTAAGTCATCTTTTTACAAAACAAACACTAAGCTATCGAACTTCTGAGATATTCCAGCTTACATTTTAAGGTCCTTCATTGTGACGTTGTTCACCTGAACTTACTCTTACACCGGAGCATCCTCGGACGGCCCGAGCCACGACTGTCTTGTGGAGTGATAACAGTTTGTTACGTGTGCAAGTATCTTGCTGACGGGTGATTACGGCAAGGGTGAAAATTGGACGTCAACATTGGCGCTAGAAGGAGGGCCTGTTTGATACTTAAGTTACCCTGTTTGTTTTCAAAGAAAGATCATTCACATGGAAGAAAGAGGCAGCTCAAATGGGGGACGTCAAGGGTCTTCCTTTGACCCCCGTGAGGAGAACACTAAAGCCTCGAGGAAGCGCCGATCGGGGGTGCAGCGGTCGGAATGAATGCGGGTCCACGCCCATTCTAAGCCCGTTAGGAGGCGTTTGTTTACACCCCCCGCTTCGAAGAGAAGGGAGTTGTATCGGAAGAGGTCAGAGGACGAGGTAACACCTTCAGTAAGGGTCTTCCAACGAGAACACGTCGAGAGAGATAGGTGGTCCCGAATTAGAGAGGTTGAGATTGAGTTGGAAACTTTGCATCGTAAACAAATAGATTGGCAGAACCACTTGTTGGATTTACAAGAGGATCCGTCCACGACTATTGACAGCAAAGAGCGAGCCGATACCTCGCAAAGTCGACCCAGGTCGGAACAAGGGAGGGTGAGACAGTTGGGAAGTAAGGATGCGCCTCCGTCTCTAAGGCATGACCTGGACGGCCGGGACGATATAAGGGGCACACACACCAGTCTCAGGGTTATATGAGGCATGACCGAGACGGTTGAGACGATATAAGGGGCACACACCAATCTCAGGGTTATATGAGGCATGACCGGGACAGTCGAGACGATATAAGGGACATACACCAGTCTCAGGGTTATATGAGGCATGACCGGGATGGTCGGGACGATATAAGGGCCATACATCAGTCTCAGGGTTATATGAGGCGTGACCTGGATGGTCGGGACGAAATAAGAGGTGCACGCCCATCCCAAGGTTCCATGGGACGCTATGGTCGCATGGGTGAAGGTAGGTCGGAAGGAGTACACCCTGCTTCCCTCGGTCAGTACTCTTGAGAAAGGGCAAAGACCCCGGATTATGAAACGGGACAGGGAGGCCCAGGGGCAGTGTCTGGTCGAAAAGATCAACGCATGGTTCCTTATGTGCCCATAGCTGATCCGGTTATAGAAAGGATCTCTGAATTGGAAAAAAGGTTGGCGGCGGCGGAGGCAAGGTCGACGACAGGATCTGAGCCCGAGGCGTCCAGACCTATGCCTTTAAACCCAAAATCTCCCTTCTCGACAGCTATTGATCAAGAGAAGGCTGATCCCAAGAAGAAATTGCCGCCTCTTGAAATGTATGATGGTTCTGGCGACCCATACGACCATACCAGTTCATATGAAAGGGTGATGAGATATTACAATCATTCCGAGGCCGGGATGTGCCAGATCTTCGTGACAACACTGAAGAAGGGGGCCAAACAGTGGATGATGTCGTTACCCCCCAACTGTATTCATTCGTGGACCGAATTGAGTGTTCGGTTCCATGAACGGTTCGGCAGTAACAAGAGAAGAGGCAAGGTGATGGCTTCATTGATGCAGGTCAAGCAGAAACCAGATAAGTCGTTGAGCCAATATGTATAAAGGTTTCGGGATGGGGTGGGCACCATTACCGACCTCAACATGATACAGGCACTAGGGTTCTTCACCATCGGGATGAATGTTACCCGAAATCGGAAGATGATGAAGGACATAATGTTCAATCCTCCCAAAAACCTCTTAGATGCGTACGACCGAACCGAGAAGTTTATAGCGGTCGAGGAGGCGATGGATAGTTTGATACCAAGGAACAGGGACTCGGAGGGTAAGGCCTATGGTGGGAATAGAAGTGGAGATAACCGACCCACCTCGTTTGACCGAATGAAGCAAAGGAGTGGACCGCCAAATTTGGGTAGGCCGCCTTTTCAGCCGAGGGCGGAAAATCGAGCATACACGCTTCTGAGCGCCGATCGAGTCAAAGTTTTGGAGGCTATTAGACACGAAGAGGGGTCGAGGCCGGCACCGTCGAGCTACAGACCGAGTGGATCTGGTCCCTATGGCCTGTATCACCGTCAGGTCGGGCATACCACGGAAGTATACACCGGGCTAATGGACATGATCGAATCTAAAGTTCAGAGGGGTGAACTAAAACATTTTGTGGTCGGCCAAGGAACCAGGACAAATAATCCTGGGCCCGTGGCTGAGAAGAGAGTCAAGCCGAGTAACCCCCCTCGAAGGGTAGTTGATGTTATAATAGGAGGGTCTTCCCCAGGGAGACTTGGTAAAAGGTGTCGATCCTCCGGTTCGTCTCGACGTTGACTGGTCCGTCCTCATCAATCCCTCGGCCCTACCCCAAAATGGTCATCTCCTTCTCGAATGACGACTACCCGACCGAAGCCGTTGAACCTCATGAGGGAGCTTTGGTTATTACTGCTCAGATCGGACCGGTAGATATGAAGAGAATAATGGTTGACAACGAGTCGTCGGTGGATGCGTTGTACAGCTATGCCTATCAGAGAATGGATCTTCAAGGTGTAAGGTTGGAGGTCGGGACAGAGTCGCCTTTGTATGGGTTCAGAAATGAAGCAGTACATGTGATTGGTACCTTGGAGCTTCCCATGGTGTTCGGCACAGCTCCACAACAGGTTACGTTGCAAGTAAATTTTTTTATTGTTCAAGTGGATTCGTCCTACAATGCAATCTTAGGACAAACCACATTGACTGCTTTAAATGTTGTTACTTCCATACCCCACTTCAAGGTCAAGTTCCCAACCTCGGAAGGTGTGGGCGAGGTGAAGGGAGATATTGATATGGCTCGAAAATGCTACCGCCATGCTGTGACAGCTTCGGCCATAGGGGTCAACTAGCAAAAGTGTACGATGGTTGTCTATATAGAGCCATACGCGGAGGGAGATACGGAACTCCTAGCGTTTCCAACCGAGAGCGTTGAAGAAGTTGAATTGATACCTGACAACAAATTCAAAACGATGAAGATAGGTGTCAAATTACCGAGAGACATTAAGACCCAATTGGTTCAACTCCTACAAGACTATGCCGACATTTTTGCTTGGACACCACGGGACATGCCTGGGATCCCCGAGAGCGTGGTTGTTCACAGGTTGGCGGTCGACCCAGACAGAAAGCCTGTGCGACAGAAACGGAGGATATTTACACCTGAACGTCAGAAGATTATAGACGACGAGCTCGGGAAACTTCTGGACGCAAGAGTTATTGAAGAGATCGAGTACCCAGAATGGCTGGCCAATGTAGTTCTAGTCAGAAAGCAGAATGAAAAGTGGAGAGTTTGCATAGATTACACAGATTTAAACAAAGCTTACCCTAAGGATTTCTATCCGCTCCTACATGTCGACCAGCTGATTGACGCCACCTCGGGCAATTCGGTTTTGAGCTTCTTGGATGCCTTCTCGGGTTATCATCAGATTCATATGGCGAAGGAGGACATCCCTAAAATGACATTCATCACCCATCGGGCCATTTATGCCTACCAGAGAATGACCTTTGGGTTGATAAATGCCGGGGCCACATATCAGAGGATGATGAACACCGTCTTCCGAAGGCAAATTGGGAGGAACATGGAAGTGTATGTAGGTGATATGATTATTAAGAGCCCTCGGACACAAGATCATCTTCGGGATCTGGAGGAACGTTTTGAGACAGTCCGACGACACAATATGCGTCTGAACTCTGCTAAGTGCACCTTTGGTCTTAGCTTGGGGAAATTCTTGGGTTACCTGGTAAGCAAGAGAAGGATTGAAGCTAACCCAGAAAAGATCAAGGCAATTTTAGATATGCGATCTCCACAAAGCTTCAAGGGCGTTCAAAGACTCTTGGGTTGTATTGCCGCACTAAGAAGGTTTATGTCGAGATCGACAGAAATGTGTCTTCCCTTCTTCGACACGTTAAAAGGACCCAAGAACGAGAAAACTTTCCAGTGGAATTCTGAGTGTGAAGATGCATTCCAAGGTATTAAGAAATACTTGATGACAACCCCTTTGCTGCAGAGACCGGTTTCGAGAGAGCCACTGTACCTTTACCTTTCGGTTGGCCCATCGGCCGTCGGTGCGGCCTTGGTTAGGGAGGAAGGGGGTGTTCAAAGGCCGGTGTAATATGTTAGCCATGTTTTACGGGATACAGAGACCAGGTACCCGGATCTAGAGAAATGTGCATACACTTTAGTGGTCGCCAGCCAGAAGCTCCGACATTATTTTCAGGGTCGGCTTATTGTCGTTTACACGACCCAGCCTCTAAAGAAAGTCTTGGGAAAGCCGGACGCCTCGGGCAGGATGATGACATGGGCTGTCGAACTGACCAGTACAATCTAGAATACCATCCCCGGACCGCCATCAAAGGTCAGGCGCTGTCGGACTTCATAATTGAATGTACTTTATCTAAGAATGGGGGACGTCGCCTTTACAGTTGGGGGGCAACCGGGCCCTAGTTTTTGTTGGACCATGTATGTCGATGGATCAACCAATGCAGAGGCTAGTGGAGCAGGAGTTATCCTAGTAAGTCCTAACGGTTTCAAGGTTCAATAGGCAATACGGTTTAAGTTTTGAGCTACTAATAACGAAGCAGAGTATGAGGCAGTACTGGCAGGGCTGCTGTAAGACCCCGAATTTTATGAAATACAAAATTTAATTTTTCTTCATATATATATTTTTTTGAAACAGTAAGTGGTTAAATCGATAAAGTTAAAAGTTAAGGATGTTATGTGCAAATTTTATTTTGTCGGACAATATTCGCTTTATCGGGGAATATTCGTTTGGTCGGGGAATATTCGTTTGGTCCGACGGCGCCGAAATAACAAATTATTGGTGGACCCCACATCGGAATATTTGTCGGATATAGAAAACGACAGAAATAACTTTTTTAAATAAAAATAGTCAACAGAACTATTAAAATACCGGTGATAAAAGAATAGTAGCATACGATAGTTATTGATATTTTCTGTAGCACTCGGTACTCTACAGTAACACACGGTATTGCATAGTGTCTCATATTTTTGGTCTGATAATTGACACCGTAACTGTTACGCATCATTTCATCGATAATTGTCACTGCATAATATTTTATATTATCAATTCAATAATTGTTGTTACACAGTATTTTGCATTATTGATTTAATAATTGTCATTACACTGTATTTTATATCATTGAGTCAATAATTGTTGTTGCACTGTTTTTAAAATTATTGAACCTAATAATTGTCACAGTAACATATGCACAGTAATTCACATTATTGAATCAATAATTGTCATTACACAGTAACGTATGCTTTATTTTACATTATTGTTATCTCTATTATGATGTTATTTAAACAGTTGTATTTCATTAATTTATTGACTTGATATCTAAGAGCTAACTATACTGTATTTATAACAATTAGTCATAATAATTGAATTGATAAAGTTATTTGTTTATAATATAAAGTTAGGTGATTATTAGGTGATATGAAATGAATGGTGTAGATTAAAGTGTGAATTATTGTTGAATAATTGAATTGATTTGTTTATAATATAAAGTTAGGTGATTATTAGGTGATATGAAATGAATGGTGTAGATTAAAGTGTGAATTATTGTTGAATAATTAAATTGATTTGTTTATAATATAAAGTTAGGTGATTATTAGGTGATATGAAATGAATGGTGTAGATTAAAGATAATATAATATTTGAAATGGATGGTGTAGATTAAAAGATGATCTTTAAATGAATGGTTTAGATTAAATGAATGATAAGATTTTTGGCTATAAATAGAAGCCTTAACTTAAGGATTTTTCATAAACTTCCTTACTTGTTCTTTCTTTCTCTCTCTAAATACTTCTTGTGAAAGTTCTCTCTAAGTGTGCTTAAGTCATCTTGAATATTTGTGAAGATCTATAAGTATACGTGTACTGTTCAAGTTAATCAACCTCATTTAAATCAATATCCAGTCACGTGTTACGGTAAGGGATACCATCTTTTTCATCTTCCATTATTCAAACATACTATGGTAAGGGATTATCATTATTTGATTCTCGATAATAATATTGTTTCTTCCTTACTCATAAGACGTGCCTTTTATTTCCATGTATTAAATTGTGGGAATAACCTTACGGAGCGGATTGCCGCCTGTTGGTGAATAACCTTTCGTATTCATTCATTATTAATCTCTGAGAATAACCTTACGGAGCGGATTGCCGCCTGTTTGGTGAATAACTCTTTGTACTCAAATTCTATTAAATTGTGGGAATAACCTTACGGAGCGGATTGCCGCCTGTTTGGTGAATAACTCTTTGTACTCAAATTCTATTAAATTGTGGGAATAACCTTACGGAGCGGATTGCCGCCTGTTTGGTGAATAACTCTTTGTACTCAAATTCTATTAAATTGTGGGAATAACCTTACGGAGCGGATTGCCGCCTGTTGGTGAATAACCCTTTGTATTAATTTCCTTCACCTTTTGTTAATCAAACCTGCTACGGTAAGGGATATTATTTTCTTTCATACTCCTAAATCGAAATTTATTATGGAACTATTGCTTCTATAATTCCTGAAAATATTATATGTTCCATAATAGTTGAACTTCATTATTTCAACTGAACCTTCCTATTTACGTGAACCTTTCTATTGAATTGTAACCGTTATTCTGAACTGTGGATCTTGAATATCATTTTTAAATTTCACTCCACATCATGTTGACAATTTGGACATTATTTGAATCTGTACAAAGTAAACTTCCGATACTTATTGTTATCCTATTTCTTCTGTTCATCATTTATATCATTCTAATCATCCAAAAATCAAGCTGTTGTGAATATCTGTGGTCGGGGGCACAGATGTGATATATTTGTTGAACAGATGATAGGTTAAAGGCGATATAATAGGTTAAAGGCGATACATCTGTTCGGTGTCTTTTATGGCACGTGGTGAATGTTCTCTTTGGCCCGTAGTGCAAAGATGAACTGTTGTTTGGTATGATTATGACCAAAGGCTGAATCTGGTATAATCATGACCGTTGGTGCTATATTGAATATCTTTGGCCCGTAGTGCAAAGATGAACTGTTGATGTGCATGATTATGATCAGGAACTGTGAATTTATATTATCATGACTAATGGTATTTCAGATGATAAAAGTTGATGATGTTTTTACGAAAAAGAGAAGCGAGTGGACATTATAGTCTGCATTATTCTTCTAATAGATTACTCATTCCGCTGCTATTATTGATCTGAACGTTGTTTAAGAATTTAACTGCAGTTTTTGATATAAACCTTGTAGTCTTTTGTATTCTATCAAGAACTCAACTGTTGAAGGCTAATGATAATTTATTCGTCATTATCTTAGTCATGATATTTCTTACTGGGCTATTTGAGCTCACCCTTTCTTTTGTTCCATTGTTTTCAACAGGAGATGAAAACATAACAGGGTCTAGCCGGGGAATGGAGTGAGGGTCCGAGGAATAGTTATCATAGTCTTCACGTTTTGTAAAATAGTGTGGCAATAATAGTGAAGACTTAGTTGTGTATTATTATACACTGTATTGTTGTACGTTGTGCTTTGTTGTAATAATTTTGTTGTAGTCTTTTGACGACTCAAGTTTGGGCTGTGTGGGCCCAGATTTGGGGGCGTCATAGCTGCGGTTAACAAGAAGTTTAGAAGTTCGACATTTGATTATTTTTAGTGATTCCCAATTAGTTGTAAAACAAATTCAGGGCGAGTATGAAACTCGACCCGTGTGAATGACTAGGTATGTGGCCGAAGTGAAAATGATGCTACTTAAATTTGAATCTTATGCTGTCAGGGGAATCGAAAGAGAAGACAATTCTACAGCCGACACCTTGTCAAAGCTAGCTCCAACACAGGTGGAGGATTTTGCGGGGTCGGTGTATCTAGAAGTCCTGACAGAGCCAAGTATCAATAGAAAAGAGCTTCTGTGTATCGAGAGGTCTAATTGCTGGATAACGCCTTATCTTGATTACTTGGCTGACGAGAAGCTCCCAGTGGATAAGGTTTTGGCTAAAAGGATTAAGTACCGAAGCTTTTACTTCTGCCTAATTGATGGGGAATTATACAAGAGATCGTACTCGTCCCCGTTATTAAAGTGCTTAATTCCCTCCGAGGCATCATACACGCTTAAAGAGGTCTATGAAGGGATATGTGGGGATCATATGGGAGCTAAGTTGTTGGCGTACAAGTTGGTTCGGTAGGGGTATTATTGGCCAACTATGTTCTAGGAAGCGAAAGGGTATGTCCAGAAGTGTCCTAAGTGTTAGATCAATAACTCAGTCCCTCGCCAACCTCCCGAAGAATTGTCGACAGTGCTATCCCCTATTCCCTTCGACATTTTGGGAATTGACTTGTTGGGGCCCCTGCCCAAGGCCAAAGGACAGCTCCAGTACGTGATCGTAGCCAGCGACTACATGACCAAGTGGGTCAAAGCTAAACCGCTTCGCCATATCACCGAAGATAATTGTGTGAAATTCATGAAGGAATTGGTGGTGTATCAGTTTGGTATCTCGATGGTACTCGTTTCCGATAATGGTACACAGTTCGTTGGAAAGAAATTTGAAGAGTTCCTCTCCAATCTAGGAATTCAACATCGAAAGACTTCGGTGGCACACCCTCAGTCCAACAGACAGGTGGAAGTCACCAATCGAGCTCTCGTTAGAGGGGTTAAAAGGCGATTAAATGAGGCTAAAGGACATTGGCCCGAGGAGTTACAAAGTGTCATATGGTCCTATCGGACTACTCCACGTTCGACTACGGGAGATTCACCCTTTAAACTAGCATATGGAACGGACGCCCTGATCCCAGTCGAGATCGGATCGTCCTCATTCATGGTGTCTAATTTCAAAGAATTATACAACGAAGAGGGGTTCAGGCTAAACCTCGACCTGCTGGGAGAGGTCCGGGATGCTGCATTGCCGAGGTTGGCCATTTACCAACAAAGAACGACCAAGTACTATAATCGAAGGGTTCAGATTCGAAGGTTTGAGGCGGGAGACTTGGTACTTAGGGAAGTGGAGGCCTCGACACCTAGCAGTACTGGGAAATTGATGCCTAACTGGGAGGGACCTTACAAAATCATCGAAGTGGTCAAGGAAGGGACTTATCGACTTCGGGACATGATGGGAGTAGATATAAAAAACACTTGGCATGCTGGTCGGTTGAAAAAATACTACCAATAGCGATACATTTCCTTTTCTTTATCATCGGACATCATGCCACATTGTTGTAAGACTTACTTTGTTATTCTAATGTAATCGAGTTTTAGCGGGATAAAGGTTGTTACCTTAATTTTTGATCTATTTGAACGTTCATGCGTTAAAATTTCTTAATGAAAGCTTTGTTGAAGTTATATTTTTGCAAAATTAAATTGGCTCAATGTGTCGTCTACTTCGACAAGCTGTTTATAAGGGAGAAGACGATTTACAGAACGATTGGTGGATAAAAGGATGGCTTGATAAAATATCATCCGCTTTGAATTATGTCTCTTTGGTTTGATCCTTATCGGGCTAAAGTAGAAATTTGCTTAACAGAGTAAGGAAAAGTAACTTTCGTTTACTATTTATGAATTTGTTTTTGTACATTGGAAATTGAAAATGTTACAGGTTAAGTTGTTGGGTCTTGGGGAGTTGGTTGACCAGGAGATTCATCATCCTCGTTGGCGTCCTCGTCTGAGGAGAAGCCCAATGTGATTGGGTTCACCCCGGCATTAGCCACCATGTTTTTGGCAAAGACATACCCCTTATTATACTGGTCCACGATGGCCTCGGTCAGCTCCTTGGATCTCTTGTACTCTTCGATGATCCTCTGGCGACTGTCTTCCCCAATTGTTGCTACCTGGGTCTTCAGTTTGAGGTTCTCTTCCTCCAGGAGTTTGTTGGCCGCCGTGGACATATGAAGGGCTTCATTCTTCTTAGTATTGTCTTTCGTCAAGGCCTCCACTTGCACGACCAGTTCAGCTCCCTCTTTTCTAAGCCCTTCCATTAGGTTGTTGCGCTCGGCCCGTTCTTGCAGAAGAGTGATTCTTTCTTTCATCACATCATTCAACTTGTCCTCCCAGGATCGATTGGATGCCTTCAATTCGGCCAGTTGAACCTGCAAGGACTGAATGAGAGCATCTTTTTGGTCACTCTGCTTGTGAAGGGAGGAGTGGTCATTCTGAAGCTGGCAGTGCTCCTGGTGAAGCTGGGCATGTTGAGAGTGGATTAGAAGGGTTGGTTTTATCGGGGGAAGATCGAGGCACAGATAAAGAGGGTTCGGCAGCAGAGGTCTTGCTGTGGTGTCTGGGTTCGGATGGTGTGTCCTCTGTTGCGGAGGGTTCGGCTTCTGTATGTACTGTGGAAGGCGGTTTAAGGGGTGAAGGAATATGGGGCGATATATCTTTATCCCCTAAGTCAGTGGAGGGAGAACGGGGAGGAGATGGAGAAAGGGGTCGGATGAAGTTTAAGGGTTGGACGAAAATGGGGTCAGCATCAATCTGGATACTTTCGGACTCCTTGGATAGCCGTCAGCGTTTCTTTCTGCGAAGCTGTTGCTTCTCGAGATCGGTTAGGTCCAGAGCATTCTTTCCGACAGGGGCTTCAGATGAGGGATTGGTTTGTTTTTTGGAAGGCTGGGGGGGGCTTCAATTTATTTTTTGGGAAGTTGGGGGGCTTCGGTTTGTCGGGGAAGGGTCTGGGGGGCGGGTCGGATGCGTAGCTGTGTTCTTGGGACGTTCGGCTGGGTCTTGTAGACCCACTACTGAAACACGAAGAATAGGGGAAGATTAAGATAAGTAATAGAACAAAAGGGGTTTCCAAAGAAATGGAAGAACTTACATTCATGATCATGCAGCCACTGGAGGTTGGAAAGGAGGCCGATGTCCCAAAGCTCTGAGGGGATGGTCTGGCAGAACCGTTCGAATTCTTCCTCCCTATCTTCCGCAATGTCATCTATAACCGGCTTTTCTGGGTTTCCCCAGGGTTGCAGAAGGTGGGTATCTAGGCTGCACACGAAGAACCAATTGTTGTGTTTGCCCTTATTGCTGGAAGGAGGAACATCCAAGCCCTTTGGTTGGGGAGATGGTTGAGGGATCGGAATCCCTGTTCTTTAGTTTTGGTTAGGGAAAAGATGTGGAAAAAATAATCGAGGCTGGGTTTGATGCCAAACTGCTTACAAGAAGCGATGAAGTAAACTAGGTGAATGTACGAGTTCGGAACCAGTTGGGCGAGTTCGATTTCGACGAAATCATGAAAATCAGAAATGAAGGGATGAAGAGGGAATCTGACCCCGTTTCGAAGTACCTGGGTCGGAACTGCTAGTTGAGGACTTGTGGGTCTCCAGTACATCTTTTCACTTGGACTGGGGGCCCTTAGGGAATATTCTCCTGGAAATTGAAACTCAGATTTGAAACCTTCAACGGCTTTATTATTGACCGTCGATTAGGTGTTAGCGTGGGAGTAGGTAGTGGTATCTTCGAACATCTTTCTGATTTCCAGTTCCCTTGCCCTAATTTTCAATCCAGACGGGTTGGGGACTGGGGTGGTTAAGGGGGCTGCCCGGAATGGATTCGCCTCTGATGACGAAGAAGTTGCGGCCACGACACTAGTAGAGGAAGTCATTTTGGGTTTAACAGAGATGGAAAGATTTTGGCTATGGAGATTTGAGTAATCGAAAGTCGAGATGGGAAAACTTGAAGGGGAACCAGATTGGGGGGTGCTCGTTAGTCGATTCTGTGAGTATGGGTAGCGGTGTACTGTTTCAGGAGAGAGAGGACGGTCTATCGTTTTGAAGAAGGTAACTGTTGTGATAGTGTTTAGTTTGAAAATGGGGTATTTAGATCGGAGGCGCGAGTGGGGTGACGTCATTCCTGTTTAGCCGTTACCCGGAAGATCGGATTTAATGTCCAAAATTTTGTGATAAATTCCTATGTAATAGGAGGGGTTACCCTTCTATTTTTACTTTAAAAAAGATAGAAAGGTGGGGGGCAATGTTGGGGTGTGATTTCTTTGGGTTTTGCACTTATCTTTTTGGGCCGGAGGCTCTTCTTTGCATAAGGTTTGGGCCGGGTCATGCTTCTCTCCTTTTCTACTGGGCCTGGAGCCCGAGATATAAAATCTTTCTCTTCTTAGGGCAGTTGATAAGACGTTTGGGCCATTTTTGTCCACTTTGACGGACTGACACAGAAAATAGCTCACGCTAGTATCTTCCCCCAACGGACCAAGTGGAACAAGTGGAAGAGGACGTCATGTTTACACTCATGAGGGGATGACTAGATATCTTACGATGCATGGATGAGTTATATACAAGCAACTTCACAATAACGAAGGTAAGTCATCTTTTTACAAAACAAACACTAAGCTATCGAACTTCTGAGATATTCCAGCTTACATTTTAAAGTCCTTCATTGTGACGTTGTTCGCCTGAACTTACTCTTACACCGGAGCATCCTCGGACGGCCCGAGCCACGACTGTCTTATGGGGTGATAACAGTTTGTTACGTGTGCAGGTATCTTGCTGATAGGTGATTACGACAAGAGTGAAAATTGGACGTCAACACTTGGTGATAAAATTTATTTTATCTCCCTATTTTTAAAATAAAGAAGAAGTCATATTTATGCACTCTTTGTTTGTTATTAAATTAAAGATTCATTTTAAATTTACATGCATTGCTAGAAAATAGTCAATTATTTATTCAAGTTCTAATGTAAAGTACATATCCTGGTCAAAGGACCAAAAGATTGCTAAAAGTCCAAATGTATTTTCTCCTGCTTTGGACCAAATTGAACAACAAAAGGGCGGATATTTTTTAATTTTATACCTACGCTAGACAAATGTGATCTTATTGATTCCTACCTTCTAAAATTAAAATTAAAATTACGTATTAAAAATGATAATTTTTAAATAAATTTTATTTTTTTAATATGATCAAAATATTTTATTTTAATTTATATAATTAATATTTATTTTTAAAAAGTTAATTTTAAATATTTTTAAACTTAAAATTAAGATAAATTAATTTAATATATGTCAATTCAATTATAAATATTATAAATTACTTAAAAAGTATTACTAATTATTAGATTTATTGTTTTAAAATTTTTGTGTCTATTTAAAATTTAAAAATATCTTAAATTAACTTTTAAAAAATTAATAATAATCTTATGATTCGAAATAAAGAGTATTTTATTACTAAATATATTGTAATAGTGACATAATAGCATTCAATTTAAAAGTTACCTATAATATAAGTAATGACATTTTAGAAACTAGATTATAGTTTATAATCTAAAATTTATAAATGAAGACAGTTCCAGAAGTGCAAAAGGCAGCAACAGAACAATAATGATATTAAGTTATGTTCTTCTCTACCTAGACTTCGGGACTGTTTGTTTATAATTTAATATATCTGAATGATTGAATCAGTCAGTCATATAATACGTTTTTTTTGAATAAAAATCTGCTAAATGGTTGAATCGGTCAGATTTTTGGGCTGAATGACTAAGTTTAATTTTTTTTGACTAAATGGTTAAGTACAACAGTTGAATAAGTATTTTATATTTAATATTTTTTAACAATATTAATTATTATATTAAATAATATTATTAAAAAAATTTATAACAATTTTGAATTTTTTTAGAGGAGTAAACTAATAAAAATACATTATTCAGATGTTTCAGACTTGTCAATTATCAAATAAATTTTTTTATTCAGTATTTAGAATTTTACTCCATTCAGATTACTTAAATATTCAGAACTATTTTATTCATATATATATATATATATATATATATATATATATATATATATATATATATATATATATATATATATATATAAGGAGTCGATCCATATCAAGTACTTGCTATAGAAAAAAAGTGGACAAACACCATCTTCATCGTCCAATATTAATGCAACGGACGTGATTAAAAGTGATTTCCCGTACGTCCGCTAGTTATACTAGCGGACCATTAAATGAAAATTCATCCCGTCCGCTAGTTGTACTAGGGGACGCACATCAGTCATTATGCTCTAGCGGATTGATATTTTTCCATATGTTCATGTTCACAGAGGTACTCAAATAAGGATAATACTAAATAATTTACAATTGCAAATGCTTGACCTGCCAGCACACACATAACCACGAGCATAAAGGAGAAAAACATATCATATTTGGTCTTCCAAACCTGAAAGTTAATGACTGAAAATATTATATTATATAATATTATTATATTAAATAAATAAACTAAATAATTAATAAACTCTAAACTCTAATTAGTGAATCCTAAATCTTAGTTAATAAAACTTAAATTCTAGGGTTCACTGACTACAGTTTAAAATTTATTAACTAGAGTTTAGAGTTCACTAACTAGGGTTTAAAATTTATTAATTAGGATTTAGGGTTCACTAATTAGAGTTTAGGATTTATTATTTATTTATTTAATATAATATTTAGTTTATTTATTTAATATAATAAATAGACCCTAAACCCTAATTAGTGAACCTTAAAGTTTATGATTTATTAACTAGAATTTAGGCTTCAATAACTAGAGTTTAAGATTTATTAACTAGGGTTTAAGATTTATTAATTAGGATTTATGATTCACTAATTAGAGTTTAGAATTTATTATTTATTTATTTAATATAATAAATAATTAATAAACCCAAAACCCTAGTTAGTAAACCCTAAACTCTAGTTAATAAAAATCCTAAACCATAGTTAGTGAACCCTAGAGTTTAAGTTTTATTAACTAAGATTTAAGAGTTTATTAATTATTTAGTTTATTTATTTAATATAATAATATTATATAATATAGTATTTTCAGTCATTAACATTCAGGTGAAGACCAAATATGATATGTTCCCAATATTTTTTTTGTTTTGTTTTGATATGTTTTTCTCCCTTATCCTTATGGTCATGTGTGTGCTGGCGGATGTAATTTGACATTGATGTGCGTCCGCTAGTTGTACTAGCGGACGGGATGAATTTCACGACGTATTTTTTTTAGGGGTAAAGATGTCCACGAAATTTAATTTAATGGTCCGCTAGTACAACTAGCGGACGTACGGAAAATAACTTTTAATCCCGTCCGTTGCTCTAATATTGGATGATGAAGATGTTGTTTGCCCACTTTTTTTCTATAGCAAGTGCTTGCTATGGTATGGATCGGCTCCCATATATATATATATATATATATATATATAATTGGTGATGAATACAATTCACTTAATTTGAAAGTGCCCACAAACTTGTATACATTTCGAGTATTTCTTTTCTTTTCTTTTATAATGAGCACAAAATCTGGGACTCAATAGTTTATACAAATATGGGGTAACAGATTAAGCGAGTCCTAAAGCTGCCAGCCAGTACAAACAATCCAATTGTCATCAGACTTAAATCTTTTAGTTATAGCTCGACGATAATCACCTCTGCTGTAAATATAATTTTTGAAGAAGGGGGAACGCCATCAAGAGGTGAGTGATAATCCCTGCAAAATCGTATCCGTCCATACAAGTCTCCTCCATAAACAAGTTCAGTCGTAGGACGTTGCTGAACATAGGCGAGGCAATTAGCAAGTAGTATTTATTTAGCAAAAAATTTTTTTAAAAAAATTAGCAAGTATTCTACCTGAAAAGCAAATAAGATTTTATCTAAACTAGTTGACCAAAGGTGGTGAGATTCACAGCAGAAAGCTCAATCTCCTTCAAGCCCGTGCATAGATTTATGGACAGAAATTCCATTCTAAATAGGCCAGAAATGCATGTTTTGCGAGGAAGGGTACACTCTTAATCACGCCACAAAATATAGTTAGATTGTAACACTATAATATAAACGTAATTTGTATGTTTAAACTTACCAAAAAAACGTAAAGTAAACTCACAAAGAAAATAAAGGACTGATCATAAAGAAAATCAAGATAATAATTTTAATTGATGAAAACATTCCATGTAAATAAATCCTAGAAAGCATATTTATAATACTAAACTACTTCCAGCTACTATTTGTAAAAGAAAATAATTAAAACCTAAAACTAATAAAATTAGAAAAGCTAAAGCTCAAAATATAAACGGCCAAATATAAATTAAACTACTGAATTGTCCTAACTAATAAATAAATATACATAAAATACATTAAATATCCAAACATGCTAAAATCACTACAAGAAAATCTGCTAAGATCAACGGAATGATTTTCGACAGAATAAATTCCGTTGACGATAATTTATAATCGACGGATTATTCGATCGTAACTAATTTCGTTGGAATAATATTATACTCGATGGAATTTCGTGGGGAATACGAAAAGTCAAACGATGGGAAAATACCCGAGCGTGCCAAAATAATGGTCGACAGAATGATTTATGTTCGATGGATAAATTTAATATTGTCGACGGAATTAAGTGCGTCGAATTCTGTCGAAAATAATTCTTTTTTTTTAATAACTTGAGACTGATCAATTCATTCTTTCATTTCATTACTCTCTCTTGCATTAATCCAGCCCCATCTCTCTTCATTCCCTCTCAGATTAGTTCTATTTTGGTCCAATCTTTTGGTTGTTTTTCTCATTTTTTTATATATTAAGTAGTATTAGTTTTGCTTTATTCAAAAAATATCCAACTTTTATCCATATATTGGTTTAAAATCTTGGATACTGAGGTGGTGGTTTCTAGTGATGGTGGTTCAAGGCAGCGGTGGTTTACGGCTGTGCGGTGCCAACTGATATCTTCATTTTGGTTTTCAGTATCTTCAATTTAAGATTTTGTATATATATATATATATATATATATATATATATATATATATATATATATATATATATATAAATAATTAAAATTTTATACTGTTAATATATATTAATCTGGACTATTTATATGTATTATTGATAGGGTTAAATTATACGGTATTTTTATTCCCTAATACTTAATTTTTATATTTATTGTGTGCTTAAATAATTAATTATTTAGCTTATTCTGGTTTTAATAGGTTTTAATAGGATTTTAGTTAATTTATGTTAATTTAGGTAATTTTATAGTATTTTTATATTTCTTTTTATTTATGTGTTTTTATTTATTTTAGGAGTTTTATTTATTATTATGTGTTTTTATGATTTTTAGTATTTTTATATTATTTTTATTTATTTTATTTTGTAGGAAAATAAGCTTTGGGGGCAAATTTGTAAATTCTGCAAAGATCTGATGGCATAATGGTAATTAACCGGACCACAGACGTCTGCGCCATGCGCGACAGACTTCAAAGCACCAGAATTGAAACGACGCTGTTTTGGCGTGCGTAGAAATAGAACAGCGGTCGCGCAATGTGCGGATGGCAGACATCAAACAAAACTACGTCGTTTAGGGTTCAGGGACCCGCGCGGCTGCTGGCGTGTTGACCAGTCAAGGGGTGCGAAGGGCATGTTTGTTTGACGCGTTAATTGCCCAAAACAGAATTGTTCGGGATTTTTATTACTTTTTAATTCCAAATTGGATTTTAATTCGAACTAGGGTTAGGATAATAATTATTTTAATTTTCTTTTATTTTTAATTGTAAATCCTATTAGGGTTTGGACAAGTTAGAGGCCTATAAATAGAGGACCAACCTCTCATTATTCATTGTAAGTTTTTGGGAGTTCTTTCTTCTAATTTCTTGGAGAGAGCTTTTCAACTAGTGGAGATTATTTTGAAGGATGTCAAGCTAAGTTTTTATTTTCAGTTCTAAAGGGATGTTGAACCTTATTTTTAATTGATGTTTTAATTGAGTTTTATAATTTATACCTTCATGCATGAGATTTATTCTTGATAATCTATTTTATTTGTTTTATGATATTTGCTTGATTAATTTGATAATGGCCTGTTAGGTTAATCAATAATTTATCATATGCTAGATTAAGATTTGATATTAAGCAAATGATATTTTATCTGATCATAAGTAGCAATTAATAATATTTGATTGTGGAAAAACTTTTGAATATTGTTATGATTATCAAGATGAAAAGTTAAATAATCTGCGATGTTATGATTGTTGCTTGGAATAATCTAATTCTCTAATTTTTAATGCAACTGTTATATTAAATCTAGTTCTAGGTTGTATGATAGTTACGGTCTTTTGTGAGCAATTGTTGCATTAGATTTATAATTTAAGGAGGATTTCGGGTAGCTTGGCGATTGTCGGTTATCTAGGATTATTAATTTTAATTGAAAGAAGAGATAATAATAATTTGATTAATTTGTTGATTAAAAGAAGAGGATACTGAACTAAGGAACTGAAGTTTGTTTTAATTGATTTTTCTCATCTTTATTATTTATTGTTTAGTTTTATTTGTTTGAATTTTAATTAGTTAAATAATTAATTCAAAAATCCCCAATTCTGGTTTACGAAAACATAAAATTAAATTAATAATTCTCTGTGGCATCGACTATTACTTTCAGTACTACATTAATATTTTTCAAAGTAAGATTTTATTTTTGGTTGCTTGCGACAGCATCCCAAATTTTGGCGCCATTGCCGGGGAATGATTTTAATTTATTTTTGTGTTCTAGTAAACTTTATTTTAATTTAGTAATTTTTCTTAGATTTTATTTTTTTAGTTTTTCATAGTTTAATTGAGTTTTGCAAGTTAAGGATGGATGACATGCCTGATTATGTTAATGAGATAAATATATCTTCTCATGAGCAACAAACTGATAGTCTAACTTCTTTTGTTTATCAAATAGTTGTAGGTACGTGTAGGGTTCGTGTGGTAATAGGACACCCAACTGATATGTGCCCAATGCTTCAAGAGGAGTCCTATGAACAAGTCAATGCAGCTGGTGGTTTCCTTGGCCAATCAAAAAGTAGATATGATTCCTATTCAAACACGTATAATTCAGGATGGAGGGATCATCATAATTTCAGCTATGAGAATTCACCAGTGAATTGGCATGAAAACCAAAACTTTCCGAATAATCCACAGTACATGCAACCATATTCCCAACAACAACATGACCAATCTTCTAATTCTGACATATCTTTAGAAGATATGTTTAAAGCTTTCATGACTCAAGCACAACAATTCCAACAAGAGACAAAAACTTCCATACATAATTTGGAGACTCAATTGAGTCAGCTTGGTACTATAATTGATCAATTAGATTCTCAATGGTCATTCCTTCTATCGTCGATGCAAGAGGAAGCAGACAACATCAGTGCATAAACGAACAGTATTAATGTAGACAATGATGTTCTTTGTGATGATAACATGCCTAAGGTGGAGGAAATTTTTGGGGAATTCGATAAAGAGAATTTAGAGGATACAAGTACAAACAATTTGAAGTTAGAAGAAGAAGAAGAAATTGAGCTGAAACAAGATTTGAAGGACGCTGAAGCTGTATTCAATTCTTTGCCAATGATTTTAGATAGTCAAGCAATTATTTCCAGTCCATTACATGTTACTCACGAATTTTTTTTATCTTGTGTTTTGCAGGATCTTATTCCGAATATAAAGACTCTCCCCGATCATATTAAATATCTATTCGTTGAAGAGGGAGTAAAACGTTCATGTCACGTGCAAGTGAGATTAAATCTACCGATAAAGAATAACGTGATGGATGGGGTACTCAAAATTCATGAAGTTGGAGTGACGTAGTACTTTAGCCTGCAGTTGAGCCAATAACAATAAATAAAGGCGCTGCTTGGGAGACAACCCAAGAAATCATATTTGCATTGCATTTCTTTCCCTTTTCCTTTTTATTGTTATTTATGCCTGTTTCTTTGCATTATAGTTTACATTGGGGACAATGTAAATTTTAAGTGTGGGGAATGAGATTTAGGATATTTGTTATTTTTAGGAAATTTTAAAATTTATTTTATTTTTTATTTTAAAAAGAAAAGGTTGTTTTATTTTTAAGGAATTTTTTTTTAAAAATTTTAATTTTTGAATTTTGTGGGCAAATTCACTGCAAACCCTCACGAGACAAAACTCGTCCACTTAGGGTAACCTTGGGGTTTAAAGGCTTGTTACACGTGCTAAGTTTAACCGTGTTGCCTACGAAAATGGGATAGTTTTTTTTTTTTTAGGATTGAGTCAGTTGAGCAATATTTTGATTTGAATTTTAAGTTTTAACCGATGATTAACTTTTGATTTTTATTTAATAACTCTTGAAAAATTGATAAATTTTGCGTAATCTGAATTTTGACAGTTTTGTTAGTCAGTACTTTGTTTGAAATCTTTTATTTTATTATTTACACATATCCATAT
The DNA here is from genome assembly GCA_947179155.2 of Hedera helix. Lineage (NCBI taxonomy): Eukaryota > Viridiplantae > Streptophyta > Magnoliopsida > Apiales > Araliaceae > Hedera > Hedera helix. The sequence continues at coordinate 9,198,172 of OX359285.1, read as the reverse complement.
GTTTGAACGAATTTTAATTTGGAGAAAATTTATTTGGTTAAAAGCTTATAAGATATGTTTTTAATTCTATATCTTATTTGAACATTACTTGAAACAAATATAAGGTAAATATAATGTGGAGAAATGATTAATGTAATTTTTTTGGGATTATTAAATTGACATTACCCGAAAAAATAAGTAAAACAATTGTCATGTGGTGGGTTGAGATGGAGCGTAAAACGCACTCACTTATAAACAAATACAGCGAGATGGAGCGTAAAACGCACTCGCTGGTGAGATGGAGCATAAAATGCACTCATCGTGAAAAAAAAATGATGGAAAAAAATGAAGAAAAAAAAAGGAAAAAAAAGTCTTACTAGTAGATTTTAATAATACTTGGGAATGTATGTGATTAATGTTAAATCCTAGTGTGGTTAAAATATAAAACCTTTTGATCTTCTAGTTTTCATTTATCTGTATTAAAAGGAAAGTGATGTGAAAATAAATGTACAGAATTTTAATATATTTTGTGATGTATTTGATTAGATGAATTGATCTAAATTTTTATTAGTTTGATATATATGGATTTTCACACACACACGAAGGATTGAGAATAAAGTGAAATTAATAATTAAGTTAAAATTTTGGATGATGTATTATTTTGAAATTTTCTAAGAGTTATTGATTATAATCTTTGAGGTTGATGTGAAGTTCATACTAATTTATTGTTCATGTACAAAGTCAGGTTAGTTGAGTCGCTTTAATCTGTTGGGCTAATAGATTTATTTTATTTTCGTTTATTTTTATTTTTTGTTTTGCCCGAGGACGAGCAAAAGATAAGTGTGGGGGTATTTGATAGGGTTAAATTATACGGTATTTTTATTCCCTAATACTTAGTTTTTATATTTATTGTGTGCTTAAATATTTAATTATTTAGCTTATTTTGGTTTTAATAGGTTTTATAGGATTTTATTTAATTTATGTTAATTTAGGTAATTTTATAGTAATTTTATATTTCTTTTTATTTATGTGTTTTTATTTATTTTAGGAGTTTGATTTATTATTATTATTATTATTATTATTATTATTATTATGTGTTTTTATGATTTTTAGTATTTTTATATATTTTATTTTGTAGGAAAATAGGCTTTGGGGACAAATTTGTAAATTCTACAAAGATCTGATGGCATAATGGTAATTAACCGGAACACCGAGGTCTGAGCCATGCGCGGCAGATTCTAGAGCACCGGAATTGAAACGATGCCGTTTTGGCGTGCGTAGAAACAGAATAGCGGCCGTGCAATGCGCGGATGGCAGACAACAAACAAAACGACGTCATTTAGGGTTCAGGGTTGCGCGCGGCTGCTTGCGTGTTGACCGGTCAAGGGGCGCGAAGGGTGTGTTTGTTTGACGCGTTAATTGCCCAAAACAGAATTATTCGGGATTTTTGCTACTTTTTGATTCCAAATTGGATTTTAATTCCAACTAGGGTTAGGATAATAATTATTTTAATTTTCCTTTATTTTTAATTGTAAATTCTATTAGGATTTGGACAAGTTAAAGGCCTATAAATAGAGGGTCAACCTTTCATTATTCATTGTAAGTTTTTTGGAGTTCTTTTTTCTAATTTCTTGGAGATTGCTTTTCAACTAGTGGAGATTATTTTGAAGGATGTCAAGCTAAGTTTTTATTTTCAGTTCTAAAGGGATGTTAAACCTTATTTTTAATTGATGTTTTAATTGAGTTTTATAATTTATTCCTTCATGCATGAGATTTATTCTTGATAATCTGTTTTAATTGTTTTATGATATTTGCTTGATTAATTTGATAATGGCCTGTTAGGTTAATCAATAATTTATCATATGCTAGATTAAGATTTGATATTAAGCAAACGATATTTTATCTGATCGTAAGTAGCAATTAATAGTATTTGATTGTGGAGAAACTTTTGAATATTGTTATGATTATCAAGATAGCAAGTTAAATAATCTGTGATGTTATGATTGTTGCTTGGAATAATCTAATTCTCTCATTTTTAATGCAACTGTTTTATTAAATCTAGACTGATAGTTTTAGGTTGTATGATAGTCAGGGTCTTTTGTGAGCGGTTGCTGCATTAGATTTATAATTTAAGGAGGATTTCGGGTAGCTTGACGATTGTCAGTTATCTAGGATTATTATTTTCAATTGAAGAAAAAGATAATAATAATTTGATTAATTTGTTGATTAAAAGAAGGGGATACTGAACTAAGGAACTGAAGTTTGTTTAATTGATTTTTCTCTTCTTTATTATTTATTATTTAGTTTTATTTGTTTGAATTTTAATTAGTTAAATAATTAATTCAAAAACCCCCCAATTCTGGTTTACGAAAACATAAAATTAAATTAATCATTCTCTGTGGGATCGACTCTTACTTTCACTACTACATTAATATTTTTCAAAGTAAGATTTTATTTTTGATTGCTTGCGACAACATCCCAATTATATATTAATTTGATGGTATAAACTCTTTGTTGGTAGACTATATACGTATATTTTGATGGTATAAACTCTATGTTGGGATTGAATTTGAGTTTTGGGATTGCTTTAATATTGCTGTGATGGATATTGAATTTTATTAAAATTCTCGTCATATATCTTGGCCTGCAAGTATATTTACTATTTTCGATGGAATTTCTGTTAAAATTCTGAAAATGCAATATCTATGGGTCCCGCTTTAATTTATAAAATAAATTAACATTAAATTAAATTAAATATTGGAAACCTAAATAAAATAAAATAAAATTATAGAAACTAAAGTAAAATAAAATAAAATTACGTAAAATACAAGAAAATAAAATAAAATAAAATAAAATAATTAAATTAAATAATATAAAATAAAATAAAATAAATAATATAATATAATAACATATAAAAAGAATTAATTTTTTTAAAAATAAAGTAAGTAAATTAAATTAAATTAAATAATATAATATAAAAAAAATGAAAAAACAAAATAAAATGAAATAAAATAACTTAAATTTAATAAAATAAATTAAAGTAATTAAACAAATTAAATTAAATTAAATTAATTGAAAAAATATATTTAATTAAAATAAAATAAAGTATTATTATATAATATAATTTAATGTAATATAATAAACTAAGTAGCATTTACTTAGTTCCACTGCAACATAAAATAATAAAAATAATATAATATGATCAAATAAAATAAAATAAATCCTAAATTTAATATTTTCTTTTATAACTGTCTGAGAACATTACCCGTTTAGCATTAACTCATAACAAATGAATATCAAATAACCTAATTTAGTCAAATCACTTGAATTAGTACGTTGTATACATATCTTTAATTACTTTATGTAGAACGTTACTCGTTTGACATTCACTCCTAATGAGTGAAATATTGAATAACCCCAATTTAGGCAAATCATTTAAATTAGTACGTTGTACCCTTAATTACGTAGCTTTACTTTCTATAGAACGTTACTCGTTTGGCATTCACTCGTAACGAGTGTTTATCGAATAACCCCAATTTAGGCAAACACTAGTACAAAATAGTAAATATATAACACCTAAAAAATGTTGTAATTTTCCCTCCAGAAATGTCGAGTTTAAGGGTGTTATCTATTTGACACATTTATACAACGTTTTAAAAACGTTGTAATTTATCACATAACATAACTTTTTTTTAACTAAATTTGTTTTAAATAAATATTAAGATGCTTAAAAATATTGTAGATTGTATTATTCCACAACGTTTTCTGGTTTAAAATTTTGTAATTTGATACATCACATTATCTTTAGACTAATTTATACAACGTTTATAAGATGTCATCTATTGTAATACATTTAAACAACATTTTGAAAATGTTGTAGTTTACCTTAAAAATGTTGTAACATATCTTTGTTGATACATTACATAACGTTTAGGCTCATTTATATAACGTTTAAAAGGTGTCATCTATTTAGCACATTTCTGATTTAAAATGTTGTAGTTTGTTACATCACACAACATTTAAACAAATTTATACAACGTTTTTAAAGTGTCATCTATTTTGCACATTTAAACAAAGTTTTTAAACTGTTGTAGTTTAACTAAAAAATGTTGTAATAAATGTTATAACAATTATTTTTGGATCACTACCTTAGCAAGAAACAACCTTTACTTTGTAAAAAACGTTGTAGCTTTGGTGCATATACAACGTTTTTAAGGAAACAAATAGTTGTAGTTCACCCGTATTTGAAAATACATACACAATAGTGGTGCACCTGCAATGTTGTACTTGTAGAACTGCTAATATTAATGCAATGATATATAGCTAAAAAAAACTATAAATTCCCATTTAAAGCCAAAATGTATCAACCATTTTCAGTTTCAAAATACATCCAATAATACCATACGTTTGCAGTTTCAAATTACTACATCCACAAAATATATTAAATTAACTGTGCTGCACTACTACCTAATCATGTGCAAAAAAACCTTCTCCCAAAATACATTCATTTAAACCTGTACATCCACTGTTAACTCCCAAAATACATTCATCTAAACCTATACATCCACTGTTAACTCGAGGCTTACATGTAGCTGCTCACATAAGCTATCCACTCACCCTGTACTTCGTCAATTTGTTCTTGTGTGTACATTAATCCATTTTCCTTATCCCACTGAAATAAAATAACAAAAAGTTTAGTCTCCCACTGTAGACTAATTGGCCAAGTTTAGTACAAATTGGAATGTTAGCAAACCATAGCAGACCCACAAACAAAATCACAATCGATCCAAAACTGCAAACCACTTTCATAAAACTACATCTTCAAGCCGGTTTAGCCATCATCATGGTCTGAACAACTAAAGTAGACAAAACATATAAAGCAACAATAGATATCCAATATAGCAGAACAAGTTGTTAACAAACTAACAAAACAAAAATAACTAAAACAGTCATAACAGTAGCAAAGGAATCAGCCAAGCCAAAACAGGTATATAACACCAAACAGATAATCTCATGGGCATCAGATTCAACTGCATCACTAAATTTGTTTTCCCGCAAAAAATAATACAAATGTAATTTGGCTATTAAGTGAAGTTTATAGAAAACTTTCTATTTGACCAATAAAGATTTAAAAATAAATTATACAAAAAATAAAGCTTAAAAAAAATAACTAACCTTGGCTACAAAGCCCAAACTACCATCCTCAACTATCTCTTTCATAAAGCACATCACAAAATAACCGCACTCCATGTGTGTTAGTTGTATAGTTCCCTAAACACAATTAGTAATTATGTCATGATAAATCAACAAAAACAACAAATGTCCATAAATAAACATCTTATGCTAATTATATATATATATATATATAATCTAACATACCACCAAGATTCTCCATTGTGGTGATTTTTGTATTTGATTATTGCTTTGCCCATTGTGTGCTTTAATGGCACTTCATGAGCAAGAGGGTGACACATATAACATCATGCACATAAAACCAGAGACACGATTTAATAGAAGAAATTTTATTGTAAAACTTTCCAATTGAACTACATTAAAAACAAAGTAATTTGGAATAACATACGTGTTCACAACTTGTTTCCACTCCTCGTCGATTCTACGGTACTTGAGGGAATCCATGAAGTACACATTGTTACTGTCTAGATTGACAATGGTCAACACCAAATGACATCTATACAAAAATCAACCCCAAACATATTTGTACAGTCAAACCAAAAAGTTTTTTTTTTTATAATCAGGAGTTTTAATATAAAAAAAATGTAAAGAACTTTACCATTCCAGATCGAACTAAATATAATAAGTACTAACCCGGAGTTGTAAGGTATCAGGAAAATTGTGTCAGGATGTGCTCTTCAAAACTGAGATGCTATGTAACGTGTTTTTTGAGAAGAACTTCCACAACCTTTAGCACCAACTCGAGCAGGGTCCACAAAAGTAATCATCCTTAACATAATTGTCTTATTCAACACATCATATAAGTACCTAATAATTGACCATTGTTAAATTAGTTTTCTTTCACAGTACCAAATAGGATTTATTTAATTATACCTCATGTACATCACTATGCAAGTGCCTGATATTTCTGACATGGCACTAACTTGTAGAATGTCTTCATACAAAATATGGGTTGGACGAGCAAACTCAAAAACTTCCTCCTCCATCACAATTTTTATGGGGTCTCCCTTCAACCGATGAACATTTTTTGCATATTCACACAACACCTTTAATGAGCTTGGCATGGGGCGCACATTATGCGATTCATTACTTGTCTTATCGAACTTTAAGCATTTTCCATGTTTCTAGATACAAACACAAGAAAATATATTAATGAAATCAATAATGTGTAAAACTCCGATCACAATTCCATGCATGACATATACCTTTAATGGTGGCATATTTTTGTTATCATTGTCTTTGTTCTCAACATTCTGTTCATCCTCCTCCTCATTAATTGGATTATCGAAGTTTTTTTATAGCGGAACAACAAGCTTTGTTTGAAACATGTGCATCGTTAAGGGTGGAGGGAGTCAAGTGACTTGGGGAAATTATTTCACCTGGGGCTGTACACTTTCCATTAAGTTTTGCCTCTATTTGCATAATCTTCTGCACCTAAAAATATCGCTCTTCCGTTACAAGTTTTGCTGCTAAAGCTTGCCCCTTATCTCACTTTTCTTTAAGAAGTTTTTGGATAGTTTCTTTAATGCTCTCGCTTACATACTCTCTCTAGTGTCTTGGTTGGTTAAAGTAGGAACTTGGAGTCACATAGCCTCCCACACCTTTAACTCGTCCAGCACGCTCTGAAGTCCCCAATGCAATTGCGAGAATATCATGGCTGCCGATTACAGTCAACGAACCTTCACTAACTTTTTTCTTCACTTCATCCTAATGCATAAATTAACAAATAATCACAGTAACAATAAAAAAAAATAGGTGTGCCATAAAGAAACCTAAATTTACTACCCCAAAGAAAAAATTCAGAACATCAATTCATTTTCTTACTATTTCCTTTGCTTTCACAGCTATCTTCTCATCTGAAATATTCCCATACTTATCTTCGCGGCCTTTCCTCCACAATGTTACTTGATCTATGTCATCTTTTGCCATTTTTTCCAACTATTTCATATAAAGAAACAATAATCTAGCAAGCTCACTTAATATGGACAAATAATTAAGTCTATTACAAAAATTTTACTAACCAGTTCATTCTCCAATCCAGCATATCCTTTGCGTGACAAGCGATGATTATACTGATATTGTGCACGTATTGATTGTTGTTTCTTATGTAATTCCTGCAAAGTATAAAGGGAAAAGTGATTATGTTCTTTGAAAAGTAATGATTTATTTGCAATAAAAATGGAAGAAAATGTACCCTAAACTCTTCAGTAAACCTATGGGTTACAAAGGCTCTCCAAGCATCAGGTTCAATAAAATGATATTCTTCAGGGGGGGTCACATAAGACTTCTTCTTCATTTTCGAAAGGATAAACATAAGTATTGGTTAGTCTAGACTTAAACTCTCGCCATTTACATGTTACTGATCTTAAAACCATTTTTCTGCTTTGAGGAGCTATCACAAACGCCAATGAAGAAAAATAACAATTTATTTGGAGAATTTAATCATGACACATACCTCTATAGCTTCCCAAATCTTCTTTTTTATTTCTAGCTCCACAGCTTTCCAATTTTTAATGTCAATTCGGACCTTTGTGCGTGCTAATACCCCAATGTAAGACTGCATTTTCTTTGCTGTTTTTTCACGAGGTTGCCCCTTTTTATTATACTCCACAACCATTCTCACACCTTGTACTTTTTGCTTTACTATTCGCTACATTGTATTAATACCTCATTTTCTTTTTGCGGTACTAGAGCTTGTCTCAATATCAGCTTTCGAATTTTGATTTTCTGAACCACTGTGATTGTTTTGAGCTTCTGAAGCAGCTGGCTGATTTTGACTAGCCGTGGCAAGTTGGTTCTTTGCATCTTTTGAAATAGCTTCTTTTTTAAGGGGATGAAATAGCTTTCTTCTTTAAAGGGGATGAAATAGCGTTCTTCTTTTCAGAGGATGAAAATCGCTTAGTAATCATGGAGGAAGATTTTATAGGAAAATAAACATTTTGCTTAATTAGTTAAAAATGCATTCAGAATATAAACATTTTGCTGAAAAATAATTAAGTTCATATACAAACTAAATACAACTGCTGGAAAATAAACTCAATGTTCTAAATACAACTACTGGAAAATAAACATTCTACTGAAAAATAATTGTGCATTCTGGAAAATAATTCAGTTCAGTGAGTTCTATTAATTGCCACAAGAGTTCCTATTCTTTATCAATCCAAATATCCTCACACTCAGCTCTCATGTATTGTGAGTTGTCTTCGTTCAATACATCATCAAATGTATCAACAGGAGGCATACCCCTTGTAAAGGGTTCATGATCAATTACAATGTCCCCTAGCTCATCATCATTGACGCAATCATTATAATCCCTATTTGGGGTTAATAATACAACTGACCATAATCTACAGGATCTTCAACATAAAAACTTGTTTGACTAGGTTAGCCATAACAAATTGATCATTTTTAAAACATATCATACTAAGATTGGCCAGAGTAAATCCAAGTTCATCTACTTTAATGCCATTATTGTTCTCAACCAAATCGCACTTAAACATAGGTACTCTAAACTTATGATAATCTAGCTCTCATATTTCTTGAATGACCCCATAGAAACTCATGTCTCCCATAACAAGATTTCTATCCTTTGCACTAGAAAGCTGCATTGTCTTTGCCACTAGGTGCACTCCACTATTTTGAACAACTCATACAACATCACGTGACTTGGTGTTAAAGTGTTGCCCATTAACAATTTAGCTTTTATACTTTAGTACTTCCATACACGGTCCATCCAAAAGCCACCGCAAAGTCTCCGTTATGTCATTGGATGTTTGTGTAAGTTCATGTGCAACCTAAATACAAAATAATATAAATCAAGAAACAAGCAAGAGCAACCATCAAACATTTACAAAGATAAACATAATTTTACCCTTTTGCGAAACCAACCAATGAATATCTGATTGTGCTTATTTTGTAGCCACTTTATTCTTTTTTTGAATCTCGGATAAGTATTTCTCAGATGTATCATATGTTCACTATATGAAATAGAAGACAATACGAGGTTAAATTATAGAAAAACATTTAAATTAGCTGATATATGGTTCAACTTCATATGTGTTATCTAATACACAATGATGTGCTTGGCCTAACATGTCACGCTCCATAGATTCTACGGTAGCACCAGATAAGGGTTGTGTACGACCCATATTTCGCCTTGATGGGATCCCAATAGTACTAACATCAGATAAATATTTCTCGCAAAACTATAAATCTTCTTCACCAATATAACATTCAGCCATACAACCTTCATGCCAATTACAATTACGTACATACCATTTTAATACTTTCATGAATCTTTCAAATTGATACATCTATCTAAAGTAAATTGGCCCACATAATCGAACTTCTCTAACAAGATGCACCACGACATGCATCATAATATAAAAGAATAATGGTGGAAAATACTTCTCAAGCAAACAAAGGGTTACCACCACATCAGCTTGCATTTTATCTAGTTTTGAAATGTCGATGACTTTGTTGTATATCTCATTAAAGAAAAAACACAATTTGAGTATTGCATACCTCACCGATTTTTCCAGCACCGAACGTAAGGCAACAGGGAGCAATTGTTGCATTAAGGTATGACAGCCATGAGACTTAAGCCCATAGAGTTTTAGGTCTTGCAATGATACAAGAGTTTTGACATTAGAAGCGTAACCTTCTGGGACTTTCATGCCATACAAAGAATTATATACAACTCTTTTCTCTGCCCTCGATAGATTCTAAGTACTTGGACGCAAACGTGTCCTTTTTTCCCCAAAATCTAGTCGTAAATAAGTCTTAACCCCCATTTCTAAGAGGTCTAACTGAGCTGCAACCCCATCTTTGTTTTTCCCCGGAATCTCCAGTAATGTACCAATGATGTTGTCGTAAACATTTTTCTCAATATGCATAACATCAAGACAATGTCTAATATGAAGAAACTTCCAATACTCTAGTTCAAAGAAGATTGACTTCTTCTTCCAACAAGGTCTGTTATCCTTGTCATCAACACCATGAGTCAAAGCATCAACCTTTCTAAATACTTTCTCTCCCGTTAGTGGCACAGGAGGTGGTCTAAATTCTTGTTCTCCATTAAATGTTACTCGCTGCTTCTGAAATGAATGGTCTTGAGGGAAGAATCTTCGGTGGCCAGTGTAACAAACTTTGTTACCATGTGCCAACCTATGGCTAGGTGTATCCTCGCCACATATAGGACATGCTTTATAACCTGTTACAACACATCCAAATAAGTTCCCATAGGCAGGAAAGTCATTGATAGTCCACATTAATTGTGCTTTGAGCATAAAGTATTCTCCTTTGAATGCATCATACACCCCTGGAACCCCCTCCCATAAACACTTCAAATCATTAATCAATGGTTCCAAGTAGACATCTATATCATTACCGGCTTGTTTAGGACCCAAGATCAACAAAGTCAACAATATAAACTTTCTTTTCATACATAACTAAGGCGAAAAATTATAAATAATCATTATAACAGGCCAACAACTATATCTACTACTAAGAGAACCATGGGGATTGATCCCATCAGCTGAAAGAACAAGTCTAAGGCTTCTAGAGTCTTTACTAAACTCTGACCACTTATCATCCACTAGCTTCCAAGATGGTGAATCTGATGGATGACGCATATAACCATTGCTCATTTTATGATTAGCATGCCAAGTCAAACTCTCAGATGTCCTGCTAGATTTAAACATACATTTAAACCTCGGGATATGAGGAAAGTACCACAACACCTTCGCAGACACCCCTTCTCTTACATGTTCATTCTTATCCATCTTCCACTTTGAGAGACAACATTTTGGGCAATTAGTTGCCTGGACAAATTCCTTTCTATACAAGATGCAGTGATTAGGGCAAGCATGTATTTTCTCATAATCCATTCCTAAGGCATGTAAAATCTTCTTTGCCTTGTACAAGGAGCAAGGTAATTGGTTACCTTCTGGAAGAAGTTCAGTTAGAAAAATCAAGTGCTCTGTGAAACTAACATCACTCAACCCATGCTTCGCTTTCAAATTGTAGAGTCTAACAAGTGTAGCTAACTTACTAAATTTACAACCACGGTACAAGGGCTCATCTCCATCCCCAATCACATTAAGAAACTCACACGGATCATTTGAGAAATCCCCAAAAGCATTATCTTCCATATCCACTATTTCAGAGACAAAGCCTTGTTCAGTAGTGCCTACAAAAGGTTCTTTGCATCTGCATCTGACATATTAGGTTCTCTGTGCCATATCCAAGTTTGATAACTAGTATCAACACCATTAAAATACAAGTGATCCCTTATAATTCTAACACCAAATTTTAAAATGTTTCCACATTTTATGCAAGGGCAATGAATAAGATTCACATTTCTCGTGTTCTCAACGCCTAGTTCATACTCTCGTGACCTTCTATCAGCACACATCCATGACTTAACCATCTTAAATAAATAAAACATGTCATGTAGAGTCCAACAATAAATATAAAACACTAAATAAGCACTCAGTTAATAATCAATCGGCTAAACTAGATAATCATGAATAAGAAACGTCTTAACTCACTCTTTGTGAAAAAACAGTCATAATATAAACAACCTTCTTTATGCGGTTGCTAACTTGCCATAAAAAATAATCCAACATTCTAAGTATTAGCATGCCTAGTTGTATAAAATGTCAAAACATTATGCTGATGACTTTTCACAAACCTTACAAGTTATATATATCAATATCCTTATGAGAAATACTTGAATTGAACTTAATAATTAAGTTTATTATTCCTATTTTATAACTTAAAGTGGAATTAATGTGAGATATAGTGTGGATATTGGGTGTGTATATCATTGCTTTGCTCTAGTTTACTTGCACATAAATAAGAAAATAAAATGAAATCAAGTAAAGACGAAAAATCCCATTTTAAACAGAACAAAATATAAAAAGATAAGTATCATTATTAGTACAATACAAGATAAATAAATTCAGCCAAAAACTGTAACCCATTGAAACCTAAAAAAGAGAACTACTTATTGGAGTAAAAATTAAATCAAGGCAATATAAGAAATAATTTAACAGCTCAACAAACGGGAAGGCAGCTCATCACTCTTAGGCATTTAAACAAACATTTTGTAGGCAACATCTGAAAACACAAATAACTTTGTGAAAAACTCCGTCAAAACCATCACAACTTTAAAGGATGAAATAGAAAAAGAAAAAAATAAGAATGATGAAGAAGCAAATTGGTTACCTTAGTCGATACTGAAAGTGAGACGACAATAACGTACGCATGCAGTAGATATAAATGGCCAAAATTAGTGGCTGAGGAAGAAAAAGAAGAAGATTATAAGATGATTAAAATGGGTCATGTAAAAATTAAAACCCTAACTTTTATTTCCATACCTAAGCGAAAAATCTGGGGTAGAGGCAACAACTAGCATTCCCTTGCCCATAGTTTCGTGATTTCGAGTCTAGATTGAGCGAGAAGGGGAAAGAGCTAAGTTAAGGATGAGTGAGGTAGATAAGTTCGATCGGGGACAAGAGAGAGTTGCTTCACTTATGAGGATGAGTGAGGTAAATGATTTCTTTAATTTAGATCGGGGAAGTTTTTCTTTAATTGTTATGAAATTTGTTCATTTAATAATCAAAAACTATATATGCTGGAGCGTGTTTTAATTTCAAGTTTTTACTTCCGTTCGATTTTTTCAAGCTCCGTGTTTTTTAAATAGATAACGTTTTCCTTAAGAAAATATTATAACTTTAAAACCAAATATTTTCCCTTATAAATACATAACATTTTTGCATATGTATCTATAACGTTTTTTGAAAAAACATTGTGAAAAAAAAATACCACAACGTTTTTTATAAAAACCTTGTTGTTTAAGTATTATCTTTTTACTGTTTTGTAGTAGTGAAATCACTTGATCATGTAGTTTAGTTAGGAGCGTTGAAACCCACCTGTGGTGTAGTTTGTGTAACTTTCCAGAATGATACATTGTAGGTTGGAGATACTATATACACTCGTGTCCCCCTCTAATTGCTCTTTATGTGAACATTTTTCCAATAAATTCAGTTCTCTCTCTTAATCCCTTAATCTGTTTTTCTTTTCATTGAGGGTAAGGTGCCAGCGGTGAATACGGTGGTTGTTGAACACTTTTTGCAAGTATGGTGAGATTGTTACGTGTGGCAAAGGAATGGTATTAGGGCGGTCGCGGAGTTGGTGGCGATGGAAGGTCTGGTTGTAAGGGTGGAGGTGGTTGTTACAAGTGCAAAGAGGAGAGGCACTTCGGCTAATATTACCCGAGCTCAAAAATCTAGAATGAGGTCTATGTCAAGTTGATAGATATCTCATTTCATTATAACGGTTTGAGCTCGAGCAATCTCGGACGAAGTGCCCCTTCTCCCCGCAGTCGGAGAAACCAACTCCACTGCCACCACTATACCTTCTACTGCCACCACCCTTATAAATGCCCTGATAGTATTCCTTTGCCATATGCCTAATCTCACCACACTTGTAACAAACGTTTCCACCGCCACCTCTTCGGTCTGTAGTTGCCACCACCATATATACCACTACCACCATACTCCTCTATGAAAAGGAAAGTAGATTTGTGGATTAAGAGAGAGAACTAAATTTATTAGAAGAATTTTTACATAAAGAGTAATTAGGGAGACGCGTGTATATAGTATCGCTAACTTGCAATGTATCATTCTATAAAGTTACACGAACTACACCAATTTAAACAAATCACTAGGAATGAATGTCGAATAGTCTCCAGTCTGGGACTATTGCTAAATGTTATGTCTCTCATTTAACCTCATGCCAAAACAGACGAAACGTGCTCAGTGTGTTGGCACTAGTGAGGATACGCATCTAGGAACGGGCCGGGATAAAAGCCTATCCCTCTTAGATTAAAGATGAAGATATACAGGATTCATGTATAAATGGAGTGCACGCAATAACCCTACTTTAACACTGCCCTTTGTTATATCAGTATACACACATGTATTGCTAGACATAGAGAAGGTAGTCACAGTGGTAGTGGCCATACAGGTTCCGTCGAGGGGTCATCTACATCATATAGTAAGTTTTATCGTCGTCCTTGATTATTTCATTTTTTTATATCTCAGTATTCACATAATATATGTTTATATTACATTTATAGATACGGGGCGTCAACGTCAACGAGGCACTAACTTCGATTTATTTGGCCATCCTCTGGCAGTTCCACATATATGCATTGTAGATGTCGAGATCGCACAGTATGTGACTTTAATGACTAACTAAATTTTTTTTTCATGGTGATGAAACAATGTGTTGGTGCCCAAAGGTAGATGAAGATGATCTAGAAAGGGGGGTTAAATAGATCATCATACAATTTTTAAGAATGACTTTTACATTTTAAACATCTTTTCCAAATACATAGACAGTTATATGCGCGACAGAATTAAGGTATTTGGTAAAACCCTTTTCCATCATTAAGAAGGAATATACAGTTATGAGTTGCTATTGAAAATCATCACAAGTAACTACATCACACAATAGATTTATGAAAGATAAAAAAGGGGTAAAGAAGACATTAAGTACACTAGGATTTTTAAGAGGTTTTGAGCTTGAAATACTCATATTCGTCTATTCTACTCCGCTGAGCAGGATATTTCACTAAGGATAAATGGACACTAAGTCCTCCCACTAAGGGTCTACTTCACTAAGAATAAGGCAGGTCACTAAGTCCCGTCTTATCTCCTTTATGACACTAAGTCATCTTCCCTCAACAGGGGCTGATTCACTAAGAATTAGACAGGTCTTTAGTAGAATGGTATTTCCATCCTTATTCTCCTTCAGCATATGAGTCATATCCTTATTTCTCTACTATCTTTATTTTGGTGAGTTTCTGAATGTATATACTTTATATTCCTCACCAATGTTATGCTCCCTTTCTTCTGTTCTCCTTTTTATTTTCTGTATTTCTTCATTCCGTTCACCCTTTTTCTTTTTATGAATGATAGTCCTTTTATATTCAGAAACATCTCCTTCATTTTGCCCATTGATAATTTTGCTCGTTGAAGATTTTATTCGTTAGACTGTTGCTTTAAAGATCAAGGATGTTAAATATCTTTGATGTAGACATTTATTTGTGGTGTCAGCTTGATTTCCTTCTATGAGTTGTCACATTAGTCAATTTATAAGTTATTTATTCATTGGATAAAGCTCAACCTTCTCTTTGAAAGATGTATTTCTTATACATTTTAGAAGGTGTGAGTACTTTCGGCTTTGTCTTCTTATCAGTTTACCATAAGTAAAAACTTCATGTCAGATGAAATTTGGACTTTATAGCCGTTAGACGTAGCTTTATCTGATTCATCTTTTGAACTTGATCAGTGACTGTCTTGTCAATTCATCTTTATGGTCATTTCTTAGATCATACTTCTTAATTAATCCATTGTAAGATCTTTTTACACTTTGACATTTTTTTTTATATCATGAAATCCCTTAACCCTTTCAGCCTTATGATTCTTCTATGATTAGATGATTTTGTACTACGATCTTCAAGCAACTATACAATCTTCTTCTGTTTTGTCTTATGATCAAATCCATAATATGTAACTTTTACGATCGTATTCTGTCTTTCTTCTGTTCTATGATCTTTACAGTTTGCAGACTATACGATCATCTTGCTTTGTGATTCTTATGTCTGCAGTCGTTCGATCATGGTTTCAGCTTTACGATCCATTTGTTCTCTTTTCCTCGATTTCATATGTCTTCTTCTGATGAGCCAACCTTAGCAACTTACTTCTTTTCTTCTTTGGCTAGGCTATTACATGTTACTTCTTGCTGGAGAATTCTTTTGTAAGAACATTTTACTCATGTGTCATAATAACTTTATCTCTAAATGTCATTTGCTTTGTGAACTCTGATAGGTAAGGCAATTAGGCATTTAATTATTTCTATAGCTCTGTGCCTTGAAGTAACTCTACGAAATTTAAAACTCTATGATCTGTGAATATTCAATTCGGCTTTCTTCTTCGAAATTTATGCTTAAAAATTTTCTCCTACTTGGCTCAAGATTCTCTTCATTTGATTTGTTTA
Source organism: Hedera helix (assembly GCA_947179155.2). Classification (NCBI taxonomy): domain Eukaryota; kingdom Viridiplantae; phylum Streptophyta; class Magnoliopsida; order Apiales; family Araliaceae; genus Hedera; species Hedera helix. Next base: position 9,181,930 of record OX359285.1, on the reverse strand, counting down.
GTTTCATCCTTAGTGGTATTGACAAATCTTGTTGAATTTCACCTCATTCTTTATCTAACTCTTGTAATGACTGAGGAAATTCGTTGTAAAAAAAAATTGGGAATAAAATTATGTAAACTATTTTGTGCAATTATGTGGTATATATATATATGTAGGTTAAATTAAAAACATTACCTGAGTATTGCAATTAAGGTGTTACATTAATTTGTACCTAATGAGTTAAATTAATTAATTTAATTAAGAAACAAAGGTAGTGACCACATGAATTAATCATTTTACATGGGTTATTATTTAATTAACTAATTCGAAGATTGATCATGTTTTGAGTATTGTATGATGCTAATTAATTTATTTAAATTGATTAATTGGGATTATGGGAGCAAGGTCCAATAAGTATATTATTTGACATAATTTATTAAATTGATGTGTTGGGGGTGTCATTATATTTAATAAACATAAATGAGATGATTATTGAAACAAGGATTCAATTTAATTAAAATATATGCTGTATTTAATTAAACCCAAACCTTGACCCAACTTGATGTTAGAGCAGCCCAATACATTATTAGGTAGCATTACTTATAACTAAACCCAATCTTTGACCCAAATGCTAAGTGAATCCAGTAGTCCAAACACCTATTTAAATTAAAGCGTGAAAACCATCAGTTGTGACACACATTTTGGGACAATTCAACAAACAAGAGAGCTCGTGAAATGCAATCATTCCAAGTCAGATGTGCATGGCATCTTAGTCTGCCCAAGGAGTGTATGGCAGAGGTATTGGTTACCCTAGGTTACAGAAATAAAGTTCTACTTAGGGCTGATCATGGAGGTTTTGGGCAGGTAATGATTCAGCTGAGAAAGAGTATACTCATATTAGATCAGCAGCTCACAATATTTCAAACCTTCACCTTTTCTTACTAAGTGTTTAACTAAAGAGAGTGCAATATAGAGAGAGAGAATCCAGAAGAAGAAGAAGAAGAAGAAGAAATAACTTTCAAAAGAAAGAAAATGAGACCTCTCAGCAACCCAAAGGAAGAGGAAGAAAACTCAGCAACTTGCTTTCTAGTGCAATACCCTCTTAAGGTTTAAAAGTATCTTATGCTCAAGCTCCCAGACTTCATATATTGCTAGCTATGGTTTTGATTCTGGTGTTTTGGGAGTTATGTTATTGCTGTGAACTAGGGGGTCATGAAAGACCCGGTGATATAAGGTGGACATTATGGCTGAGTTTATGTGCTCTATGTGTTTATATATATAAATGTGCTATAGATTAATGCATGCATGCTAAGTGTTTAATTGAAGTCCTCATTAAGCAGTCTTCTAGATGTTGTTATTGCAAGAGTGTTTTTCAAAATAGATGATTTTCTTAAAATGTTTAAAGTGTTATGATTGAATCCATAAAGTATATGCATGTGACTTATGTGAAAGTTAGATAGAAGTATGCATGTTAGAGGTTTCATCACAATGTGAAGCATGCTAAGTGATTAAGTCACCTTGTGCATGAATCAGGTTATTATGATATGTGTTTCCTTCATGATTTAAGAAAGACGTGTAAACGAACATTGTACTAAGTTTAAACCTTGTGGAAATACCTTTCAAACTAACAAATGGTCCTTTATGGGTTAAGATCTTTGAATGCCAAAATGATTTTCAAAGCTTCTTATTAGTCAAGCATATGTACTATGTAAGTATCTATAGAGCATGTTATAATGAAGACAATGCAATTGTTGCTTCATGTGCTATGTGATATGAAAGAGGTTTTCAAAACTTAAATGGCCAAACATGCTTTGCAACGGAAATGAGCCAAGAATTTGCATGCTAGAAGTCTAGGAATAACGATTTGGATGAAGTGTATAAAGATCTAAATGTTGCTTGTATGCTCTAGAACATCAAAAGTTAGATAAAACGCTGAGTTTATGAGTTTTGGCCGAGCGCACCTGCGCTCAGTGTGAGCACAGTTGCGCCCAAGCGTTCTGTCAAGAATTTTGCACTGGAGCGCAGCTGCGGTCATTATGAGCGCAGCTGCACCCAACCTTTTCTAATGGAGTGCGCCGGCGGTCATGAGGACCGCAGTTGTGCCTGAACCTTCTATCAGTTTCTCAACATGCAGCACACCTGCGGAGTAGGGGAGCGCACCTGCGCTTGGGTCTAACATAGCTGCGCTCGACCCTTCTGTTTTCAAATTGTGAAAATTTTCCATTTTTGCTAAGTGGTCGTCATGCATACCTATATGTGATCTAGTTGAACTTTTTTATTGTTATAACATGCAGATTGAGTCTAAGATAAGAGAAAATGTTATAATGAACCTAAATTGGGTAGCTTTTAAAGTAAAACGATATAACTTGAGCTTAAATGCCTAGACCTATGTCATGATTGCCTAACCTAAGTGATACGTGTTACGTGTAAACATGTATGTGTAATGATTCTAGCTTTGTAAATGGGTACGCTTAAGTTAAAAGATAAAAGCGATATACTATTTGATTGGTTACCGACATAGGAAGCTTTAATATTAAGGTTATGTGCTAAGTGTGAATCGCATTAGTACGTTAGAAATAGCTCGTATCTAAGATAAATGGTCAGAATGACATTTGTAACTTAAAACTAATGAGTGGGCTGACATTATTATCTATGTAGGCGTTAGACGTAACGAAGCATTAAGCGTAATCGACAACCGAGGCAAGTTTCCTAACCTTACTCAAATTGTATTGATTAAGTTCTTTTACCTATGTGCACTACATTATTTCGGTGTAAACTTTGTGAATTCAATTATCATGATTCGAACCCATTTTTTGAGGTTCAAGTATCTGTATGCCATGAATGCACTTACGTGCATTTTAAAACTCTTTCAATTGTTGAACCGACTTTACGTTTTAAAGTTCTTACGTATAAGTGTGGTGAAATGTGGGTCTAAGCCATTGTTTGGCTAGATTAATAATGTCATGATAAATGGAATTCTATGACTTTTAATGCTAAACCAATCCATATTGTACTAGTGCGGTATTTGTTAAAGCTGAAATGAACAACCCTCTTTGCAGGGGCTTAAAACTATAAATTTTGGGATATAATTCCTATATGACGACTGCGTCGCTAGATGTTTTATATTATACACAATGTATCCGTATGATAGGTTGATCCCCTAAAGTACACATCTTTGGTTATTATCAATTGCTATATAGATTGTTAATAGTCTTAATGATATTGGTCTTATGACTATTGGTTATTGTCATCCTTCCTATAATGTCAATAATCTCAACGAAATTCAAGGTCACTTGACCATCAGCATTCAAATTCTTCAATTTTGAAATATAAAATAAATGTCTATGCATCTTTTTGTTGATTGTCCAATTTATCATAAATGTTATCATGTTTTAAAACCCTTTTATATACTTGCTGAGCCATTTATTGCTCACATTTGCTTAAAACTTAGCATTTCAACAAAACCCGAGTTCTTGGAAGGTTCCAAGTAAGACAAGGGTAAAGGGAAAGCTAAGGAGTGGCTGTTTTATTATTCCATGTGACGTTTAAATTATGTTGTTAAGACTTTTGTTATGATGTACCGTTTTGTAATGAAGGTTAGTTAAACCTGGGATATTATGTTTTTAAGATGAACGATGTATTTAATTATTATATTTAATGATTGAATGGGTAGATAGTTGTGTATAATGTTGTACCGTGAGCACCGAATTCGGGGTTTAGAGAACCCAGATTTGGGGACGTCACAGGTTGGTATCAAAACTCATAGGTTATAAAGCTTAGGTAGGGGGGAAACCTTAGGAATATGACCGTAGTGAAACTCATTTCGAGTATAAGAAGTGAATTGTGAAAATTCATCAAATATTAAAATTTATGAACATATGTGATTATGAACAAATAAAAGATTGTTACAAAGGAATAATTAAGTCAATTATATGGTATTGTAAGATGTCAGAAAGAGGTGAGGATAGCCAGATTCGTAAGAAAGAGCCACAAGAGGGCAAGTGGCGTTAGAGGAACCAATTGCAGCAGCGTCAGTTACTACAGTGGCACCTCTTTCTGATAGCGAGCCTAAGGAGGCAGACGAAGGAGAAGAGATAAGAGGATTCTAGTATGGACCATTGTCATTCGAGGAAGACTTCTATGGACAGCAGATGGATCGAATTCAGGAGCTAGAGGATAGGGTCCAACATCTCGAGGGAGAGGATCAGGTACATCAGTACATGGAGGAGCAGTACAAGTCATTGGTTCATCAACTGGTGGCAATAAACGCCGAGCTAAGTGAAAATCATCATGAGGCCGAGCATAAGATAGTGGACTTGAAGAATGAGAAAGAGGCCCTTCATGTTCACTGGGATAAGGAGGCTGCTGCTAGAATCCGGTTGAGTCATCAGCGGGATGATGCCATGGACAGGATCCATGACCTGGAGAATGAGGTTAGAGGCAAGAACGCGAGGATGGATAAGATGGGCTATGCGTTCAAGATCTCCTTTGGTAGGCGGCAGTCCAGGATTCACCACTATCCGGTCAAAGAAGGACAGAACCAACGCTTGGTGAGCCGGAAGAGGATGATAAAAATGGGAGATGAAGAATTTGAGAGCGCCAAAAAGTGCGGCATGCTTTATCCTTAGTTTTTATATTTATGTTTATGCTATATAATTTGTGAATTCCAAGACTTTTAAACATCAAGTGGGATAGTTGGTTTCATACCCCGTCTTTTGTATTATTAGGGGTTATTATGTTAAAATCCAACTTCTAGGTTCAAGGCAATGTTTTGTAAATTCGGATCATATGCGGTCGAACGGATATTATGGTTTTGAAATTAAAAAAGATGTAAGTGCTAGGCACTATTTGAAAAGAATATGAACACAAACATATTTATGATATATGTTTTAAAATGACTACATATTGAAAATTAAATTAAGGAGTACTACGCAGATGATAAAATAATAACTAAATAAATTTTTATTAAACAAAAAATGTCGCCAAGAAGGAGAGTACGACTGCCACCAGCTCAAGCAGAGTCAGTTAACATTGTGCCAGGTCCAGCGAACCCTATGCAGCCGTTCGTTGATCTACTAATCGATGCCATACAAAATAGAACCCCAAACCCTGTAGTGGCACAACCCCCAACGAATCATCTGGCCCACTTCAAGGATTTCAAGATGGTAGGACTGCCCGAGTTTCGAGGGACGACTAACCCGATTGAAGCTCAGACATGGGTTAATGAGATGGAAAAGGTCCTTGAGGTAGCCAGGTTAGCTGAAGAATAAAAGACCTCCTATGTCGCATTCATGATGAAAGAAGAGGCTGATTTCTGGTGGAAAACCAATAAGACTAGAGCTGGAAAGGGAGTGATATTGTGGGTGAGGTTCAAGGAACTCTTCTTTGAAACCTACTTTCCACAGACGACTTAAGACAACATGGAAGTCTAGTTTCTAGAACTAAAATAGGGTAATATGACAATGCCATAATACGCGACAAAATTCAACAAGCTAGCGAGGTTTGATCTATACTAAGTGGATATTGAAGAGAGAAAGGCAAAAAGGTTTGAGCGGGGGCTAAAACCTTGGCTCTATAATAAGGTTTTGATGTTCCAAATTTGTACCTTCACCGATATACTGGAAAAGGCAATAATAACGGAATGAGGCAACGATGCTCTAACCAAGTACAATCAAGAGAAGAAAGGGAAGAAGTTTGATAGCGGGAATAAAGATGGGAGTAGCGGTGGAAGCAACTTTAATAAAAGCAAGTGGAACAACAGCAACACCAATATTAGGAGCAAGCCAGGGGAATTTAAGAAGAAGAACGAAGTCTGTTGCATCTGTGGAAAAAGTCACCAAGGTGTGTGCATGCAAGGAAAGAATGTTTGTTTTCGATGCGGGTAGTAAGGGCACATCGCTCCCAACTATCCTACTCCGAAGACGAACAGATGATGTTTTGTTTGTGGTGATTTGGGTTATCAAATAAAGGATTACCCAAAAAAGAAAATGGAAGGAGCCTGTGGAAACAAAGGGAATAGCAGCGGAAAGCTCACAATTGACGGACCAACCCAGTCCAACCGACCAACAGCACGCATGTTCAACATGACAGTGCAGGATGCTATGGGATCAAAGAAAGTTGTGTCAGTTACCATTCCAGTCAATAATATAACTACTTATGTATTATTTGATTTGGGTGCTACCTGTTCTTTTATTTCTGAGGAGTTTGCTCAACGATTCGAATTACCACGGGAACCATTAAAAAATTCTCTGAACATAGAAGTTGCAAATAAGGAATTAATTCCCATAAGTCACATTCATAAAAACTGTAGCCTAGAGATAAGGGGTCAGAAAATGTTCGTGGATTTAAATCCTATTCGATTAGGAGAATTCGACGTAATACTGAGGATGGATTGGTTATATAACCATGGGGCAGTGATTGACTGCTAGAAGAAATGTATAAACCTTCAGACTCCAAATAAGTCTAAGGTAGTGTTTTACGGTAGTAAGTCGCCAAGGCAGTCTGTTCATCTGATGATGACGCAAGCCAAGAGAATGTTAAGGAAAGGTGGTAAAGGTTATTTAGCCCACATTATAGATACTCGAATGACGGAAGTGGAAATGGGACAAATATCAGTTGTAAGCGAGTTTACGGACAGAGTTCCAGAAAAGTTGACAGGTCTTCTGCCCGATAGAGAAATCGAGTTCGTAAAAGATTTAGTACCCAGAACGATGCCAATTTCTAAAGCACCGTACCGAATGGCTCCAGTGGAAATGAGAGAGTTGAAGGTTCAACTTCAAGAACTATTAGACAAAAAGTATATTCAACCGACCGTGTCTCCGTGGGGAGTACTAGTGTTATTCGTGAAAAAGAATGACGGATCATTAAGACTTTGTGTCGACTATCGAGAGTTGAACAAAGTGATGATCAAGAGCAGATACCCATTGCCTAGGATTGACGACCTCTTTAATCAACTAAAATGGGCGCGCTATTTTTAAAAAATTAATTTACGTACCGAATCTCACCAGTTGAAGGTCAGAAATGATGATGTACCAAAGACAGCATTCAGGACACGTTACGACCATTACGAGTTTCTGGTAATGTCGTTTGGATTAACAAATGCGCCAGCAGCTTTTATGAATATGATGAACCGGGTGTTCAAGAATTATCTGGATAAGTTTGTAGTGGTGTTCATATATGACATTCTGGTCTATTCAAAGACGGAGGAGGGTCATGACAAACACTTAAGGGTAGTATTAGAAACTTTGAGGAGGGAGCAGTTGTATGCGAAATTCTCAAAGTGTGAATTTTGGTTGAAAATAGTGCAATTTTTGGGGCATGTCATTGACAAGGAAAGGATATCAGTAGATCCGGCAAAGGTGGAAGTGGTAATAAATTGGGAACGACCGAGGACACCGACGAAAATAAGGAGTTTCCTAGGATTAGTAGGATACTACCGAAGATTTATAAAGGATTTCTTGAAATTGTCGGGACCACTGACGAATTTGACACGGAAAGTAGTGAAATTTGTGTGGTCAGAAAGTGTGAAGAGAGTTTTCAGGAGCTCAAGAAGAGATTGAGCCAGATGATAAGGGTAACTTTGTGGTATACAGTGATGCGTCGTACAAAGGGCTTGGTTGCGTGTTGATTCAGCACGGCAAAGTAATAGTATACGCATCATGACAGTTAAAGGATTATGAAAAGGGTTATCCGATACATGATTTGGAATTAGCAGCGGTAGTTTTCGCCCTAAAGATATGGAGACATTATTTATATAGAGAGAAGTGTGAAATATACACAAACCACAAAAGTCTGAAGTATATCTTCACTCAAAATGAACTAAATATGAGGCAGAGAATGTGGTTAGAATTAATCAAGGAATATGATTGTGATATTTTGTACCATCCTAGAAAGGCCAATGTAGTTGCCGACGCCTTGAGCAGGAAAAGTTGGGAAAAGTTGGAAATGTTGATAGCTCAAGAGGAGTTAATTAAAGAAATGGAGAAAATGAAAATAGAAGTGAAGTATCCGAAGGAGTCAGAAGAAAAACTGTTTATGATGCAGACTCATCCAACTTTATTGGACTGAGTAAAGGAAGCCCAGGATCAAGATGAAGAATGCAAAGGTATAAAGAAGCGGGTGTCCGAATGAGAGGATACTAAGTTCAGGCTAGATAAGGATGGAGTACTAAGATTAGAAGGAAGAGTATGGGTACCGGCAATGCCCGAACTGAAAGATGAGATTTTAAAGGAAGCACACAGTTCAAAGTATTCGATTCATCCAGGCAGTACGAAGATGTACCAAGATCTTCGTCAACACTTTTGGTGGCCTAATATGAAGAAGGAAGTGGCAGAGTGTGTCAGTAGGTGCCTAATTTGCCAGAGAGTTAAAGCAGAACATCAAAGACCAAGTGGATTGTTGCATCCATTGGAAATACCAAAATGGAAGTGAAAGCACATAATAATGGATTTTGTGGTTGTGATAGCCCGAAATCCCGACCTTATTTAATTATCCGATTATCTCTGGAAATCATATTCATTAACTTTAAATTCATATTAACCTGGAATTTCGTGCATCAAACTTAACCTTTAACTTTAATTGACCGTAATTTGGTCCCTATTTTTTATTTTTTTTAAAACTTAATCTTATAATCCTTACCTGTCTCAGGATCGCAACATTCATTTACCTTTCATTAGAACTTAAGTCACCCATTAATAGTTTGTGACCTATTATAAACATACATATATATAATTATTTCATCACTTGTAAACAAAATTTCGCCATAGTTTCATCTATATATGGCCCTGTTTATATATTCCTGTATTCATACATTTGCATCATATATACATATATATCCTGTTTACACAACTCTATGCCATACATACATACATTTTTTTCATTCTCCGATAACACAAATTAGCAAATCATACTATTCTTTCTACCCTCTAGGTTTAACATTTAAAATCGGTTATTACAAATTTACATATATTTGCTTTACATAAATATCTCATAGATACAATTTGTTCACGCATCTCCATGCATTCACACTCTTTACCTTAGCATCACCGGATTATTCGGCCTTCTCGTACTTTACCTGAAACGTTAGTTCATAGCAAGAATGAGCATAAAGCTCAGCAAGTAATTCAGTTAACACCTTTCATGTTCGCAGTTTATAATATGCATCATGCTTTCTTTAATTTAACATGTCATGCTCATATATCACGTATTGCATTTAACAATTAGATCACGTTATGGCATGGAGTGCCCATTTCAACTATCACATAGTTCACATAATTCAATTAGTACTTTTTTTAAGTCTGAAAAACTTGCCTGGAACGCTTTTATTTTACTTAACCTTTACTTTCTCCATCGTCCTTTCATAACCGTCTTGTCGGCTTGCTACTTCGAGCACTATCTGTAAGCATTGCACTATATGCATCATAATAGGATCATAAACTTTACAAAACTTATCAAACTTAATCCACAATTACATAATCATCAATCTCTATTCATTTCACTTTTGATGTATTACACCTTACATAGGTTAATAATACATCTTAACTCGTTCCCGACCTTTAATATCGCCCCTAACATAGTTTGGCTTAGCTTTAGGCATGTTATTTTATGCCATTTGTCATTTCATTATAACTTAACATCCTTTAATTTAATCATTATTATTACTTTTAGGGTTTATATAACTCATTTCTATCATTCCATATCAAAATATAGCTTTTTGGAAGCTTAAAACAATTTCAAATGAACAGTAACTCCGCCCCGGCGCCGCCAGAGCTCGCTGGCCGCGAAATCTTCTCGGTCGATGAACAGTAACATGGCGCCGGGGCGCCATTTTTAGTACAAAACATGGCGCGGGGGCGCCATGTTCAAAATTTGAAATCTAATTTTTGCACTACCTTTGCCGATTTTTAATTTCTTCATCTTAACTCCAATTGAGCTGAAATTTGGACCACATCTAGACCTTACTACCTAGTATTTTAAAAAAATACTACTTGCCACATTTGGCTTCTTAAAAGTAGAGATACACTAGCCCCTAGGAGGGCTGTTCAACACGTTTCTATACTTAGAAAAAAATTTCAGAATTTTAAAACTCAACTTTTGCAACTTTGTGATTTTTGGCCAATTGCTTCAAAACTCAATTCCAACACTTGACATAGTTCATATAAGTCATAAATGACATGTCCCAACTTTTAAAATCATAAAACTTCGCACGAGGCGATTTTTGTCCGTTAAAATCCGTTTTGATTCGAAACGATCGTTTTCGATCGTTCGAATCGCCATTTCACTCAATTTTCATTCCGTTAACTTCCAAAATAACCTAGACACGTGGATTTACATAAAAACAAGTCATGTGACTTCATCTCACCTTTAATTCCTCAAAATTGCCAAAAATCACACATTGGTTGGATTTTTCTCAAAACTTCATGAATTTCTCATTTCCAACTCTTAGGCTATTCTTGGCCCCTCAATGTAAAACTTGATTCTAACTTAACACATAACACATATAGCATACAATTGACTTGCATGATCCTTTAAAACATCTATAACTTTTCATTTGAATACTTTTTTCCAAAATAACCCGTTTTAGGCGTCGGCGAACGTTTTAAAACGTTTAAAATCTTCAATTATCGCCATACGAATCGGATGACTTCCAAATTATTCCTAACACGTGTATTAACAACAAACTTAACTTTTTGGCATCATTTGATCACAAATTACACTCAATGACCAAATTCACATATTGATGGAAATTTTGTCATCTTTTCAATTTCAAGCCTTAAACTCAACTTAACATCTTAAATCCAACACACCACATAGGCTGTCACATATACATTTAACAACTTTGTATATTCTCACAACTTCCATATGTATCTTCCAATACACTTTACAGATTATTACGCTGTCTACACAAAAAGTATAGCCTAATATTTAGCTTTTCCTTAACAAATCATAATTTTAAACCATTTAAGCTTCTAACTTGCCTTCTAGCACAAAATTTAACTTGCATCCAATATGATCAACCTTTCTATCTAGGTTTTTATCAAAACTTTCAACATATAACACATGATCATGCCTTAAATCATAACTTCTAACTTGAATCCATGCATAATAGTGCACCACCTTTACAAAATCAAACTTGAGCTTAGGGTTTCATAACTTCTCAACCATTTAGCACATAAACTCATATACAAACTTACATCTAGCCACTAATTCATGTATGGCTACTCTTATTCTTAAATTTGAACACTTAAATGCTAGGTTTTCAAGGTTAGAACTTTATATACCTTCTTTGAGCTTTCTTCTTTCTAGCTATGGACCTTGTTCATGATGTAATCTCCACTTTGAAAGCTTATTCTCCTTCTCTTGTTCACTTTCCAGCAATCTTTCATGGCTTTACAAGCAACCCCAGCTTCCTTTTCTCTCTTTCTCTCTTGTTCTTTCTCTCTTAGCTCATGTTTTCTAGCAACTTCGAATGAGCACAAATGAATAAGGCTGGATACTTGAAATATGCACACATATATGCTAAATAAAATCCTCCAACACTTAACCACCTAATGGTTAAGTTAACACATGTATGGTTAAGGGCTTACATGTCATTTCACATGAACTAACTAAGGATATAATGGTCTTTACACCCTTCTAGGACACATGTGATATTCATCAAATTATCAAGGTTAGCATGGTCTTTAGCCACCAAAATCTAGAAATTAAATTACTTAAAATTCATAAATTACTTGTTTCTCATCCAATTTAAGTCCTTTTTGATCCAAACTTATTTCATTATGCTTGAACTTTATTTCATCATCAAATACTTCAAAATTTGCTTGTCCCATATCACTTGTCACCTTTCAAAAATTAAATTTCATTTATCACTTATTAATTACCATAATATTGCCAAATTCCATATTATTCCTTTAAATTCCAATTTCTAGGAGCCTTTCGATTTTACAATAAATAAATTCCAATTTTTTGATATCTCAACATAGTTGAATTACTCAATTGTCCAATGACCGCTTCCTCGAGAAGCGAACCTCAACCGAATTATCAAAATCTATCTTCATTTATCCTTATTCGCTCATATAACCACTTTACGATATTTCGCTTGTTTACTTGGCACATAATTGCCAATTTAACTATTCTTGAAATCTACATTCTATCTACTCCTTCTCGGAGGTATTACATCATGTACTCACACATCGTATAACTGATTATTTTCTTTAAATCAATAAATATCAATTTCTTGAACCATTTTAGATATTCATATATTATTCCTTTAATCTTTTATTCTCTAGCTTTAAACTCCTCTTTCTTTATCAGTTCAAATACATACATACACATATACATCCAACCTACCACATAGGTCATATATAGCACATTGATCACATAACATTCTATATTAAATCATTCTTACACTTCTTGTTATCCAACACTAGGTTTTAACTAATAACCTTTACTTAATTACTATAATCCATAATTTAGAAATTCTGTAAAATCCTGGGGTGTCACAGTGGTAGGCCTCCCAACGACTCAGAAAGGATATAACACGATATGGGTGATTGTGGATCGACTTACGAAGTCAGCACACTTCTTGCCCATCAAGATCATATTTAACTTAGATCAGTTAGCGAAGCTATATGTCAAGGAAATAGTCTCAAGTCATGGAGTCCTAGTATCTATCGTGTCAAATCGAGATTCGCGATTCACATCAAATTTTTAAAAAAGTATTCAAGAACATATAGGAACACAGTTGAGGTTGAGTACAGCTTACTACCCTCAAACTGACAGACAGAGTGAGAGAACGATTCGGACGCTAGAAGATATGTTGAGGGCATGTGTTATGGACTTTAAGGGTAATTGAGATGATCATTTGCCATTAGTTGAGTTCGCCTATAATAATAGCTATCATGCTAGTATCAGAATGCCGCCTTACGAGGCTCTATATGAAATAAAGTGCAGAACTCCACTGTGTTGGGATGAAGTGGGAGAATGCAAATTATTGGGGCCAGAATTCATTTAATAGACAACAAAAATTATCAGTGTGATAAGATCAAGGCTAGTTGCAGCCCAAGACAGACAGAAGAAGTACGCTAATCTACATCTACAAAAACGAGATTTCGACGTAGGGTCATATGTATTTTTGAAGGTATCTCTCTGGAATGGGAAGATAAGATTTGATAAGAAAGGGAAGCTAAGTCCGAGGTTTATAGGACCTTTTGAAGTGTTAAGAAAGATAGGGGAGGTAGCTTACAAAATAGCTTTGTGTCCGTAACTAGAGCACGTTCACAATGTTTTCCACGTGCCAGTTTTGCGGCCCTATAAACAAGACTACAATCATGTAATAGAATATGAACCAATCTAATTTGAAAAGGATTTGACCTATGAAGAAGTTTCAATTCAAATAATTGATAGGAAAGAACAAGTTTTAAGAAATAAACTAATACCTTCTATAAAGGTAATTTAGAGGAACCACAATACTGAGGAAGCTATGTGAGAACTCGAGAAAAAGATGTAAAAATATTATCCCCATCTCTTCGTGTAACATTGTATTTGTGATTTCGATGACGGAATCCTTATAAGGGAGGAGAATGTAATGACCGAGGAAATTCGTTGTAAAAAAAAAAATTGGGACTAAAATTGCGCAAACTATTTTGTGCAATTCTGTGGGTATTGTATGATGCTAATTAATTCATTTAAATTGATTAATTGGGATTATGGAAGCAAGATCCAATAATTATCTTATTTGACCTAATCTATTAAATTTATATGCTAGAGGTGTCATTATATTTAATAAACATAAATGGGATGATTATTGAAACAATGATTCAATTTAATTAAAACTCGTGTTGTATTTAATTAAACCCAAACCTTGACCCAACTTGATGCTAGAGCAGCCCAATACATTATTAGGTAGCATTACTTATAACTAAACCCAATCTTTGACCCAAATAAGTGAATCCAGCAGCCCAAACACCTATTTAAATTAAAGCGTGAAAACCATCAGCTGTGACACTCATTCTGGGACAATTCATCAAACAAGAGAGATCGTGAAATGCAATCATTCCAAGTCAGTTGTGCATGGCATCTTAGTCTGCCCAAGGAGTGTATGGCAGAGGTGTTGGCTGCCCTAGGTTGCAAAAATAGAGTGCTACTTAGGGTTGATCACGGAGGTTTTGGGTAGGTAATGATTTATATGAGAAAGAGTATACTCTTATTAGATTAGCAGCTCACACTATTTCAAACCTTCACCTTTTCTTGCTAAGTGTTGAACTAAAGAGAGTGCAATAGAGAGAGAGAGAGAGAGAGAGAAAATCCAGAAGAAGAATAAGAAGAAAGAGAAGGAGAGCTCTCAGCAACCCAAAGGATGAGGAGGAAAACCCAGCAACATGTTTTCGAGTGCAATACCCTCTTAAGGTTTAAAAGCCTCTTATGCTCAAACTCCCAGACTTCATATATTACTAGCTATGGTTTTGATTTTGGTGTTTTGGGAGTTATTTTATTGTTGTGAACGTGGGGGTCATGAAGGACCCGGTGATATAAGGTGGACATTATGGCTGAGTTTATGTGCTCTATGTGTTTATATATATATAAATGTGTTATAGATCAATGCATCCATGCTAGGTGTTTGATCGAAGCCCTCATTAAGCAATCTTATAGATGTTATTATTAAAATAGTGTTTTTCAAAATAGATGATTTTCTTAAAATGTTTGAAGTGTTATGAATGAATCCATGGAGTATATGCATGTGACTTATGTGAAAGTTAGATAGAAGTATGCATGTTAGAGGTTTCATCACAATGTGAAGCATGCTAAGTGATTAAATCACCTTGTGCATGAATCAGGTTATTATGATATGTGTTTCCTTCATGATTCAAGAAAGATGTGTAAACAAACATGGTACTATGTTTAAACCTTGTGGAAAGACCTTTCAAACTAACAAATGGTCCTTTATGGGTTAAAACCTTTGAATGCCAAAATGATTTTCAAAGCTTCTTATTAATCAAGCATGTGTATTATGTGAGTATCTATAGAGCATGTTATAATGAAGACAACGCAATTGTTTCCTTATGTGCTATATGATATGAAAGAGGTTTTCAAAATTTAAATGGCCAAACATGCTTTGCATTGGAAATGAGCCAAGAATCTGCATGCTAAAAGTCTAGGAATAACGATTTGCATGAAGTGTATAAAGATCTAAATGTTGCTTGTATGCTCTAGAACATCAAAAATTAGATAAAATGCTGAGTTTCTGATTTTTGGCTGAGCGCACCTGCACTCAGGGTGAGCGCAACTGTGCCCGAGCGTTCTATCAAGAATTTTGTACTGGAGCGCACATGCGATCATTATAAGTGCAGTTGCGCCCAACCTTTTCTAATGGAGCACACTTGCGGTCATGATGAGCGTCGCTACGCCCGAACCTTTAGTAAGTTTCTCAATGTGCACCGCACCTGCGGAGTAGGGGAGAGCACCTGCGGTGCACCCAACGCACCTGCGCTTGGGTCCATCGCAGTTGTGTTTGATCCTTCTGTTTTCAAATTGTGAAATTTTTCCTGTTTTGCTAAGTGGTCGTCATGCATGCCTATATGTGATCTAATTGAACTAAATGATTGTTATAACATGTAGATTAAGTCAAAGATAAGAGAAAATATTATAATGAACCTAAATTATGTAGCATTTAAAGTAAAACGCCATAACTTGAGCTTAAATGTATAGACCTATATCATGATTGCCTAACCTAAGTGATACGTGTTACGTGTAAACATGTGTAATGATTTTAGCTTTGTAAACGGGTATGCTTAAGTTAAAAGTTACAAGCGATATACTATGTGATTGGTAACCGAGAAAGGAAGGTTTAAAATTAAGGTTATATGCTAAGTGTGAATCGGACTAGTACGTTAAATCTAGATCGTATCTAAGATAAAGGATGAGATTGACAATTGTAACTTAAAACTAATGAGTGGGTCGGCATTATTACCTATGTAGGCGTTAGACATAGTGACGCGTTAAGCATACTCGACAACCGAGACAAGTTTCCTAACCTTACTCAAATTGTATTGAGTAAGTTCTTTTACCTATGCCCACTACATTATTTCGGCGCAAACTATGTGAATTCAAATATTATGATTCGAACTCATTTTTCGAGGTTCAAATATCTGTATGCCATGAATGCACATACGTGCATTTCAAAAGTCTTTTAATTGTTGAACTGACTTTACGTTTTAAAGTTCTTATGTATAAGTGTGGTGAAATGTGGGTCTAAGCCATTGTTCGACTAGATCAATAATGCCATGATAAATGAAATTCTATAACTTTTAATGCTAAACCAATCCATATTGTGTTGGTGCGGTATCTGTTAAAGCTGAAATGAACATCCCTCTTAGTAGGGGCTTAAAACTATAATTTTGGGATATAATTCCTATATGACAGTTGCGTCGCTAGATGTTTTATATTATGCACAATGTATCCGTATGATAGGCTGATCCTCCAAAGTATACATCTTTGGTTATTATCAATTGCTATATAGATTGTTAATAGTCTTAACGATATTGGTCTTATGACTATTGGTTATTGTCATCCTTTGCATAATGTCAAGAATCTTAATGAAGTTCAAGGTCACTTGACTATCAGCATTCAAATTCTTCAATTTTGAAATATAAAATAAATGCCTATGCCTCTTTTGTCGATTGTCCAATTTATCATAAATGTTATCATGTTTTAAAACCCTTTTATATACTTGTTGAGTCATTTGTTGCTCACACTTGCTTAAAACTAAACCTTTCAGCAAAACCCGAGTTCTCAAAAGGTTCTAAGAAGGACAAGGGTAAAGGGAAAGTTAAGGAATGGCTGTTTTATTATTCTGTGTAACGTTTAAATTATGTTGTTAAGACTTTTGTTATGATGTAACGTTTTGTAATGAAGGTTAGTTAAACCTAGGATATTATGTTTTTAAGATGAACGATGTATTTAATTATTACATTTAATGATTGAATGGGTAGATAGTTGTGTATGATGTTGTACCATGAGCACCAGATCCATAGTTTAAAGAACCCAGATTTGGGGGCATCACAACTCTTCTTCAACTGTGCGATTTTCTTCTTGTTATTTGATCAGAATCGTCTGTTTAGTTCTACGATCACAGCTTTGCATTATACGATTTACGCTGATATATGATCTTTGTCTTTTGCTATACGTTTCACCTTGTAACATCTTCACCATACAACTTAGAGCTTGTCATACGATACGGTCTGTCCTTGTAATACGAACTGAGTCCTTCAATACGATCTTATCTTCTCAACCCTTCCATACGATATTCTCTTTGCAATACAAACTGAGCTTGTAATATGATTTAACTTGCAATACAAATCAGTTTGTGTGCTACGATCTGGTACTTAATATGCGATCTTAATTTAGCATTACGATCTTGAATTTGCAATACAATTCAGCTGTTGTACTACGATCTGACCTTTCAATACTATTGAACCGCTACTATACGTTTCAACCTTGTTATGCGATCTTGATGTAGTAATATGATTTAGCTACTACTGTACGATATGGCCTTTTGATATCCTAATCTATTACATCTTTGATATCACTCTATATCTGGATTCAACCTAACACTTGTGATCCCTAGTGTCCTTTTAAATTTCATCATTCTTTTAAGGACAATACAGAGTTTATCTTTTGGATCATCATAACAAATTTAATCATCTAATCCTATTCTAACTTTTATCAAATCAACCCAACATTCTTGATCTCTAAGTCCTTTTACAATAATTATTATTTTCAAGGACTGTATAAAGTTGTAACAAATGTTTATAACTTCACATTTATCTGATTTTTCTTTTTCTTTATTTTCTTTTGATCACAAGCAATAAATAACTTCAAATATGACTCTATAAAAGATATAATCACATTAAGTTTCACATAGCACATATAATCACATTAAGTTTCATATAGCACACATTTTCTTTTGTGTAATTCTTTAATCAAGACTAACTCTACGAAGACACAATATCACATGATTGTCATATCATTATAAACAGTTATTTTTCATGAGCTAATTATTGTTTTGTCATCATTAAATCTAAATAGGCATACATAAATTTGTCTAACAAAAAGTAGAAGACCTCGGTTATATTTTTATTGTAATATACTAGACCATGTAGCTAAGTCCACTTTGCACGCCATCTGCTTGACACGGCTCCTAACTTGTTACATGCGATACACCCAGTATGCCCAGCACGATGCCTCCTTTTATGGAGAACGTATTGCGTGACTTTCACATTAGTTAAATTTACATAAGTTGAATTTTATACACATATAAATAGGAGTTGTATAATATTCTAGTTATTATGATATACTATAATTTTCATATAGATATATTATAGATATGACGAGGGCATGTTTGAGGCAGCCGGCGACTCAGTCATTATAGCCCACATCGTGAAGAATTACTCTGACTGGTTATATAAGATTAGGCATAGGGCTTTACGGTATATTGATGACCAGCCTAGTACTACTATCCGCGATCGTCAACCCCAAATCATATCTAATGCACCATGGGAGGCCATGTGTGCATACTGGGATGCTGTGGATTTCAAGAAGAAGTTTAAGCAACAAAAGAAGAATCGAAGCAAGTTGCGAGTAGTATATACTACTGGGTTGCAGTCATTCAAGGAGTTCAAGTCGGTACATGTGTGTGTTAACTTATATAGTTTAATATATATATTTTAATAAGCAAACTAAATATAATACATGTTATATTAATGTATTTATTAGGCTTTGCGGAGGAGTTTGGGTCAACCTCCTAGTATGCTAGAGTTTTGGAATGGAGCCCATACATCGAAGAACTCTACTATGTCTGTCTCAACATTAACTATATGGGTAATATTTCTTATTATCGTAAATAATTTTTAATATTAGGTAGTTAATAAAATAATTTAATTAACTAACATATATTAATTACATGACCGATTTCAAAATCTCTGGGACTAGCGTATAGTTGAGTTGCGAGCTTCTAGGGGAGATCTTGAGACACTAGATTCTAGCAGCCCTTAACCGGAGATTACCTTATCTCGGGATAAGGAGATGGCTCTTTGCGTGGAATCTCAGGATCCCCCTAGTAGCAGTACCAACAGGTATGGAGGTAATCAATTTCCACAGTTTCTCGTTATCTCATAATTTATATATCAATCTTCAACAATTAAAAGTATAACGTTATTTTTATTTTCGCAAGCTCTAGCCAGCGTCAGCGTCCGATTGGGTTTGCTAGATCATCATCTCATATGGGTACTGGCTTGGACAACCAGCTATTCCATAGGGTCTTGACGGCGGTGTCAGAGACGTTTCGTACGGATCCGATTTTTCGTCTTCAAAACTTGCCGAGTCATACGCACCTTCATCAGCTTGTACAAGATGTTGCATCTAGGGGCTACCGACGAGAGTTCGGGTATCACTCCGAAGCAGCTCGCCATAATACACGATGGTGGTTACCCTACTTACGGAGGCTTTTAGCCTGATGCTAAGTCATCCCCCGACTACTTAGGTATATTTTGTTCAATTTAAGTTGTACTATATGCATTACATGTAAATTCAACCATATTTATTTGTTTCTATAATTGTCAATGATTTTCTTACATTGTACATAATTTTTGTGTATGAATAGAATGACGATGTCGAGTGGGGGCTTTCAGACTAGCTAGGTGATGATGGCGCTGATATGTAGTCATAGATAGTTATAGGCATGCTTGTATAAATTCGTAATTATATCATTCTTTTCACACTCTTAAATTATTACGGTAAGGAATACCATTTATTTCAAACTCTTAAATTTATTGCGGTAAGAAATGTCATTTTTTTCTTACTTGTAAGGAATATTATCTTCTTTCATATTCAAACTTACTATGGTAAGGGATGTCATTTTCTTTCATACTCTTAAACTTACTACTGTAAGGAATACCATTCATTTCAAACTCTTAAATTTACTGTGGTAAGGAATATCATTCTTTTGACACTCTTAAATTATTACGGTAAGGAATATCATTCTTTTCACACTCTTAAATTTATTACGGTAAGGGGTATCATTCTTTTCACACTCTTAAATTTATTGCGGTAAGAAATGTCATTTTTTTTTTCTTACTTGTAAGGAATATCATATTCTTTCATCTTCTATTATTTAAACTTACTACGGTAAGGGGTATCATTCTTTTCACACTCTTAAACTTACTACGGTAAGGGATGTCATTTTCTTTCATACTCTTAAACTTACTACTGTAAGGAATGTCATTTTTTTTTACTTGTAAGGAATACCATTCATTTCAAACTCTTAAATTTACTGTGGTAAGGAATATCATATTCTTTCATTTTCTATTATTTAAACTTACTACGGTAAGGGGTATCACTCTTTTCATCATCATAAATGGATATTATTTTCTTTCTTACTTGAAGGGATTATCATTCTTTGATTCTCGAAAATAATATCGTTTCTTTCTTGTGCCATTTATTTCCATGTATTAAATTGTGGGAATAACCTTACGGCGCGGTTTACCGCCTGTTGGTGAATAACCTTTTGTATTCATTCCCTATTAATCTTTGAGAATAACCTTACGGTGCGGATTATCGCCTGTTTGGTGAATAACTCTTCGTATTCAAATTGATGGGAATAACCTTACGGCGCGGATTATCGCCTGTTTGGTGAATAACTATTCGTATTCAAATTGATGGGAATAACCTTACGGTGCGGATTATCGCCTGTTGGTGAATAACCCTTTTTATTTGTCTCCTGTGAAAATAATTTGTCTACACGAATTATCACATGACACTTTTATTCCATATTCGTAAGTGATATCATTTTCCTTTATACTCATAAGGGATACCATCTTTTTATTCAAACTTACTATGGTAAGGGATATTAATTCCCTTCACCTTTTGTTAATCAAACCTGCTACGGTAAGGGATATTATTTTCTTTCATACACCTAAATCGAAACTTATTATGGAACTATTGCTTCTATAATTCCTGAAAATATTATATGTTCCATAATAGTTGAATTTCATTATTTCAACTGAACCTTCCTATTTTTTGAACATTCCTATTGAACTGTAATCGTTATTCTGAACTGTGGAGCTTGAATATCATTTTTAAATTTCACTTCACATCATGTTGGCAATTTGGACATTATTTGAATCTGCACAAAGTAAACTTCCGATACTTATTGTTTATCCTGTTCTTCTGTTCATCATTTGTATCACTGTTATTTGTATTAATCATCAAGAATCAAGCTGTTGTGAATATCTGTGGCCGGGGGCACAGATGTGATATAATTGTTGAACAGATGATAGGTTAAAGGCGATATACTAGGTTAAAGGCGATACATCTGTTCGGTGTCTTTTATGGCACGTGGTTAATGTTCTCTTTGGCCCGTAGTGCAAAGATGAACTGTTGATTGGTATGATTATGACCAAAGGCTGAATCTGGTATAATTATGACCGTTGGTGTTATATTGAATGTCTTTGGCCCGTAGTGCAAAGATGAATTGTTGATTGGTATGATTATGACCAAAGGCTGAATCTGGTATAATCATGACCGTTGGTGTTATATTGAATGTCTTTGGCCCGTAGTGCAAAGATGAACTGTTGATCTGCATGATTATGACCAGGAACTGTGAAGTTGTATTATCTTGACTAATGGTATTTCAGATGATAAAAGTTGATGATATTTTTACTAAAAAGAGAAGCGAGTGGACATTATAGTCTGCATTATTCTTCTAATAGATTGCTCATTCCGCTGCTATTATTGATCTGAACATTGTTTAAGAATTTAACTACAGTTTTGATATAAACCTTGTAGTCTATCGTATTCTATCAAGAACTCAACTGTTGAAGGCTAATGATAATTTATTCGTCATTATCTCAGTCATGATATTTCTTACTGGGCTATTTGAGCTCACCCTTTCTTTTGTTCCATTGTTTTTCAACAGGAGATGAAAACGTAACAGGGTCTAGCCGGGGGATGGAGTGAGAGTCTGAGGAATAGCTGTCGTAGTCTTCACGTGTTGTAAAATAGTGTGGCAATAATAGTGAAGACTTAGTTGTGTATTATTATACACTATATTGTTGTACGTTGTGCCTTGTTGTAATAATTTTGTTGTAGTCTTTTGACGACTCAAGTTTGGGCTGTGTGGGCCTAGATTTGGGGGCGTCACATCCCCTACTTAGAAAAATTTATCCTCGAATTTTAAAACGAGCAAGTATCAAGCACCAATAACAAATTTTCAATCCTCGTGAGATCAGAATTCTATGAATTTTCTCCTCAAAGAATAATCCTGAAAAAAGTAAGAAAACACTATCATCTTCCAATTTACCTGTAAGACAAAGAATTAATAATTTCGATGTCCTCAAACACCTGCATAGGAGTAAATGTAATATCTCAAATATTTTAAAACTAGATAATATAATTTTAAACGATTATATAAATGTTGTTAATTAAAAACTAAAACGAATTCCTTAGAACGATTGTTCGGGTATCCATTAAGTTAAATAAAGACCTAAAACGACTTGTAGATATGATAGTATACAACTAAAGGTTAAACTTTTAATCTAAGCCATGTGTTGTGTGATTAATAAAGATTGAAGTATAGGCTAATCTATGTGTTATGTGGTTTTCTATGTGTATGATTTCGTGTTTTAATTCAAGTAATTAACCTTAACACTTATTAAAAGCAAAAAATTATGTTAAGGAAAAAACCTCAACTAAAAAAAAGTTAAGACCTAAACTCTAAAACCTAAGGGATAAACCATAGGAAATAACATAGACTTCCGAGAGAAAAATGTATGTTGTAATAACATTTTGTTTCAAGATCTACCAATAATACGATGTGAAAACACATATTATCCAATAAAAAAATTTGCAGAAAAATGCAAGAATTACTATTTATATAGAAATGCTTTTCATTTTCTTGAACATTTTTTGACCAATCAAAAAAGAGGATGATGCAAGCATGATGTCACCTGATGATGTCACTTGGTGGAAGATATTTTCAGGGAATATCCAAGAATATACTAAGGTGCAAAGTGTAATAAGCCCGGGTAAAAATTCGATTAATGAAATATCCAAAATCCAATAAATAGGGAGCTCCCCCCCTTAAGTTTTCTCACCATTTCTAGAGCAATTCAAGAGCAAAAATACTCTATAGTTAAAATCTTAGAGCGATTGTAAGCGAAAAATATATTTCAAGTATCAAAGTCCTGCGCAAAATACGTTAAAGCAAGCACTTCAAGAGGTATACTCTAGTGGTTATTATGTTCGCTTTTCTTCTTATATTTAGTATAAATATACTTTTATAAGCAGTTATAATTTTCAAATTATTTTAAGTATATAGTACAAAAGTTCTATTTATAAGCAATTATAATATTCAATTTATTTCAACTTGAAAGTCAAAATATCAAAACACTAGTAGTTGTAAGGACCAAATTTCTTCTAGTATTTTGTGAAAATATACATATTACTAGCAGTTATAATGCTTAATTTATTTTCAAATATAGCAGAAGAAATTCTATTTATAAGCAGATATAATGTCCGATTTTATTTCATTATAAAGAATAAAAGATATAAAAAAAACACTAGTTGTTATTATGTTCAATTTAATTTGAATATTCTTGAGTAAAACATGATGTCCTAACCAGATATACTTGTGACATCAAGTTGTAATTAGTCAAAACAATGAATAAAGAAACAAATCTTGAATGTCTAGTTTATGTTCATATGTTATTAAAGCAAAAAAAATATATAAATAAACTAGTTATTATTAACTAGAGTATGGAGTCGTAATAGAACTAATGTTTATGTCAACCTCACATACCTTGTAGACCGTATGATTAAACGTAGAAATTAACTTAAACTGTATTATCGAATCAAGCAAGTCTTCTAATTCTGATGTGTCATGTGAAGTCTTCAACTTATGTTTGCAAGTTTTCTAACTATTATGTGTTATGTTACAAGTTATATACATGTTTTGTATGTTTTGTGTGTCAACGTTTTATAAATTTTTGAAATGAAAGTTATTTGTGATATTAAATTGAGAGATATGTTAAGTCAAAACATGTTAAAGTTTATATGAAAGCATAAACTGTGTATGTGTTATTTGTTTATTAGACTTGCTGAGTCATTGTGCTCATTCTTGCAAATAAACATTTATTTGCAGCTATAAAGAACGTTAAGAAGAGCATGATCGTAAAGAAATAAAGTAGATTAGGAACCATGTATTTAATTATTATGTTTATGAATTAAGTCTTGATGATTTTTGTAATATGAACAAATAAACATGTAACTGAATATTATGAAATAATATTATCATATTATCATCAAAGAGTATTATATTTTTAAATTTGATATAACTTAGAATTGTTAAAACATTAAAACAATGTTGATAAAGAACTATGTATCTAAATGAGGATATTGAATAACATTGTGAGTGTTGTAAGAACAGAGCTTTAGCAATAATGAAGAAACTAAATTCATCGCAAGGTTCCTCTGTTTCAAGTACAAGTGTATTATTAATATTGTAAATTTTAGATAAATAAGAAATATCGATATGAAGAGATATCTTTATAAAGATATATATCTAAGTGAGGGTATTGAATAATATGGGGAGTTCTGTAAGAATAGAAATCTTGCCACGAATAAAGATACAAATATTTATTGTAAGATTCTTCTGTTCGAAGAACAATCATATTATTAATGTTGTGAACCTTGGATATATAGAAGTATAGAATGTCTAAATCATATGGTTAAAAACTAATTAGTATATACGATGTTATCCGACAGATGAACTACAAATTGATACTTGTAGAAAGGATGAGGTCGAGATCAAATTAAGATCCATGGATTTAGTAAAAGAAATTATTTATAGAATCGTTTATAATAGACTAGTTCAACCAATATGATTATGAGATCATTGGTTTAGTCATGAGTAAAAAGAAGTTTAATACACAAAGTCCGTTTTAGCAAGTACGCAGACAACAAATTTTGAACCAATAGTGTTTTCTGTAGTATCCTCATCCTTAGTTATCACAAATTTTTCCATACTCGTCTCGACATTAGGTGACGCAACTAAAATTTGTGATTCTTCATTCTTTTGTTGTCTTTCCTCCAAAACAATACTATTTTGAGCTTCCAAACATTGCAATTCTTCAATTCGTGGTGTACCAATGGGCTTTTAAAACTCATAATATGTAACCAAGCACTCTATCTGTTCATGACCATCAATTCTTACTTATCCAATTCAAATTTTAGTTTTAGAGACCTCACAGTGGTAAGCATGTTTGATTAACAAGGAAGCAAACAAATTATCTTCTTTCCACAATAAAACCTATAAACATCTTCATAATCAAAATATTCACCATGAAAACCATCCAACCATATCCAACCTAACAAGATATATGAGTTACATCTATAGAAAAAACATGATAAACCACCTAAATTGTATACCTTTTAAATTTAATTGGAACAACACACCATTGTGAGACTGTTATTAAGGTATTATTGATCCAAGGAATTTCAAAAGGATAAGGAATTGGTTTAGGCTGGAGGTTCAATTCTTTCACAAGTTTGGGTGAAGCTCTATTAAAATCAATATTTTTATTAAGAACAAGTTTATACACCTTTGACTTGCAACAAACATAAGTGTGGAAAATAGGCTCGGGTCGCAAGTTATTATGTGGGAGCACTTTAGGAATAAAAATGTTTTCCACCATGGCAAGAGTATTAAAAAATTTACCGAATAATACAATCTTTGTAAATCACAATTGTGAGTTTAGAAACCAAACTTACCTCTTCGGAAACCAAATTCTCGAACCTTTAAGGATACACATACACGAGTCTGAAAACTAAACTCACGTCTTCTGAAAACACACTCTTGAACCTTTGAGGATACACAAACACGAGTTTAGAAATCAAACTCACTTCTTTTGAAAACACACTCACAAACCTTTATGGACATAAACACACGTGATTTTAAAAACCGAACTCACGACTTTTGAAAGTACACTCACAAACCTTTGTGGACTTACACTTATGAGTTTAGAAACCAAACTCACGTTTTTTGAAAACGCACTCATGAACCTCTGTGGACAAACACACATGAGTTTAAAAATTAAAATCAAGTCTTTTGAAAACACACTCACCAACCTTTGTGGGCATAAACGCATACGGGTTTAAAAACCAAACTCCTCTTCTTTTAAAAAACACCTTTCACGAGTTAAAAAATCAGATTCACCAAGAAGAAAAATAATAATAAAACAAACAAAAAGTCCATTCCTAGCCGAATTGAACCCCACTAGGATGAAAATTGATTCACTCACCTCACAACATATGCACTATGAAATGACACAACAAGCCTAAACACGACATATTTAGAGCATACACTAAGACAACACTTTCAAAACTTGAAAAAATATTAGAAAGACGATAACCGTGATTCATGGAAGTTAGGGGTACTTAACATTTTTCTCTCGCTTAAGCCCTTAAACTCTATGAATTTTGGTTATGAACCAATATAATGGAGTCACATTTTGAGTTATCTAATTTTCAAACCTTAAAACTCGGATGTGTTGATTCATTCATTTAAACTCATACCAAGTGACTACTCTATTACATCGACCCATATCTAAAATTAATCTTTCAAAACTCGTTGATAAAATAGTCATTTTCTAAAGATCTCATCTACCACACCAAATTAAAAAAAAATGAGAGTACATTTGGAAGCATATAAAAAAAATTCAGTGTCAACACATTCGTTGTGTGTATAAATTATGTGAAGTAAAATAAAAAAATTATAAATTTTAGAGGAGTAAATAGAAAGATATAAAAAAATTAATATTAAAAAAGACAAAATAATGGTATGTTTAAAATTATAGGGACAATAGAGAAAGAAAATATGGTATAAAATTACTAAATTTGTGGAGGAAGTCTTATGGAGGGTTTAATATAGATAGATAAATATTGATATTGATGTAGATACAGAATATATATGATATAGATACAGAATATATAGACAGATTTCGATAATTTGAAATGAATGGAGTAAAATAAATTACGTCAAGAGGGAAAATTGACGCAGTTGTATAACGTAGTGCGAGTCACGTCAGGGCTGGGCTACACAAAAACATTGGTCAGTGTGTTTATTGTCTTGTCCACCATGTGCTGGCTCTTGTCTGGGCCCCACACCATTATCAGCAGGCAGGTTTGACAATCTGGAGTGGTTCGGATACGAGCCTGTAGATCTCCCGAGCCACACTTAACAGATGTCAGAAGTGCATTGGGTAAGAACTAGTTCTTTGAGATAATAATAACAATGGAGTAGTTTAATAAATAAAGTGTAAACAAAAGGAAAATAAATCCTAGTATATGGGCCAAACCCAAGATCCGCTCCGGCGGAATTGAGGCAGGCTAGACAATTAACATTGACAGGCATAAAATAAGACAGCAGAAAATAGAAATTAGAGAAATGAGGTGAACATAAAATTTTAAAATTCAATATTAATATATATATTCCCTCTATCCCAAATTAAACCTTTAATTTTGACTTTTTATTAAGTTAAATTGACCATTTTAAAAATTAATTTTTGAACTATTTATGTCTAAATATAAGTGAAGAGGTTATTACAACCAAAAAAAAAAAGGTATATGCATTTTACTACTAACCCCAATTACTATAATTTTAAAAATATATTTATATACACTTAATTATTAATTTTAAAAATAATTAATTTAATTAAAAATATCAAAATTAGATATTTAATTTAAAACAGAGAGAGTAATTCTTTTAATTTAAGCATATGCTAGCCACACCTTGCCTATATATAAAGGTTAACTTGTTAGGAATACAGTCTTTTTGCATTCATGTTTTTTTTTAAATATTTGAAAGAGTTATTGTCACCTGCAAACAAATATAAAATTTAATTGCGAGATTATTTACTATATATTATCTCCGTTCTAAAATTAAATATATAATTTAATTTTTAAAATCAACAACGGTATATTAAACTTCAAAATTAGTACGACTCATAAAAGTTTATAATGAAATAAATTTTATAATTAATAATTTTTTTTGTTAAATAGTTTTTGTTATATACTATACAACTATAATAATTGTATCAACTAAAATTAAATAAATTCACATCAATTTAAAGTTTAATATGCTGTCATTTAATCTTACAAATTAAATTATATCTCTAATTTTAAAACGAAAAATAACAATATATTTTGATAAATATTATGCTTTCTTCCCTTCCTCTTCTCACACAAGAGTTTTAATTCTTTACTTTGTTCTAACCATTTCTTTTATTATTATTTGAAACATTTAAAAGCACACTGACCATCAGATGACAGATTTGATAAATATTCCTCATCTCCATTGATAGATATATGAGAACAATGCTTAATTTGGTAGGAATTTAAGTTGAATAATTATTGAATATTTGACTTGATCAACGAATAATGGGTGTCGTGAAAATGACATGACCAACTCTTACCTTTAGCTGTATTCTTCATCACGTTGTTCTGCATTCGTAAACTAATGTTGCATTTTTTTTTCAAAATTTATGTTGATCTTTTAAGTTAATTATAATTTTAAAATTGGTAAAAGTATGGTTAATTATGAATGACCAAATCTCTAGCTGTAATTTGTTTTTTTTGTTTTTTTTTTGCGTTGGAAACACCAGCTGGGCTGTCATTATTTATTTGGCTTTGTTATAGAGTAAACAAATATTTTAATTTATATACATACGGCATTATTAGAGTGAACAGACATGATAAAAAAAAAATATCATCCGCTAGATATACTAGCGGACATATTAGTATTCATTTTTGGACGGTTTTACCCGTTTTATTGATTATTATAGTTTAAATTGATTCTCTTTCACTAGTATTTCTAACGGAGCTGTTGGTAGCATATTCTAGCCAATTTACTTTAATCAATATTATATAATAATATTATATTAAATTAATTAATTAATTAAATAATTAATAAATCTTATTTAATGGACCCTAAACCCTAGTTAGTGAACACTAAACCCTAACCTTAGTTAATAAATACTAAATCTAGGATTAGGGTTTAGTGTTCACTAACTAGGGCTTAGGGTTCATTAAATAGGCTTTATAATTTACTAACTAGGATTTAGGGTTCATTAAATAGGCTTTATAATTTATTAAATAGGGCTTAGAGTTCACTAATTAGGGTTTATGGTTCATAAGGTTCAATAACTAGGGTTTTTTAATTATTTAATTAATTTATTTAATATAATATTATTATTTCTTTTTTAATTCTAGTCCGTTAGAATTATTGGTGGACGGGCGTTTTGAAGTAATCTGATATTAATCTGCTAGAACTTCTAATAGGCCTATTATTTTTTCCTTGCTTTGCTTGCTTGCATAGCAGGACACATAGAGATACAACAGTCCATTTATAATGTTTGTCCCGTCCGCTAGAAGTTTTAGCAAATGCCGAGTCTCCATAATTAATCTTGTCCGTTCAATTTTAAAATGAAGGGATAAGATGATGTTTGCCTAATATTTGTCCATAACAAGTACTTGCCATGGATTGACATATATATATATATATATATATATATATATATATATATATATATATATATATATATAGGTCGATACATAACAAATACATATTATGAACCAAAATTGAGAAAATAGCATCTAATCTATTCATTTTTACGAACAACAGATGTGATTAAAAATGGGTTCCTAGACGTCCGCTAGTCATTCTAGTAGACGAGTTAAACAAAATTTTTGTTCAAATTTACCCCATCCAAATGTCCTACTCTGCGTTTATATGCCAACGCCATCTTTCGATCTTTCAACGGTGAAGATCACGATATAAAGATTAATGGCCACCATCTCTCCCCGACTTCGCCTTCTTTGTCCGAATTTGATTATATTCGGATCTCGGTTTTGGATCCGTAGAAGGAGGAAGAGATGTCAAATTTGCTTATTCCCGAGGGAAATACTTATTTTACATACCGAATTACGACGAGGACCAACTTCCCGGAGCTCAATGGGCCAGAATTCACAATTCGGAGGCGGTTTAAGGACGTGGTGACTTTTTCAGACCGGTTATCGGAGACTTATCGAGGGTATTTTATTCTGATTAGACTAGATAAGAGTGTAGTGGGGAGTCAAGTGATGCAAAAGATGAAATTTGTAGAGCATAAGAGTGCAGCGCTAGAGAAGTATTTCAGGAGACTTGTGGTGTATCTGGTGATAGAGAGGAGTGAGGAATAGAGACTGTTTTTGTAGGTGGATACGGAATTGCCCTTGCTTCGGGTTCCGTTTAGATCACTACTATCCGTCTATTAGACATACTAGCAGACTTAGTATATTATTTGCCAGCATGATCCTTGCAACGATGGATAAAATGGTCCAATTATTCCGTTCGTTAGTAATACTAGTAGACGATATATATATATTTTTTTAATCTTTACTGTTGGTTCTTGAAATAAAAGGATAAGATGGTGTTTGCTTAATTTTGGTCCATAGCAAAATTGTTCTTATAAATGATTCATAGCAAATTGTTCTTATAAACACTATTCCAATAAATTGATCTTACATCGTTCATGTAAAAATCTAACGATTAATTTTTTTTGCAACTAGTAATAGCGGCTAAGCAAATTAGGCTAAAATACTGTCGTTTTGGCTACTCCTACTAATCGTTACTTCAACTAGCAGTTAGAAAAACGTTAGCGTTTTGACATAATTTGTCCAACTGAAATTGCTATCGCTACTCTTACTAGCAGTTTGACAAATTTTTTTCTCCACCGTTAGATCTTTATATAGATGGTGTAAAATCAATTTGTTTTAATAATACACATAGCAACCATCTAATATGTATATATATTTTAAAATAATCTTGCGAGGAATGTTTGGAACAAAATTATGTATCTACTATGTGAAACATTTTGTCGAAGAAAGCATCTCGAGTCGAAATCAATGCTCCCCACATAAACATATAAAATGCATGAAAAATTTTAATTATAACATAATGATAATAACAATAATTTAAATTCTCGTTTTTGAGTAAGTAAGACAATTGGTTCATTATCTAATTATCTGAAAAATTGGCAAATGTTTATTAATTGTATATCTGAATTAGTTGTGATTCCTAATCAATAGCCTTAGTTATGAATCATTAAACCTTTTACATTCGTAACATTATAATTACGATAGTAACAATTATTAAGTTATAGAATTGCAAATATCATTTAGATTTTTAATCATGTGGTGACAGAGAATGCAAATTTTTATTCGTAATTCACACATTACGAGTTGCGTAAGTCGACTAGAGATAATGGCATGAAAATAATTTAACTAAAATTAAAGGGCCTGCAGTTTTCAAATTATTCTCATTATTTCTAACTTAGAAAAAAATAAATTAGATTAATTTTGGAAATACTTTCAAGATTACTGGTCTATTAGCCCGTGCGAGCCAGGGGCATTATTGTTATTATAATTATTATTAATATTATTTGTCATTTTATAAATTTTTTAGGCAATAATAATTGTTAAAATTTTATAATATGTAATAAATAATAGCATATCAATTTATAAATATCATAGCAATGTATATAAAAATAATAGTATTACTCAAGTATATCATCAAAATGTAAACTTTGTTTAATCAAAAATGTAAACTTTGTTTAATCAAATGTTCAATAACTATTAATATAACTGATGCATATATGTGTTTTATTGATTAATAAACAGTTGTCGATTTAATTTATTTTGATCAATTTAAAAATTAGATGTATTCATAAAACTTGAAAAATGAATAGACATTATTATCTTACCAATGCTAAGATTTTCACATAAATCATTGATAATTAAATTTTTTTTAAATTAATCCAATTAAACGTTTAAGATTATTAATCAACTCGGTTGGATAGTATGAATCACTATCGAGTTAACTTAATTAGTCTTTTAATTAATTAAAAAATAAATTCAAGTCTTACTTTTAAATATAGGTATTAATTAATTTATAAAACGTGAACTAATTTTCAAAAACCATTCATTTCTCAAAATGGTATTAATAGTAAGTACCTATGACTGCTTAAACAAGTATCTCATTTCCTAATGAGCAATGCTACACATATTTATACTCACTGATGTAATATATTTAGGCTATGTTTATTTATAAAAAATATATTTGGGATTGAACTATTTATCTTAATTTAATTTTATCTTACACTATTTAATTATTTGATGAGAAATTATTAATCCCTTAATGTTGGATTATTAGTCTCATAAAGTCATTTAATAGTTTAAAATAAGGGAAACTATTAATCCCAAAATTTTCATGGGATTATATAATCTTACATAAATAGTCTTAGGAATGATAAAAAATAAAAATAAAAATAAATAGTCCATAGGACTATTAATCCTCTCATCATGGGATAAAATAGTCCGAAATAATATTAAATTAATACAAATAGTCTAATCTCAAATATATTTTTTATAAACAAACATAGCCTAAGAGTAATTTTATGGTAACAAAAGATAATTACAAAAAAGTAAAGTCAAAATCATGTGTCGAATTATAATTAGTTAATATTCGATTATATATAAATTATACACATCATTTTATATCCTCTTTTTATATTTAATTTTTTTTTATCACCAAGGTATTATTGGTACATTATATGTTTTTAAGTTTATACTCCCACCTTTCTAAAACTAGAAATTCACTATGACTTTAAAGTCTTTTTTTAAATAAAAATATAAATTCCAATTAGTTAAAAAAAAACAATAATAGTGATGTGATTACAATTAATAGTACAAAAATAATAATACACTAAATTATTATATTTATATATATATAATTTTAAAGTAGAAATGCATCTTATTTTGGAAGGAGTGAAACCAAAATATATGCAACTTTAATCTTGTCTTTTTTTTACTAAAAAAAATGAATTAATTCTTTTAAATCAGTTCTAATAACAACTTAATGAGTACATAATTTAGGTGCATTTACTACTCCATTCATTTCAAAATTAGTGATACTTTAACTTGTGAAGTTAGTTTTTGAAATATTAAAATTTAAACTAATTAAGTTTTAAAAATAACAAATATGATCACTAATAGTATTGTTTTTTACAATTAGTTTATAATTACTACAATTGTTTGTATTAAAATTATTTTTTTTAATTTAAAATTTAGGATTCACGAATTGACTTTAAGAAGAAAAAAAATTATTTTTAACCTTAGAATAAAGAGAGTACTTTTGCACTCTTTATAAAAATATTTTGGAAAAAGGTATATGCATTTAGCGTACCGATCACACTTGTTCAAATAGTTGACAATACAAATTAGCAGTGCTTCTAAATTCGGATCAGTTATCGAATCGAAAAGGGTATCAAGTAAATAGGTCACTGGTGTTATTGAACCAGTGACATCATAAATATATAAAAAAAATATTATTAATAATTAATAAAATTTTAAAATATCTAATTTTTTATAAACTAAAATATAGTAAAATAATGTTATAATATTAATAAAAATATTTTTGTAAAAAATAAATAAATTTAAAAATTAGGTCAACCGATTTTATCAATTGAACCATAGATTTGATCGATAATTAACCGAGTTTTAATTAAATCACTGAAAATAAATATTTAAAATTAAATCAGACCGATATATCAACCGATTTCGTCCTGTCCAAATTTACAAACAATGAAAATGAGTACATAAGGTTCATTTTTGTATAATCTATATTGTAGGTGAAGATACTCATCCAAGCCGTACAATGGTGGCACATGCCACGTGTCAAAATTCCAAGGTGGATAGCTCATGTATCAATCTAAGCAGAAGATACACCGACTGACTGAAATTAATAAAAAAACTAAACATATTTTAACAAATTATAAAGTAACTCAATTTAGATTAATTACTAAACGATAGAGTTATAAATAATAATTAAAAAATTCGTATCTATCGCATTTATATTTAAAAAAATAAATATTATTTATATTCGAACTAAAAATAAACATATTTGTATTTATTTAATATACGACTATAAATATATTTGATGATTAACAAATATATAATATTTGATATTCAGATTCTTATCCGTATCCAAAATTCGTATTCAAATAATTTTATATATATATATATATATATATAAAATTATCAATCATCATATAAATATACTATTTTCAAATAACTTTCTTTATATATATAAAATAACACTTTTAAATATAATATTAAACATTAAAATAAATTCATTTAAATTAAATTAATGTATTTTTACTATTATAAAATAAAAATATTTAAAATGTATCATTTAACAAAAAAATATATACTTCAAAAACAAAATTATAGTTATTAATTTGTTATAAATATTTTATTTTTAAAACTTACGTGTGAGAACAAAAGTTGATGATAAATTAGTATTATATTTTATTAAAATTGAGATTAATTTGATACTTTCTCTAAAATATTTAAATTTTAATTAATTTTTATAATCAATGATAACGTTCTTAACAAACTTTAAATGGTGATGAGTAATTATTCAATTTTTATAAATAGTTTGAAAAAAATTATTTATTAGGTAATTGATAAACGAATTTAAATGCCCAAATATTTGAATAATTTATTCGTTCGAATAAAATAGACTAAAACAAATATTATCTATATTTAGATATTATTTTAAGTACCGAATATAAATAATATTTTTAAATTTTATATTTCTTTAATTTTTTTTTATCAAATATCAAATATAAATATAAATAAAATATTAATTTTTTAAATATAAATACAAATTTACTATATTCGAATACATATATATAATATATTCGTTTATAACCCTACTCCGCGATATGATAACACTTGGAAATATATCTTTAGACAGAGGTTGGGTCGGAGCGTGACTGTCAAATCTACATATTCTTTCTCTCTCCTCACTTTCTATCTCTAGAATTCAGAACCCAGAAGCAAGTCTCCTTTCCAGAGATTCGATTCAATCGCCGATCTTTTCTACTCTCCTTCCTCGTCTCCTTTCTTCAATTCTCCCTCAATCTCTGAAAAATATTCCCAGATTTTGAAGGTACGAATATTGTATTTCTTTAAATTATATGTGATTATGTATTTTTTGTGTGATGAGTTTGATAAATGAATAAAATAATATATACACTCCCTTTATCTCATGTTTCTACTTTCCATGTTGATAGGTTACTGATTTTTTTGAGTTCTTTTGGTATTTATTTATAATTTAATTTATTGTTCAGTGTTCAAAGTGTAGATACTATATTTCATCTTTGTGTTTCTATTATAAATTTGTGGGATTTTCAGATATTGAAATTTGATTTCATTTTGGTTAATGGGTGATAATTCCATGGGTCTATTGAGTTTTATTTTATGTGCTATTTTAGGAATTTATGCTTCTGCTGCATCTGCAAGCTTTTATGTACGGATTCAAAGACATTTGAATTCCCAACTTCATCCTTGTTTGATAATCTCCCAGAATCTCATCAGCCAAACAAGGAACACCATTTTTAACCAGATTTTTTTTTTTAACTGAATTAATTTTATTTTGGAGTCTATTTTTCTGATATATATATATATATATATATATATATATATATATATATATATATATATTCATATGCATGTGTCTTTATTTTCATTTTCTTGTGAAGGAATGGTTGTCTTGGGAGTGATAACCTTATGAGCTTAGCTGCCATAGCTATATCTTCTCTGCATCATTGACCGACTTTTTTAGGCCTAGGGATTCTTGGTTTGAAAGTCTGAGCTT
The DNA here is from genome assembly GCA_947179155.2 of Hedera helix. NCBI lineage: Eukaryota > Viridiplantae > Streptophyta > Magnoliopsida > Apiales > Araliaceae > Hedera > Hedera helix. Next base: position 9,146,142 of record OX359285.1, on the reverse strand, counting down.
TAGCTTTTAGGTGGGTATTTTTTCAGTACTCATTAAAAGTTTCCCTTTTATGGAAATGGGGATCTGCTTTTTTTACATTTCATCATACCCCAGATAATAAAAATAATGTTAACAATAATATTTATAATAATTAATGGTTAAATAGAATGATTAATAATAGCAATAAATGTGTACATGTTTTGATGTTTGTCACAGTACCTTCTGTAAAAGACTCCAAACCCATTCAGGCCTTGTCTCTTATGCGTAAATTGTCTTAAAACAATTCCAAACCTTAGCATGTTTTGTCTGGGTTTTTCTTTGTATAAACAAGTACATGTAAGAATATATGATAATGGGTATTCACTTTCAAAAACAAATATTAAATTCAATTTAAGTTATCTCATTTTTTTTGTGGGTGGTTCCATTGACCCAGATATGGAGGGGGATACATTTTCAGGCCTTGGTACTGGTACCCAAATAGATGACAAGGTAATGCAGACATTTCAGAAGAGCTTTGTTCAAGTTCAAAACATTTTGGATCAGAATAGACTGTTAATCAATGAGATAAATCAGAATCATGAGTCCAAGGTCCCTGACAATTTGAGCAGGAATGTGGGTCTGATCAGAGAACTGAACAACAACATAAGAAGGGTGGTTGGTCTTTATTCTGATCTTTCGAGTAATTTCAGCAAATCCATGGAAGCTTCATCTGAAGGAGAATCAAGTGGTGCTTTAAGGTCAGATGGCAAAGCTAGTCAAAAGAGGAATAGACCTGGCTAGAAGAGTTCTGGTCTATTTATTTTCTGCTTCTTAATTCTTTTACATGGTGGAAATGAGAAAATGCACAATTCTCTGGAGGTTGTAGGATATGATTAGATTGTGCAAACCTTCACCTAGTGAAACTGTCTTTAGTTACATATCTCACAGAAATAATTGCTCAAATCTCTAAATAGTCTGAACTCTGTACTCTGTGGATCTAATCGAAATTCAATCATATTTTGAATCATTTTCGATTCTGTTTTTTCCTACATGATGATTATTTAAGTTTTTATTTGTTGATTAACATAGGGGGATGATTTGTCTTCTCCACAGTTCTATATTTTAATAGTCATAATTTTTCATATAATATAATTTAAAGCAGATTTATGTGCCCTGTTATCTTCTTCCACTTTTTCAGTTTGTCAAAAGCTATAATCTGATTTGTCTTTTTTAGATTTTCTTCTTCTATTTTTGCTGAAAATCTCCCTCTTTCCATTACAATATGCCATTTTCTTATGGACCTTAAACTTTACAACTCAAGTGGTGGCAGATACTGTTTTAAGTCCCCTCCTGTAAATTCAGAAGTCTAATTATTTTTTTAGTCACTTTTATTTGGAAATTACTGTTGAAGATTTGTATGTGGAGAACTGAGGATATCATACATATATACATACATCTCTCACTGAGAAGATGCTCTGAAACAATTGAGGAAAAAGCAGCTTTAGATAATCTTTTTAGTTCCCAATCACACCCCACCACAGGAACATAAAATCTCAGATAAGAGATGATGGGCTTTTGACCAATTTTTTTTTATATTTTTGTTTGTCCTAACCAATGAAAATCTCTTGTATGGTATTGAAAAGGAAAGAAATGTATAAAGAATTGAAATGGGGAATAAAAAGTAGCTTTAGGGCAGTTCAAAACAAAAGCACTACAGTTCCATGAGACAGACAGGTATATGTAAACAGCGACCCCCAACAACTTGACTAGGGCCCCGAGGGTTATTTCTTTTGGGATGAAACTTAACTTCTACATGCTTATCCCATCTCTTCTTAGTCTCTTTCTTTTTGCTTTTCATTTTTTGAATATTTCCTTTTAGTCTCTTTTTGCAATAAATGTCTTTATATTGGATGCTTCATTTTATTTTATTTTTTTGGTTGTTGAGTTGCTTCCATTTGATCTCTCTCACACACTGATTTAGCAGGTGACTAATAGTTGGTGGACCCCTTAAATGACATGTTAGCTAATTTCCTGGTCATGAAAAATGATGTAGTGTGACTGTTGTTACTGTGTCGAGATCTCTCTCACATACAATTACTTACGTGTAAGTCTTATGATTTAAATAACGTCACACAATATCTGTCATACTGATAAATTTTTCACCACATGTGAATCCTCTCATCGCAAAATGGTACATTTTGCGGCCGGCCTGATATATCATTTCATTTTTCAATATAGGTTTTGTACTTGCATTTATATCCTCTCTACATATGGAAATATATGGCAAAACATGATGATTTTTGAGTTTGACAAAGTGGAGTTTTCCATCAAATTAGCAAGACTTTAAAGTCTTGTCATTTTAGGTAAATGGGCACATGAATAATTATTGATTTGGTGTCATGAAAGTTGGGGGGAAATCCCTGAGCTAGAAATTATTTGGACATGTAGAAAAAAGAAAGAAGAATGTTCGTCATACATTCATATCCTTGTATAAATCTCTCTCTTTGTATATTCGAATATCCACCTTGTTAAGAAGGTCATGTAATTACCATGTTTTTTTTTTCCTTAAATGTTGTGCAGAATATGGACAATTCTCGCAAAAATTTCAAATAATTTCATCTTTTTTCCCTTACAATTTCTGTTGTCAAAAAAAAAAAACAGACTCCGACTTAAAAAAATATGTTTATCTATGTGCATGTGTAACTAATTTTTTATCTCAAAAAATATCTTATATTACTTTTATCTAAAAAATTATCCGATTTAATATCTTAGTATTTGCAAAATAAAATAAGATAGGACACTTTATTGACGGAATCGACTTGGTAATATGATTATTTAAATATAATTAGTAAGATTGTTGCTTGACTAAAAAATAGACGATTTAAAGTCAAATGACACTCTCATTTATTTACAGTAGATTTTTAAGTCCGTCGTGTGAAAGGCTCTTAATAGAGGAGCCTCTAGGCTTGAGGATTATTATAGGGTACAAACATTATTACAACGCTCATGGGTTGTTTTGACTAACCTAAACAACAACTTGTGTGATTATCCCATCAAACGAGCAAACAATCTCAAACATTTATTATTGCTAAACTACACCACGTAGAACAAATATTAGCCCGTACTGGTTAATTAATTAAATTAAATTAAATTAAAATAAAGTTAGCTTTGCATAAGGTACGTAATCATAAAGGGGCTAGAAGATTAGATCAGTTGGTCCCCATATATATTATCCAGGCCAAGACAAATTAAACATGCAACAGAGCATAACACGTGAATTGGGAATCTACTTTTTCTCTTTCTTTCCTTTTTGTTCCTTGCAATTCCAGCAATTACTTTGTAAACAAACCCCCTCCAAAGCCTATACAATTCCTCATGCCTCCCCACGCAATTATTGATGTCTACCAGCCCTATATATCGTTTAATTATATAGTTGGATCCAGTCACATTTTTTCTTACTACATTAATCCATGCCCCCAATCCCCCATGCTCAAGAGTGATTAATTATGACCCACTAATTATAAATATATTCTTATCTCTGGTTCTTTTTATCTGTTTTTTATGATTATACACATAAATTAAGAAATGTAATTAATACTTTATCTGATTAACTAAATTGAATATGAAATTTTAATATTAGCCTTCTAAAATTTATTAGAAAGATGAGATAGAAATAAATTAAAAGTTATGCATAAAGGATAATATGAGAAATTAAGCATTTAATATTTTTTTTAAATTTAAAAATGACAAATAAAAAAGAACAATTTTTATTTTCCTTCTAAAAAGTCGGATAAAAAAGAATGGAGGTAGTAGCATGCAATGATAACCATCATATTACTCTTACTGATACTCCTTTACATTATGTTTACGAGATTTTTTTTTTTTTAAAAAAAGAAAAGAATCAAAAACTTAAATTTGATAAGAAAAAAAGAGAATAGTTTTATGTTGTTACTGAATTTATATTAAAAAATGAAAAAAAACACTTAAATTTTATATTTAAAATATTATTTTATCCTTGTATTAGTTTTATTATCTAAATGGTACAATATGAATTTCCAATGATTTACTTATATTATTTAATTTTTTGTCCATTTTTGGATTAAAAGTTTGGCAAGAAAAGTGCTTAAATTTTTCGTCATTTTCTTATCTTTTTCATTTATTAAAAAACTTAGTAACAAAGAATTTAGAATTAAAAAAATTAAGTTTTTCATTCATCTTATTTGTTTTCCGTCCATCTTATTTGTTTTCCGCCCATTTTAAAACGTAGTAACACACCGTTAATCTTAAAACGAGAGCTTCACTCTAAAAATCCATAAAACTTTTTGGCGGAAAAATTTCAACTCTTTGTTTGTCCTCCCTATTTAATTTTAATTTTTTATTTATTATTGAAAGTTGCGATTACAATATTCATAAATTTAGAATATCTTGTTGCTTTTTAGTGTTTTTTAGAATTGGAAGTCCAATATTGGGAAGGATCTTAATTTATGGCAATTGTTAGTACTAATTCTCGTCGTATTGTTTGGTTCTTGGTACGTAACCACGAGGGAAAGGGTGAAGCTGAAAATTGGTCCGACTCAATATCAATGTGTTTCTTAGGCGATGATTAATCTTTGTACAAGCGTTAGGCGATTCTTTACCGTTTCAGTCTGCCTAGACGCCCAGGTCTTATTCAAGCAAAATCAAAATTTTAATTTAAAATTTTATAATATTTAAAATAATTTTTTTAAGGCTTAAAATATTATTATTTTTTTGATAATATTCATGTAAAATTTTAAAATTTTATATTTATTATATATTTTATATAATATAATAAATATATATAATAAAAAATAAATAAATACGATCTAAGCACTTGAACATAAGACGTTAAATTTCATCTAACGATTTTTAAAACACAACTTAAAAGTCATGAGACGTAACTATTACATTAAATCATAAAATCAATAGACTACCTTTTCAGAAATATCTCACATTTTTGAAGTGGCATTGGGGGTTATTATCGTATGCTACTAATAAATCTTGGATTTTTACGAAAAAGGAGAACAATAATTGGTTGAGAGACATAAATTTTGTGGCTGAAAGTACATAATTGGATGATATTTGTGGTGGGACAAGGTGTACCATGATATGAGGTTTGACAGTCAAGTACCACCGAATGGTACCCCATGTGAGCAACATGCATACCCATGACAACCAATTTTTTGTCCTTTCCCACTCTTTTATTTGATGACAGAAAGATAATAAGAGTCTATCATCGATGTATGCCTTCATAAAAGGAATTGACCAACATATCTTCTTGCTAGTATCGTCATCTTCATCTTTTTTATTTTATTATTATTTTCTTTTAAAAAAATTTTTTTGCTAGTTATCTTCATCTTTTCCGTCCTCCACTTAACAAAAATTGTGTTTCATCAAAAATAAATAAAAATTCCTTCTCCATTGCACTATTTTTGTACCAAAAATAGTGCTTATTTGACCTTAATTTGTTAACTTTTGTTCCTAAACATGTCTTTTTCGACTTCCCCCCTCCCCCCTCCCCCCTCCCCCAAACCCCAAACCCAATCCCTTTATTTATTTTCACATCTTGTATAACTTTGTTTTCGTTTCTATACTATATATAACCGTTGCGACGAGATTATTTATTTTGTTAAAAAATATATATATAATTAAAAATTATTTTTGGTATAATTTAGAATAAAAAAATTAGTCTTTATTTATAGGATAAATAAAATACGTGTTTAGATTAATAATCCATTAATTTGAGATATAATTATAGGATATAATATCATTTTGTAATTACTACAATTTTGGGATATAATATATGTGTTAGTTCTCAATGACACGAAAGATATCTAGAAGGGGGGGGGGGGGGGGGTTGAATAGATACTTTAATTTTTTTTTCTTATTTTGGTTTTAAGAAATAATGAATTATTAATCAAATAGTTTAGCACAACGGAATATGATTTAGTTACTCCTTCTTTAAAACGTTAATGTAATAATTTAACAAGCAGATATAACAGTTAATAAACACAAGATGAAAGACATCAGATTTTAAGTGGTTCAGAGTTCTCAAGACTCCTACTCCACTGTTTTGCTCCTTGAGCAGCACATCCATTAATGATACTATTACAATTTTTGAATCACTAAGATTCCTTCAAGATCAGCAGTCTTGGAACTCTAGTTCACTAAGAACTCTTCAAGTTCAACAGACTTGGATACTCTAGTTCACTAATAATTCTTATCGTGAGTAGTGATGGTTTTTTTTGGTGTGCTACTGAGTTGCGTTTAGCATAAGTTTTTGAAAAATTCAGTAGCGAGGCAATATTCTTTTCAGTTTTATCTTTTTGTACTCTTGCGTATATCTTTCTTTCTTGTGTAATGCTTGTCTTTGAATATTAAATCTGGGCTTCTCTTATAGAAGTTGTTCATTTCTTCCCGCTTGAAATCTACTCTTCTCTTCAATTTTTGTTCGTTACCTCACAATGTAGAACTGTTGAATATTATATTCATTTGGTTCATTAATTCTGTGACGAGGAATTAATTGACCTGCAAATACTGTCAAAAGGTGTTTCCTTTTTCCTTGTGACAGTCGTAGGTTTCTACCAACTTTCATAGATTCGTTTGGTCCTCCATAGAAATATGGATGATAGGACACCATCTTCTGACTTTACTGCCTTAAAAGTCTTCTCTCTCTATTGCATAGCACGCTTTGGTCAGTCCTTTGATATTTCTGACTTTAGGCTCTTGGCAAAGGTTTATCTAACACAATGATGCAAATTGTTCTTCTTGACGAAGTTGCTTCTGTCTTATAGGACAAGAGAAGAGTCATAAGAACTTTTAGGTTTTTGATCGTAGTGTTGCTTACATGCTTCTTGTTTGCTTAATTCTTCGAGAGTTTTACTTTACGGCTACTCTGTTGGTCGTAGAGTCCGTTCTACGCTTGGGCTTCTTCCTTGATCGTAGTGTTCACTTTACGAACAGACTTAGTCGTTGAGTCTTCTTTGTGCGAAGTCGTAGAGTTTACTCTACGAACAAACTGAATCGTTGAGTCTTCTTTACTTGGAGTCGTAGAGTCCATTCTACGATCAGACTAACTAAATAGATATAACACAAGATCAACTTAACAGATTTGATCCTATCTAATTAAGTCATTGTACATCATAAACAATCAAAGAACTTTACAAGTCAATACATTCATATCCAACAGATTAACCTAACAGTTTTAATCTTATCTAACTAAGTCCTTATACATCATACACAATCAAAGGACTTTGCAGCTCTACTATTGAATGCATTTAGCACCTTAGATTTTATTATCAAATCAAACATGCAATGTTCAACAATCTCCCCCTATTTGATGACGACAACATAAATAACAGAACGTAATTTGAACAACTTAATTAGGCAAATGCATATGAGTAAGTGAATGCCTAACATACAGTGAGTAGCTGTATTCTCTAATGAAAAAATATGAATTTTATTGATGTATAGTTAGTTGAACAATGAGTGTAAATAAAATACAACAACAACAAAAAAACAAAAATTTATCTCCTCTTGCTGGTAGATCTCCTTCTTTCATCTTCATGCTTTTGCCTAGGAGATCTTCTTCTCTCATCTTCCTGCCTTTGTCTGAAAAGTGCTCTCCTTTTCTCTTCTGCTCTTTTTAGTTTCATCTCTTCCCTTTTCATGGCTTCTTCTTCTTTCACTTGGAGCCATGTTTGAGAGCTGGATGGTCCCACAGTTGAAGAAGAAGGTCTTGTTGTTGAGACCTGTCTGGGATGAGACGGTACTATCTCAAATCTAGGAGGTTGTATCGATGTTTGAACCATTCTCATCCCTTGAGATGCTCTACCTCTTCTGTTGCTGTGTTCCGTGTTCATTCTCTTCTCCCCCTTGTTGGCATTATTAATTTTGGCCACCTCAGCCGATAGTTCCTGCATACCCTGAACAAGTTCTTGAAGTTGAGTCTGGGTGGCAGCTACATCATTGCGATGATCTTGAAGTTGTGTTTCAACTAGGATTTATTTCTGCTCGACCACTGATAGAGTTGTATCTAAACGTAGAGCTTGTTCTCTGAGGGATTGCTTCATTTCGAATAGCTGATCAGTGAGAAAAGCTAATTTAACACTGGTTTGTTGAAGAATGTTGATGGACTTCTGGTGATTGGCCATTGCTTCCATAAACTTTTTGTCCCTTTCTTCGAGAGTGTCAGAAACAGCTGTCGTTAACTGCTTCAGTCTTGTGGAGAATTGTTTTCCCAAATTTTGAGAAAGATCGTTGGCAGCAATAACGACATTGTTTATTATTCGTTGAGTGTTGTGGGACGTGGATGCCAGATCTTTTTGTATCTTTGCTTGCATATAGCTCGTAAGGTCCGTTAAGCCCTCAGTGGTAGGAAGCAGAGATATCTTTTGCAGAACTTCTTGGAGGAGTCGAGTTGTTTGCCCCTGGTCAGCCATGGAGCTTGGAATGTGAAAGTATTCCTGACCAGAGGTTGAGGGAATGTCTTCTTGTGTGAGGAGAAGTCTTGGAGGTAGGAAAAGTTGAGCATGAGGTATTGTGTGTGTAGTAAGCGGGGTTTGGGGAGAGTCTTGAGGGCACTCTATGTCTTGATCATTTAAGTTTTCTTGACCACTAGCCGTAGAGTGTCGAGACTCTACGACTTGAGTAGATTTGGACGTAGAGCTTGTTCCAGTGCTTACATTAGATGGCTCCTCAAAATAATTGAAGGTCCAGGCAGGTGTATGATTTTGTATGAATGTGAGAGGGATGAAATGTACCTTTTGCCTTAAAGAATGTGAGAATGAGCTGGTTGAAAATAGCTTTTGGGCAAAGAATAGGTTATGTGGATAGCCTTGAGCCAAAATCAACACATTGGGATAAGCTTTGAAGGTCCAAAAGAGTTGATCTCATGAATTGTGTACCAAGGCTCAGTGGAATGACATTAGTGGCAAGAACTTCAGCAGACAGTTATAGTTGAGGTGCCTCTGTTCATTTCTTTCGACTGCCACTATTTCGATGTCATCCTCTTCATCATTATTCATTGTGACTGAAGGGATTGAAATGTCTTCTTGAATCTCCCCCTTAGCCTGAGCATCTGCTGACTCAGGAACTGCTGATGTCTCCCCCTCAGTTGGAGTACCTATTGGTTCAATTGCTTCAAATGGCTTCCTCTCAACTGGAGCAGTGACTGATTTTTCAGGTAGCTCCCCCTCAGCTACTGAGCCCTTTTTAGTTATTTGATCGGCTAATTTTACTAGCCTTCTTCTTTTTGGCTTTGGCTTTGTTGAAGTGACCTCCTCAGCCTTATGCTTGCTTCGAGTTTCCCTCTGCTGATTTAATTCTTCATCCTCCGTGTCAGCCTTCTTCTCAGGAGCAACGTCAGAGGCTCCATTTGATGATCCTTGAGGTCTTTGGATCTCAAGGTCTTTCTTTCCTTTCCTCTTTTTGATCAGACCAAGAGATAGCCTGCTGACCTCCTGAGACTCTGCTTCTGCAGACAGGATCTTCACTTGTGAGAGCCCAGTTCCACTTTGTGTTCCTTCACTATCCCCAGATCGGGATAGCTTCCTATTCTCAACTGGGTTCCTTTTCTAGTTATCGAACAATCTCTGGGTTATCCTCTTATTCACATTGATGACTTCCCCTTCTGCGTGCTCAATCTTATCCCCTAAAACAGATTGAAGGAGAATGTTTATGAATCTCCCGTAGGGCATTTTTTTGACGCCCTTTGCCTTTTCTGCATTTTGGATCCAGTTCCCGATCCATTCAACTAGTAAGGAGCCAAAGTTGATATTCATCTTCTTTACTATGGCTGTCATTATCTTTAGGTGGATCTCGCTGATAGAGTCGTGAGCAGAGTCCTTGCAGATGAGGCATTTTCCAACGATGTCAGCCAGAAATTCATACTTCTGGGGAAACTCTTTCTTCTTCAATCCTCTTAGTTCAGGATTCTTCTTGTGGTGCATTCTCTTTAGGCCCTCTTCAGCACTCACCAGGTTAAGAGTTGTGAGGGCCCCATGTTTAAAACTTAGGGCTAGGTTTATTTCTTCAAAGGAGAGATTGAACTGAACCCCTCTAACCGTGGTGGTTAGAGTTCCATTTTCATTGGTTCCATTCGTATAGAATTCTCGAACTAGCTTTGACAGGATTCTTGTTCTTGTTCCCAAGGCTTCTCGAAGGCCAGCCCTTTCTAGTAGATGGATTATCCTCCGGTACTATTTATCTGCTATTGTGAAGGTTTCGAAGTTTAGTTCGTTTCTAGAAATGACTTGAGCATGCGTCATTTGATTGTTTTTCTGAAACAGGAAGAATGATTTAACTGAGTATTGAAACTTTAGGGTTCTAGATTTGAGAGAGAGAGAGAGAGAGAGAGGTTTATGTTTTTGATTTTTGAAGAATAATGAACGACGTGTAATTTTCAAGGTATTTAAAACTTCCCTCTATATTTGCTGAGACGCGTGTCAAGTTTTGATAGGAGCTCTTTTAGTTTATTAATGACCATTTTGCCCTTTGTCTCCCCCTGAGCTGTACGATCCTTCTTGACACAGCGACTCTTGACGGTCGTTGAGTTAGCTTTACGATAGGAATGTACTCTGCGATCATTAGCTTGACAACCGTTAAGTGAGTTCTACGATTTGTAGTGTACTCTACGATATTCGACTTGATGATCGTTGAGTGAGCTCTGCAAACTTGTCCTTTACTTTACTCCTTGAACACTTTTCTTCCTGCAGAGTTAGTAGCTTCCAAAACATGAAATATATATATCAAGAGTATAGATTTAGCATTCCTAACTCACTTATTAGTTTATTAAATCTTTATTCATCTAAAGGTTTTGTAAATACATCTGCTAGTTATTCTTCAGTTGGGATATAGTGTAGTGATATATTACCATTTTGTACATAATCCCTAATGAAATGATATCTTATATCTATGTGCTTAGTTCTTGAATGCATGACAGGGTTATGAGTTATGGCAATTACACTAGTATTATCATAGTATATAGGGATTGAATTAAGCCCAAACTTATAGTCAGCAAACTGAGTCTTCATCCATAGGATTTTCAGCTTCTGCTGTTGATGTGGATACTGAGTTTTGCTTCTTACTGAACCAAGATACAAGTATGCTGCCAAGCATCTGGCAAGTTCCACTTGTACTCTTTCTGCCTATTTTGCATCCTGCATAGTCAGCTTCTGAATATCCTATTAGATTAAAGGAAGATTCCTTGGGATACCATAATCCCAAGTTTGGAGTTCCTTTAAGATATTTAAAAATTCTTTTTATAGCTATTAGATGAGACTCTTTAGGGTTAGCCTGAAATCTGGCACATATACATGTAGCAAACATTATATCTGGCCGACTAGCAGTTAGGTATAAAAGTGAGCCTATCATACCTCTGTACTGAGTGATATCATTATTTTTACCATTCTCATCTTTGTCAAGCTTAGTGGCAGTTGGCATAAGAGTTTTCATGACAGTTGCAGATTCCATGCCATACTTCTTTAATAATTTTTTGATGTATTTGGCTTGATTTATGAAGATGCATTCATCAGTCTGCTTTACTTAAAGTCTGAGGAAGAAGTTGAGTTCTCCCATCATGCTCATCTCAAACTTGCTTTGCATAAGCTGGGCAAACCTTTCACACAGTTTTTCATCCGAAGAATAGAAAATAATATCATCCACATAAATTTGAACTAGCAATACTTTATCTTTATGTTTTCTTAAAAATAGAGTAGTATCTACTCTTTCTCTAGTGAATCCTTTTTCAATAAGAAAGTTAGTTAAGGTTTCATACCATGCTCTGGGAGCTTGTTTTAGACCATATAAGGCTTTACCTAATTTATAAACATAATTTTAAAATGTTGGATTGATAAAACCTGGAGGTTGTTCCACGTAGACTTTTTCTTGAAGTTCTCCATTCAAAAATGCACTCTTGACATCTATTTGGAATACTTTAACCTTCATATGTGCAGCATGGGCAAGGAAGATCCTTATGGCTTCCAATTTGGCTACTAGAGCATGGGTTTCATTGTAGTCAATTCCTTCATCTTGAGAATAGCCTTTGGCCACCAGTCTTGTTTTGTTCCTTGTAATCACACAATTTTCATCCATTTTGTTCCTGAAGGCCCATTTGGTACCAATAACTGGTTTATGCTGAGGTCTGGCAACTAATCTCTAAACTTTGGTTCTTTCAAATTGATTTAGCTATTCTTGCATGGCCTCTATCCAACTTGAGTCCCCTAAGGCTTCTTCGATCTTTTTGGGTTCCACTTGAGAGAGAAATCTTAGGTAGAAGCATTCATTTGAAGTTACAGCTCTTGTCTTGATTCCGACGTTTGAATTTCTAATTATTAGATCTTGAGTGTGATCCTTGGTCCACTTTATTCTACTAGGAACATCTGTTATGGTGCCTTCTTCCCTGAGTTCTTCCAAATTCACTTCTTGTCCTGGTCGTAGAGTTTCAATATCTTTCGAGGTGAACTCTACAATTTCTTCTTCTGGGTCAACGATTTCTGTTGTTGGTTCTATGATCGTAGAGTCTAACTCTACGATTTTGAGTTCTCCGATCGTTGAGTTGATTTCTGATGAATTGTTGAGTGCTGAGCTTTTCTTTTCTGGATCTGATTCATCGAATGTGACATAGATGGAGATTTCGATAGTTAAAGATTCCTTGTTGACCACTCTGTATGCTCTGCTATCCGTAGCATATCCAAGAAAGATTCCTTCATCTGACTTTGGCTGAAATTTGGTTAGATGCTTCTTACCATTGTTCAATACGTAACACAGACAGCCAAACGTATGAAAGTAGCTTATGTTTGACTTTCTTCCTTTCCATAATTCGTATGGAGTCTTCTTTAATATTGAGTGTATGAGTGACCTGTTCTGGGTGTAGCATGCCGTGTTGATGGCTTCAACCCAAATATATTCAGGAAGATAGACTGCTGCAAGAAGAGTTCTTCCAACTTCAATCAGAGTCCTATTCTTTCTTTCTGCTACTCCATTCTGTTGAGGAGTCCTTGGGGCTGAGAAGTGGTAAATGATTCAATTTTCTTCATAGAACTGATCCATATCTGAAAAATCAAACTCTCTTTCATGGTCACTTCTGATGGCCTTGATCTTCTCACCTTTTTCATTCATGATAAGTTTGAAAAGCTTAATAAGATGTGAAATAGTTTCATCTTTAGAGCTTAGAAAGGATACCCATGTGTATCTAGTGTAGTCATCTACTACAACTAAAGAATATCTCTTTCATCTAAGGCTTGCTGTTGGGATATGCCCGAATAAATTCATGTGTAGTAATTAAAGGGCTCTGTCATTTGAGTTGACTGTTTTGCTTTAACAAGAGATCTTTGTTTGCTTTTCAAGCTGACATGCTTTGCAGGGTCTTGCTTTGATGAAGTTAAGCTTTGGTAATCATCTTACTAGGTCTTTGGAGGCAAGCTTTAACATGCACTTAAAGTTAAGATGTGATAATCTCCTGTGCCAAAGCCAGCACATATCTTCAGAGGCTTTAGCAAGGAAATAGACTACCTCATCTGTACTTAATTTGGCAAGATTGACCACGTAGACATTTCCATCTCGAACTCTTACTAGCTTTAGAGAGTTAGCCTCCAAATCTCTGACTTGATATTGGTTGTTGAGAAAAGTAACTTGATGCCCTTTGTTACATAGTTGACTGATGCTTAATATGTTATGTTTTAGTCCTTCAACATAAGCAACTTTGCTGAAAGATATTGCATCATTTCCAGTTAAGCTATAACCTCTGATTTTCCCCGAATTGTTGTCCCTAAAAATGACTGCAGGACCATCCTTTTCCTTGTAATTTGTCAGAAGAGCCTTATCACCTATCATGTGCCTTGAGCATCCACTGTCTAGATACCAGATGGATCTCTTTACCTATATAACAAATCAATCTTCATTTTGGTACCCATAATTGCTTAGGTCCTGTCTTGTTAGTACCTTTTGGGACCCAGATCTGTTTGATTTTAGGTCTTTGTAGTTTATGATAATGATGACTTGATAAATATTTTTCATTTTTATGATGGTAACTATGATTGATATGACGATAATGTATGTATATATGTGAATTCCAATTTGTCCAGGACTTGTGAGAATTATAATTGCTCAAAGTCCTTCGGTTGAGCTGATCTACATTTTGTTTCCATACTACTCTACGATTCTCATGTTTCATAAAATGATAGAAGACTCTACGATTTCTGTATGGATCGTTCGTAGAGTAAGTTTTGCTCAACTTTATGATCCTTTGAGGTTCAGTTACAGATGTTGACTTGCTTTTTAATTTTCTGAACCCCAGACCAATGCGAGTTTTATTGTCTAATATAATTGCAGGATTAATAGAGTGTGGATAGCTAGGAAAGATTGATTCAGAGGATTTGATGAACACAATTCCTTTATCAAGATTAAAGGATTTGCCTTCATTTATTTCCATTGATTTCTCCATAATAGGTTCTGAGAAGGAATTCTCATAACCTAATCTTGATCTATCAACCACGTCTCTTTGACTAGAGATCAGGGTGTCCATAGACAAATTAGATTTGTTCCACATGAAAAATGTCTTTTCTAGTTCCTGAATCTTGGAGACTAGTGAAGACTCTTTATGAGTGCTCAATTCAGTTATCTTTTTCAATCTTTCATTCTCAGTCTCAAGACTAGAATAAAGTTTAGCAGTTTGAAGTGTGACTTCTAATTTTATGCTTATTTTCTCTTTATCCTCTTTTAGATGAGAGTAATCTTTAGATAGCCTTCTAAACATTTTCATGTATTTATATAGCTCTACCATTAAGTCATGCATGCCTTCTCTAAGATCATCAATGTTTAATTCAGGAGAGTAAAAGTCAAATACCTCATCTATGTTGAATTCATTTTTGCTGCTTTCGTCCTCGTTTGCCATTAAGCACAGGTTGGCCTTTTGTGGCTCTTCATCGTCCTTTTACTCAGAGTTTAGTTCTTTTTCTAAGTCACTCTAGGAGCTATGAAGCTTTTTTCTTTCTTCTTTTGCTTGTGGAAACTCTTGAATTCTCATTTTGGATTTGCTTTTGTTCTATCCCTCCTCAACTCTTCTCTTAAGGGTTTAGGGCACTTAGCGATAAAATGACCTGGCTTTTTGCAATTGTAACAAAGGTCATTTGTTGGTTCTTTGTTGTTGTTGCTATTGCTTCTGAACTTCTGAGGTTTGTTCCTGTTGATGAATCTTTTGAATTGTCTAATTAGCATGACAGCACCTTCTTCATCATTTGATTCATCTTTATCAGAGTCAGAATTATCCTTGAGATTGCTTCTGTGGGTTGAAGTTGAGGCTTTGAGAGCAATGTTTTTCTCCTTCTTTCTTCCCTCAAATAGGGTTTCCGCTCTTTGATTTAACTCCTGCTCGTAGGTAAGAAGATTTTCATAGAGCTGTTGTACAGTCATCTCATGTAAGTTCTTTGACTCCCTAATGGCTGTTGTTTTGGCATCACATTTGCTCGGCAAAGATCTTATGAATTTGATGTTGAGATCTTTATTCAGATAGACTTTTCCAAATGATTTGAGAGAATTTAGCAGCAAGTTGAATCTCTCTTAAGTGTTTGTAATGTTCTCCCCTGAAATGTGGGTGAACATTTCATACTGCTGAATAAGCAGTGATTATTTATTTTCTCAGACCTCTTTTATTCCTTCGTGCATGATCAAAAGAGCTTGTCAGACTTCTTGAGCTATTTTGCAGTTGACAACGTTTTTAAACAGCTCATCATCTAGAGATTGAAACAGGATGTTTTTGGCCTTTTTGTCTCTTTGAAAATCCTTCTTTTCGTTATCGGTCCATTCTTCTCTTTTCTTTGCTACTAGCTTGTCTGAATCTTTAATTGTTAACGCAAGCTTCATTGGTATGAATGGCCCATTAACTACTGTCTCGAACAGCTCATTGTCTATTGCATCCATGTAAGCCTGCATACGAACTTTCCAGTTAGCAAATTTTTCTTTATTGCACATTGGTGGTCTATTACCTTTACCGAGTTCTGATCCGTTCTTGTTGTGTGCCATTAGATCTACTTAAGCTTGTAAGGCTTCAAATGTGAGAATCTGCTTTGATACCAATTGTTAGTTCCCAATGACACGAAAGATATCTAAAAGGGGGGTTGAATAGATATTTTAAAACTTTTTCCTTATTTTGGTTTTAAGAAAGAATGAATTATTAATCAAATAGTTTAGCACAGCGGAATATGGTTTAGTTACCCCTTCTTTAAAACGTTAATGTAATAATTCAACAAGCAGATATAGCAGTTAATAAACACAAGATGAAATACACCAGATTTTAAGTGGTTCAGAGTTCTCAAGACTCCTACTCCACTGTTCTGCTCCTTGAGCAGTAAATCCACTAAGGATACTATTATAATTTTTGAATCACTAAGATTCCTTCAAGACCAGCAGTCTTGGAACTCTAGTTCACAAAGAACTCTTCAAGTCCAGTAGACTTGGATACTCTAGTTCACTAAGAACTCTTATCGTGAGTAGTGATGATTTTTTTTAGTGTGCTACTAAGTTGCGTTTAGCAAAAGTTTATGAAAAACTCAGTAGCGAGGCAAGATTCTTTTCAATTTTATCTTTTTGAACTCTTGCGTATATCTTTCTTTCTTGTGTAATGCTTGTCTTTGAATATTGAATCTGGGCTTCTCTTATAGAAGCTGTTCATTTCTTCCCGTTTGAAATATGCTATTTTCTTCAATTTCTGTTTGTTACCTCATAATATAGAGTTGTTGAATATTATATTCATTTAGTTCATTAATGCCGTGACGAGGAATTAATTGACCTACAAATACTGTCAAAAGGTGTTTCCTTTTCCTTGTGACAGTCGTAGCCAATTTTCATAGAGTCGTTTGGTCCTTTATAGAAATATGACTGATAGGACACCATTTTCTGACTTTACTGCCTTAAAAGTCTTCTCTCTTTGTTGCATAGCACGCTTTGATCAGTCCTATGATATTTCTAACTTTAGGCTCTTGGCAGAGGTTTATCTGACACAATAATGCAAATTGTTCTTTTTGACGAAGCTGCTTCTGTCTTGTAGGACAAGAGAAGAGTCATCAGAACTTTTAAGTTTTTGATCGTAGTGTTGCTTACATGCTTCTTGTTTGCTTAATTCTACAAGAGTTTTACTCTACGGCTACTCTATTGGTCGTATAGTCTGTTCTACGCTTGGGCTTCTTCCTTGATCGTAGTGTTCACTTTACGAACAGACTTAGTCGTTGAGTCTTCTTTGTGCGAAGTCGTAGAGTCTACTCTACGAACAGACTGAATCGTTGAGTCTTCTTTGCTAGGAGTCGTAGAGTTCATTCTACGATCAGACTGACTAAATAGATATAACATAATATCAACCTAACAGATTTGATCATATCTAACTAAGTCATTGTACATCATAAACAATCAAAGTACTTTACAACTCAATACATTCATATCCAACAGATCAACCTAACAATTTTGATCTTATCTAACTAAGTCCTTGTACATCATACACAATCAAAGGACTTTACAACTCTACTATTGAATGCATTTAGCACCTTAGATTTTATCATCAAATCAAACATGCAATGTTTAACAATATGCTTACGTTTGTATTTACGAGATAATAAAACAATTCAAAAATAAAATTATCTGTGAAAATGTTTCAGAGTTATTTGCAAAATGTTAGTCTCTATTTATAGGATAAATAAAAAACGTGTTACATTAATCACCCATGAATTTGTGATAATATCCATTTAGAATTGCTTAAATTATGCAATATAAAATCAAGTTAGATTTGCTGCAATTTTGGGATATAAATATCAGTTTAGATTTGTATGTTGCAATTTTTAACTTTATATATTTCATTATTTTTTTGTGTGAGTATGGGTTTAAAAAAATCTTAAAAGTTTTATGCATAAAAATTATAGGATAATATTACATTTGCTTTTTGTGTGAGAATTAGATGTTAAAAAATTTAAAAACCAAAGAATATGTCTATAAAGAACAAAATTTTAGTTTTGTATAATTTCAAATACCAAATTATTAGATGATTTCAAATTTTTATTTATATGTGTGAGAATATTTTGATTGGGTGTAGTGAGAAAATTATTCAGCTGTAATTAGTTTTAAATTACATATTTTTTAAAGCTATTAACTACAAAATATTAGAAAAATGTAAAGAATTGTGGTTTGACACGTGTTGAGTGATTGAGAGGTTTGTTGGATAATATCAGTTTTTTATGTGTGAGAGTTTTTTTGTAAAAATTAATCAAAAAATTATCGTGTGAGAATTAGTTGTAAAAAAATTTAAATTCCAAATTATTTGTCACTGTGAAATATTAAATAATTATCTGTAACAATTATGGGATAATATTAAATATTTATCTAGTTGTAAAAAAATTCAAAAAAGTATTGTGTGATAGTTCAAAAATAAAGAATTTTTATTAATGGATAGTTTCAGATTTTAATGTGATAATATTCAAAATCGAAATTATTGGATAATATGTGACTCCCCCCAAATTCAGATAACTGTACCTTAAATTATCATTTTATTTGTTTAATTCCCAATTAGAGAAACCTTTACTCTTATTATAATTTAATTATACTTCATTAATACACAATTAAAATAATTCTTAATATTATTTTAATTGTTCATCTTTTAATAATTTATAATCAAAATAATTGTTAACACTATTTAATTACATATTCTTTACCGATTTACAATTAAAATAATTCTTAATATTATTTTAATTTTTTAACTCACATTAATCCACAATTAAAATAACCTATAATATTATTTTAATTGCTTATGTATTATTAATTCACAATTAAAATAGTTCTTTAATACTATTTTAATTATGTAAATAATCTTTATTATTATCTTACAAATAAAATAAATTTAAGTTATTATTATTATTTTTAATGTTAACTCACAAATAAAATAATTTTAAAGTTTTATTTAATCCACTCACAATTAAAATAATTTTAAAGTATTATTTTATTTGTTTTATATTATTTAATCCACTCACAATTAAAATAATTTTAAAGTATTATTTTATTTGTTTTATATTATTTAATCCACTCACAATTAAAATAATTTTAAAGTATTATTTTATTTATTTAATATTATTTAATCAATTCACAAATAAAATAATTTTAAAGTATTATTTTATTTGTTTAATATTATTTAATTAACTCACAAATAAAATAATTTTAAGTCTTTATTTTATTTGTTTAAGAATATTTTAATTAACTTACAAATAAATTATTTTTTTTATTTTTTTATTTGTTTTTAATTATTTTTTTAATTATTATTATCATTTAAAAAAAATTGGTCGAGTCGGGTCGGTCCGGTCAACCTAACCAGTTTGACCGACCTAGTCAACTGAAAATCCTGACCGGTGCTGCAGCGCCCAGATTAACACTAAGGGTCGGTGCTGCAGCGCCCCCTGGCAGAAGCCAAAAATAATTTTTTTCTAATTTTTTTTTCTACCCTTTTTGATTCAATCCTTTATATCTTGCTCATTTTAAATCTAAATGAGTCCAAATCAGTTTTGTTATTTCATAAACTCATAACTCTTCAACATTCCAATTTTTACATTATTTTTAAAAATATTTATTTAATCAAAATTATTGATTTTTCATGCTAGAGTTCGATTTTGACATCCTTTACAAGAAAATTCACTATAAATTCATTTTAGCTCCATTTTTTGTTCGTTCTACTTGGAATCTCTTTATATTTCATAGAACAACAACTTACAATTTTTAGATCATGCAAATGAGTTACACATTTTATTTCATTTTATACCAAATCTCATATTTTCACTATGACAATTAGGATTTTCAAGCTTATATGTATTTCTTTTGTCCACTTAGACATAAAACATATATAAAAAACATACAAAACACATACACTCCTTCACAAATCCATCCTTGTACCTTTGGACCCTTCATGATCCCACAATACATAATCATCCCACAGCCAAACATAAATATATAACTATCACTACATAACTTTTTATAAAAATCATTAAACTTAAGTTAGAAAGTTTTATAGCTCTTAGAAGCTTTCTTCCTTCTAGATATAAACTTTTAATAGTTCTTCACCTTTCTTTTCCTTCCTAGACTACACTTGAATCACAAATGGGCAATAGTTTATCTAGACTTTTCTATTTCTCTCACATGCTCACTATTTCTCTTTATGCTTTCAACTTCACCAAAGCTTAGCAAACTTAGAAAATGAGATAGGATGACCCTATTTATAGCCAAATTCTCATACATATACATGTATAAATACATGTATTAATCCATTGGGTTTCAACCATCTAGAAATTTATTAGCCAGTAGTTCCACAAAACTTGAAAAAGTTGGTACAATTCCCTAATTTAAGGAATACATTATGATCATCCTTCATGATGACCTATTTAGCTTCATTTTAAAAATAAAATTAGCCTTGTAGCTTCATGATGGGTTATCTATATAAAATATTATAAAGCATTCTAGAAAATGAATCATTTAGAACATATAATTAGACTATGTTTTGGATTTGTTCAACTAGGTTTCAATGAGTAACTAATTAAATTCTCATTGGGCTATGAGCATTTATTTTTATTGGGCTAATTAATTAATTTTAGTCATCCCTACATACTTGGACTTTAATTTCTAACATGTTGGGTTATGTCACATTAATTCATGTGACCCCTTAATAGTCACATTGGGCTTAATTAAATTACCATCATCAATCCATGATATTATTTAATCACCTCACAATTAATTTAATTAACTCGCAATTAATTTAATTAACTAATCAATCTTTCTTACACATTATGCCACACAAAGCATATTACATAAACTTAAATAAATTTTAATTTAAGTTCATCATCATCATCATCACTTTAATTAAATTGTTAATGCTTATCACACAATACATAAAATGTATGAGCACGCAAATAATTTTTCAAGTAATTTATTAATTTCAGTAATATAAGCATTTATAAATTTCTTGGATATTACATAATATCATAATAAAACATGTTTTAGATCAATCATCCATGAACTTGGGATAATATCTTTAAGACCCCAACTTTTATGAAATACAAATTTAATTTTTCTTTATATATTTTATTCTAAAACGGTAAATAAATAAATTGACAAAAGTAAAAATTTAAAAATATTTTATCTTGTCGGAGAATATTAATTTTGTCGGGGAATATTTGATTCGTATGACGGCGCCGAAATAACCAAATATTGGTGGACCCCCACAACGAATTATTGTCGGATATATAAAAGCGACATATGTAACCTTTCTAAATAAATATAGTTAACAGTACTATCACTTTTAACTGTTAAAATACCCGGTGGTAAAAGAATAGTAACATACGTTATTACATAATAGCACACAGTATTGCACAGTATTTCATATTATTGAACTGATAAAGTGGCTATTATACTATATTGACTTTATTGAATCAATAATTGTCACATGCATAATAATTTATAATTTTGAGCTGATAATTGTCACAGTAGCATATGCACAGTAATTCACATTACTGAATCAATAATTGTCATTACACAGTAGCGTGCTATTTTCTTATTTATTTTCAGCATTGTTGTTATCTCTTTTATGATGTTGATTAAACTGTTGTATTCTATTATTAGTTAATTTCTCAGTTTATTTAACTCAAAAAGTCAACTACACTGCATTTATAACAATTAGTCATAATAATGAATAATTGTGAATTATTATTGAATAACTGAATTGATAAAGTTATTTGTTTTGTTATGATAAATTATATAAAGTTATTTGTTTTTATATATAAAGTTAATTGATTTATATAAAGTTAGTTGTTTTATATATAAAGTAAATTGAATGGTATAGATTAAAGATGATCTTTAAATGAATGGTTTAGATTAAGAAAATCTTAAAAGATGAAATGAGTGGTATGGATTAAATATTATCTTGAAATATACGGTTTGGATTAAATTAAGAAATATTGGTTTATGATAAGATTTTTGGTTATAAATAGATGCCTTAACTTAAAAAAATTTCATAAAAACTTCCTTGCTTATACTTTCTTTCACTCTCTAAATATTTTTTGTATAAGTTCTCTTTGAGTGTGTTTTAGTCATCTTGAATATTTGTGAAGATCTGTAAGTGTACGAGTACTGTCCAAGTAAGTCTTTTTATAAAAATTATATAAGTAACCACACACATCACACGGTGTTTATAAATCTTCCTTTAGAAGATTCATTTTGAAAAGCTTCATTTGGAAGATTTATTTTGAAATATTATTTTCTTCAAAAACTATATTGATGTATTTTACTTTATTCTATTAAATTGTTTTTGATGATTTCATACGAATTGGTATACACCATGAAATTATATATGGTAGTTACTAATTAAATTATAAAAATATAGGTAGATCAACTTCATATCCAGTCACGTGTTAAGGTAAGGGATACCATCTTTTTATCTTTCATTATTCAAATTTACTACGGTAAGGAATTATCATTATTTGATTCTCGAAAATAATATCGTTTCATTCTTACTCGTAAGATGTGTCATTTATTTTCATGTATTAATTTGTGGGAATAACCTGACTATGCGGACTACTGCATGTTTGGTGAATAACCTTTCGTATTCATTCCTTATTAATTTGTGGGAATAACCTGACTACGCGGACTACCGCATGTTTGGTGAATAACCTTTTGTATTCATTCATTATTAATCTCTGAGAATAACCTGACTACGCGGACTACCGCATATTTGGTGAATTACTCTTCGTATTCATTTCTTATTTGTCTCTTGTTAGTAAAGTTTCTTGAAATGATTATATATTCTTTAATAGTTTGCATTTCATCTAATATCATTTCAATTAAGCCTTCCTATTTTTTTAAATCTTTCTATTGAACCTTAACCATTATTCTGAACTGTGGATCTTGAATATCATTCTTGAATTTGAGTCCACATCATGTTGATTATTTGGACATTATTTGAATCTGCATAAAGAAAAATCATAAACTTTCGATATTTATTGATCATACTATTTCTTCTGATTCATCATCTATATCACTGTTGTTATTCTAATCATCAAGAACTATGTTGTTGTGAATATCTATGACTTGGGGCACATATGATAGGATAAAAGACGGTATAATTGTTGTGTCTTTTAGGGCACGTGGTGAATGTTCTCTTCGGCCGGGGGCAAAGAAGAACTGTTGTTTGGTATGATTATGACCAAAGGCTGAATAATGGTATAATCATGACCGTTGGTGATAAATTGAATATCTTTGGCCCGTAGTGTAAAGATGAACTGTTAACTTGCATGATTATGACCAGGAACTGTGAATTTGTATCATCATGACCAGTGGTGTTTCAGATGATAAAAATTGATAATATTTTTCTTAAAAAGAGAAGCGAGTGGACATCATAGTCTATATTATTTTTCTAATAGATTGTTCATTCCGCTGCTATCATTGACCTGATGATTTATGATTTTTATGGGATAGTATTTGTTTAAAACATGTTTAGGTCAATCATCAATGAATTTGGAATAATATCAATTATAGAAGCGTAAAAATTATATGTGAATAAAATTCTAAAGACAAAGTAAGTGTATTTGTTTATACTTTGAAAGATATTCAGTTGTAAAAAAGATCAAAAAGCGAGAGTAATAATGTAAAATGTTGTGTGAGTATGATATGATATTTAAAAAGTTACAAAAGTTTTTGTGTGAGAATATTATGATTTTTAACTGTATTTGTTTGTACTTTTGAAAGTATTTAGTCGTAAAAAAAAAATTCAAAAAGCGAGAATAATAATTTAAGTAATGGTTGGTTGTCAAATGTCTTGTAATTAATATTGGAAAAAGGTAACTGTATGAGAGATTGACACTTGGCATAATATGGTGTCAATGTACAACATTTTAATATATAGAATAGATTTTGCTGAAAAACAAATATTTTCACAAAAAATATTAATAGGTTCACTAGTACTAGACTTGGCAATTTGATTTATACACTGATAGGTCAGCTCAAATTAATTAGAACCATTTGCGTATGTTTATGTAAAAAAGATATTGATAATTTAAAATACAGATTTACCTACTCATAACTATTCAACCCCAAATTACATAACTCATATTAAATATAAGTTATGTAATTTTAATTAACCCATAACTATTTCATGTAATTCAAAATCAACTCAAACCCATTTTTTGCCAAGCCTAACTAGTATATACATAACCTCAATGAGACTTAAATTAACTACTCCAATATATTTATATTTGTGTATGTCGAACCAAAAAAAATAGTGGGGTGGGCCCACCTTTCTAAAATTTTACCAAATTTGACTACCACTGGGCCACTCCTCCCACAAATTTTCGTTATTGTATCACATGTATGTACATACAAAAAATATAATGTTTTTGCTTACTTTTTTGGCTGGCTGTTCTTTTTTTACAAAAAAAAGTACTGAGTTATTTTATTTTGTAATTTTTTAGTTAATTATGACATTTATTGTTTTTACAATTAATTAAATTATTAGTGAAAACAGATAATACATGTGCTTAATTAGCACACAACTTAAGTGCTCCAGAGGAATAAATTATAATGTTTAAGATCGATCAAACTAAAAAAATTCAACCACACATATGGAACGATTAAATGAACATGAATAAATAGCATTATTTTTATTTTATTTTGTTTTGTTGATATTCCAATATTATGATAAAGATTCTCCACATGCTCTACCACTATAAAAATTTGTAAACCTTCTTGATTTTTTCATGTTCTTTCTTTCCATTCATACGGTTGAGTTTTTAAATTTTTATTCGATATCAAACATAACAATTTCTTTTGCTTGAACATCTAAGTATTATGCTAAACCGTGTGCTCTTATTATTATTATTATTATCAACTATTTATGACATATTCATTGATTTTTTACACTGAGAAATTAAGAAAAACAAGTCTTTCATTGTGAATTGAATTATAGACCTAAAAAACATCGAGTGCCAATTTGATAGAGGTTTCATCATGCATGCTAGAAAACAGGGATTTTATCAGTTGATGGAGTTCCCGCTCTAAGTAAGAGACTTGAACTCACGACCTTAAACGAATGCCAATTTAGTATCCATCCCACTCCTAAAGTTTGTGCGTGGCATTGAGTGGTGTGGCCGAGATGATGACTCTGGGATGCCATGTGCTATGTATTTGGTTGTTTTAGGCTATAGCTATGGCAATTACAAGAAAAATCTGAAGAGGTTTGGATCATTATGGGGTTATGATCAGAAGAGAAAGATGCTGAGAAAGTGTGTACATCATGCATGTAGAATGGTGGGGTTGGTCCACGGAGCTTCCAAAACTTTTTGTCTTGGAGTTGAGAGGCCCCATAAAATAGATAAAGAATGTACTTTGTTCCAAATATAAGACATATTTTAATTTTCTATAAGTCAATTTAAAATTCGGGCAAATTCATAATATCACTCTTCCTATTTTTTGGTATAATTGTACGAGTATCAAATTTTATGATTTCTCTTTACTTCACTTTGTGTATCATATACAAAAAAATCTTATTTCAAATAAAAAAATATTAAGTTGTCCACAAAATTTGGATCGAGCTAGACGATACTTCGGAACTCCGCTAATTTATTTATGACCTTAAGATATTATAACTCAGACCTAAGAAAAAAATTCTAGCTTCGTTCCTATCTTAGACAATAAATATTGGAGTTAGTTTGTACTTATGATAATAATAATTGTATTACCAATTCTGCCATGAATGGAAATGCAAATTTGGTCAAGTTTCTTACTCTCTCTGCTCCATATTAATTGATCATTGTTGACTTTTTAAAGTTAATTTAAAAGATTTTTAAATTCAAAATTAGTATAGATTCTTTTAATTTTAATCAATACAATAATAATTATTGTAAACTACCTAAAATATATTATTCATTGTAAGTTTTATTGTTTCATAATTTGTAATGAGTTATCTTAATTTTGAATTTAAAAATATTTTAAATTAATTTTTAGAAGTCAATAACAATCATATAATTTGAAACCGAAGAATTATTACAAATTTTCCTAGAAGTTTCCTTGTGTTTCAGTTTAATAGTTGTAAAGCTCCATTCCCGGAGTTAAGAAGCCCACATAACTATATCAGTCCATAAAGTTTGGTGCTACAAACCTAAGCCAAAGTTTGGGCTACATGGCTGATTCAGAAACTCAGAAAAACAGTAAAAAATTTAGTCCCCATTTTACAAAAAGAGTTCAATTTGTCAAATCTTTTTTGTTTCAAACATTGTACAGTAGCTTAGATACTATGAATACTATGAATACAACTCTAGAAGTTACTAGCCATTCTAAAATAATGTGCTAAATAAGATTCTTATAATCTTGTCTTTCAAAATATGTTGTAACTGCTAATTTTGATGCAAATAAGAAAAACAGTTTTTGGTACCTCATTCTTTTTGCAATAAGAGCTTATTTATCATTTTTTTTAATTTCAAAATAAAGTCCATTTTTTGTGATGGTCAAAGGTAATATAATTAGAAAACTGATATTTCTATATGTGATTTTGATATTTTTACATATAGAATCCACATGTAGAGTTTATAGTAACGGTTTAACTGTCATTATACATCTATGACAACACTTTTCATGGGACCTGTATGTAAAAATGTTAAAATTTCATATAAAAATATCAGTTCTCTATAATTATTGATGTCTAATTTTTGTCATCGGTCTATAGGACTCATTCACTTCGTGGTATTTTCGATAGAATAATTTTAAAACAAAACATATTATAAAATTATTTAATGTTTTAAGTAATATGACATTAAATATTTTAAAGCATAACCAATCACCGAAAGTTTATCTAATCATTTTAGGACATAAACTCAAGTCTAACACCGTTTATAAAGAGAATTGATATTTTTACAAGTGGATCCTATTTGATCTTGTGGAAATATCAAATTAATTTGTAAAAATATCAATTCTCGTATCAATTATATATGAAAATTGATATTTTCACAAGTTAATTTGATATTTTCACAAGTGAAACTCATTTAATCTTGTAGAAATATCAAATTAACTTATAAAAATATCAATTCCTATTAGAAATGCTGAAATAGAAACCAATAAGAAAGCGGATAAAACCATCAAGTTCTTGCGACTGGCTCTTGTGTTCTAATTGGCTTATAATGAGTAACGTTGAAGGCCCTTTGTAGCAGGTTATTTAATGTATGGGCCAGACTAAATCAGCCCAATCTCCAAGAGAAAGGCATGGAGTCCACATTTCTGATCAAAACCGTTGAAACAAAACCCTGAACATCATTTCGCCGTTAGATCAAATTTCGTCTTAAAACCAACTTAGATATATATATATATATATGCCTTCAACGAAACCAAAACCCTAGCAGAGCTCTGGGTTAGTTGCAGACGAACACCAAAGGCAAACTTGCTTGATCAGATCTAATTTCGGCAACTCTTATTCGACAATGGCGACCCAGATGAGCAAGAAGCGAAAGGTTAGTTATTATCTCATCCAATTTCATGTCGAAATCTCTCTATATAGCATATATATCTATATATACATATGTATATAGGTGATTTCATTTCTTATGTTATTTGCAGTTTGTCGCTGATGGAGTGTTCTTTGCTGAACTGAACGAGGTATTGACCAGAGAGCTAGCTGAGGATGGATACTCTGGCGTTGAGGTCAGAGTTACTCCCATGCGCACTGAAATAATCATTCGTGCTACTCGTACCCAGAATGTTCTTGGTGAATTTTTCATACTTACTGAATTTCTTAATCAATTGATTTGTGTGTGATTTATTGATTTGGATTTATAGGGTTGGATTGATTTGGGTTTAATTGAAATTTGTAGGTGAAAAGGGGAGGAGGATTAGGGAGCTGACATCTGTTGTACAGAAAAGATTCAAGTTCCCAGAGAACAGTGTGGAATTGTATGCGGAGAAGGTGACTAACAGGGGGCTTTGTGCTATTGCTCAGGCGGAGTCTCTCCGTTATAAGCTCCTTGGTGGCCTAGCTGTCCGCAGGTAAATTATTTTTACTTGATTTATATACTAAGATAAGAAATTGTGCTTTACAACTATATTATAATGTTTGTAATTAATTGAATAATGAACCTGATGCTATTTATTCATTTAGTTTACCATGTGCTATGTGCATTTGGTATAGGCTAATTATGGTAGATCATTTGCATAGCAGTTATGAATTGGAAATTGTGCTTATATTTTAGATCTCTTTGAATTAGAAGAAATTTCTCTATTAATGCTATGTATTTATGTATATATGTCACCTACAAAGCAAATTGGATTTATTCTGTATCAAATTTGTGTCGGAAGGTGACAATATCAACTACATTCCTCCAAGCCATCATCCTCATGAAATACATTAGTTTCCATGTTTAACTGTAGAGAGGGTACATGATTGGGGATCTACAAACTTTCATTTTGAAGTTATGCATATTGTTTTTTTATTTTTAAAGTTCCAGTACTGTCTTTAGTTCTTTTGCCCTGTCATCTATAAAGCAGATGGGTTATTTCTTTGCCTCAGTTTGTGTCGGAAGATGACTATATTAATGATACATGCCCTTTCATTTTTATGAGTACTAACTTGCTTAGTATTTCATGTTTGGGTTAGCTACATCTCAAAATTCCCTTTAATTAAACATTTTTGGTTCATTGTTTGTTTGTCTTTTGATAATTAGAGGTTTTTCAAGTGTCTGTTGCGCGTTTTAGATACTGGGTTTGATCATTTTTACCAAAGGTCTTTTTAATGCCATTTTACTTCTTGCTGCACAAAATATAAGCAAACTTTTGCAATGTATTTCTTGGCATTTACTGGTAATCCATTTGTTCATGATAGGTTGAACCGACGTGTGCTTTAGTCGCTATTGTTTCTCATCTTTTGCTGAAGCATTTTCCTTTATAAATAAATTAATACCGACACACACCTAAATTCAATGAGGGCATAACATAGCCTAACACTTTATATGTATAATGTAATTTCTTGACCATATACTAACATTGGTTAGTTTTCCAAATCTCTTGTGTCTGCTTTTATCCGAGGATACCATTAATGTGCATGGTTGATATAGTTTCTCTTTAAATATGGAGTTGATGATGGCTTATGTCTCCTGCTCGGTCCGTTGTGATTTTATGATGTCAAATTTTGAGTAGATGTCTTTTTTCCCCTAGTTTCATACAACATTCTTCTGTCTGTTTATGACAAATGGTAATTACCTCTTTCAGGGCCTGCTATGGCGTTTTGAGATTCATTATGGAGAATGGTGCAAAGGGCTGTGAGGTGTGTTCAAGCACGCCTTCCACTTTTGTTGTCTACTTTTACTTTTCCTTGAGATCTTTGAATGTGGATGCTACCAACTGCTCTTACTAGGTCATTGTTAGCGGAAAGCTGAGGGCTCAGCGTGCCAAGTCCATGAAGTTTAAGGATGGATACATGATTTCTTCCGGTCAGCCAGTTATTGAGTACATAGACTCTGCTGTTAGACACGTGCTTCTTAGACAGGTTTGTTTCATCAAAGCTTGTACTCTTTTTGTGGAAATTTTCTTAGTGTTGCATTTTGGTTTCTTGTTTTAATAATCTGTTTCTGACGATGTTGTGGATTGGTTACCGCAGGGAGTGCTTGGAATCAAGGTTAAAATCATGCTTGGGTGGGATCCCAAGGGAAAACAGGGTCCAATGACTCCTCTTCCTGATCTTGTCACTATTCATACTCCTAAAGAGGATGAAGAGACCCGGCCAGCCACTACTACCACTGTGCCACAACTGGCCGATATAGATCTTGGCCCTTCCCCGATTCCTGGGCAGATCCCAGTTCTTTCTTAGATGATCATAGATGTTAATCAGAAATTAATGTTATATTTCTTGAACTTGTGAGTGTTTTTGGTTGTTAATTGACAGTTTTGGTTGCTGTTGGAGAACATTGTGCTTGGTGTCTCGTACCATGTTAGTTTGTTTTGTTCTAATTTGGAAAAACAAAATTTTGTTCAGTAATTCATTTTTGTTTTCTATGCTGTTCCAAGTTCTACATCCCTCACCTTAGCTACCCTCTGTACTTCCTGCTTGTTAGTTGAAGGAGAAATGTTGAATCAGATAATTTCAGAGTTTTTTGATGGCATTTCTTAAAACTTTTTAAGCGCAATTATATGTTCTCAGATGTTATTAGCTAAAAACTTGGTAAAAAGATTTAGTAATGGTGGTATCATGGTAGAAGTGATAATAAAAGAGGTAATGGCATAGTCTAGAGAAGTGATCGGGCTTGACAGGTTTGAAATTAGATACAACAGCACCCAAAATTGCAACAAGCACAACCCCATCAGCTGTAATGCTGAGCAAGAAGTTCTTCGGGAACCACCATGGAAAGCCTGACAGACTGCTTGGCAGTGGCACCCTCTTTTGGCTTGAGGAAGTTATGGGCATAACCTTGGAAATAGCGGAACTAGAGGCCGTAGCTTAATTTCTCTGTTTCTGTTTCTCCTGAAAATGTGTAGTTTCTTTTCTGAAGTTACCAGTCAGGAATGGAAGGATTTGATGATATTGGGTGTTTTCAGAAGAGGAAGGAAATAGGGCTATTGGAGGGAGGAATTGTGATGAGAGGTGGAAAATTGGAGGGAATTTGTTATGTGAATTCTTGTCTTACGTGGCTGCTTCTCCACTTATTTAACGTTGGATGAGAATGTTATCCAATTCCCATGGCTACATTCTACAACAATCAAATTCACATATTTAGAAATTAAAAATACATACGACTCCGTTTGGTTTAATGGATATGCTGAACTATAAGAGAAAGGATAGGAAAGGACATTTTTTATAAGCAATTCTTCAATATATATACATTCTTTCTTCCTGAAGCGATCGTTTGAAATTAGGGGCTTGTAAGAAATTGTCAATAATGTTAAGGGGAATAACAAGTAGTAAATAATTAAAATTACTCTGGCTTATATCTTTAGTCTTTTCCTCCATTTTCCCATGTAACCAAAAGAGAACCTGGTCCTGCTGCATTCTTATTTCTTTTCCTCCCTAAAATTCTGCTACAATCTCATTTATTTTCCTCCAATAAGTTTATTTACATGATAAATCCTTCAACATTCTCATTTATTTTCCTCCAATAAGACGATATTGGATACCAAGCCCTCCCAAAATTTTCATTTGCACGAAGACTAGGGCTGATCTTCAATTGCTCTTCCCTCTGTAGTTCTGACAGTTCACCGGTTAAAGAGAGAGACTGCTGCACATTGTTCAAAGTTATACCTCCTTAAACAGCACAGTTTGCCGCAGGATGCAAATTTTAAGGTTTACTCTCAAGTACCTGAAAGTACCCATATATTTTTATTCATTAAAAATTCAGGTGATTAGACATTAATAAGAGAAAAGTGAGTAGAATAAAGAACTAGAGGGGAAATAAAGGGTTGGGAGCATAAGAATATAGTTCTGCAGCTTCTGCTGCAACAGTAACAGTGCACACAAACTTCTGCAGTTTTACATGATATATGGTCAATTGACTAGTTACATTCAATACATAGAGAAAACTTCAAGACAACTTTAGAGGATGGAGAACACTTAAATCAGGGATCATAGAACAAGAAAAGTGAACTTCCATTTTGAAGGACTTGGAGAAAAAGATGAAGTCCTAATCTTCAGGAATGCAGATTCTAAGAACCTAATTACCGAGAGTACAACAAGAGCCCATACATATTATTTATTTATGTACTTTAGTTGTGACTACCATCTTTTGGTGTGCATTGGGAACCTCGGCTCCTTTACCTATCTGTTCCACACACTTCCCACCTTTCATGACATACTAGCTTTGAACACGCAGCTGAAGCTTATGTCAGTTTATCACACCTACTAACTAAATTTAACAAATAGTACAGCAAGAATCTGCTATCTATGTGGAAACACAGGGAAGATGCTTCAGTTCATGACAAAGTTGCGTGTAACTTGAAAATCTTATGCATGTGTGCGAGTAACTTGAAAATCTTATGCATGTGCCTAAACTAATTTATCTTTTTCTGAAGCTAAACAAAATTGAGGAAAGTGTATACCAATTAAGGCACCTTTTATACACCAAGGATATGAGACTCAGGATGCCAGCAATATCATTCAAGTTCAACATGTGGTCATAAACTGACAAAAGCAGTGAGTTTGACACCATAATCAATAAATAAGAAAAGAAGTTCAGGCTGTATCAGAACAGGTCATGAACTTCTATACATACAGTAGTCATCCGCGTGTGACAATTGTAGCTGCTGGGCAGCAGACTCTGTATATCGGATGTAAACTTCTTGAGGAAGAAGATGATATTTAATAACGAGTTCTTCAAAGATTTTCTTTAGCTCAAAAACTATATCAGATCTTCGTTTGCTCTTCTCCCCATAGTTTTGAAAGTTTGTAGTGTGGTAGAGAGCCATTTTCATCTTGTTTACTTCCTCGATCTCCTTAATCTGCACACTATGATCAGGTCGCCAATGTTGAGGTTTGCTCACCAAGTATATGTAAGAAGCAATGCATTACTTGTATTATGTTCCAAAAAAAAAAAGTATTTCACTTAAAGAAACAATATCCAAGAGAAGTTCAGTGCTGGACGTTAAGGTAGAAAAAAACGTGTTATGATGTTCGGTAGTCCAGACATTAGGAACCTTATAACTGAGCATCAAAACATTGAGCTAATGAACCTTAGAACCTAAAGACGCCGACTTTAGGAGCAAGCAAACAAAATGGCTACAAAGAAGGGTACTGCAATCTGATCACACGTTTATCATCGTACACTGAAGGAAAACGCTCCCACAGATTAGTCAAAGGCTCAAAGCTGAATGCTGAAATTATGTAAACCTTATCAGTCAATCTAGACATCAACCTTCATCAATGTTTCCTACTAACATTAGAACAGACTAGCTTTAAATTTGGTAAATCCAGTACACGGTAGCTAATCCTAAATAATATTTCAAGAAGAAGGTTACAATAAATTAAAAAAATTGTGCATATATCTAAATGAAGTGGCCAGTCAAAAGATCACTGCTAAAAATAAAAGTAACAAGTTTACCATTCACGGCACAAAATAAATCTGGGTGAGACGATCATTAATTCTGTATTATTTTGTTTATAAGAAACAAAAGGGTGGAGTTGACATACGCTTTTATTTTAGTTTTTAATGCCTCAATATTCTCAGCTGAAGTGGAAACATCAACATCAAACTCCACAGCATAACCCATCTCTGGACTTTGGTTGTAATTGCTAATGGCTTTGGCAGCCAAAACTGAATTCGGATAGAATATCTTTCCATTGTCATATCTCTAAAAGATTGTCGTCAAAATGTTCATCTCTTCAACAATCATCTGTGAGATTTAACATAATAGGGCAATCAACCAGAGTAACTCCC
This sequence comes from Hedera helix, assembly GCA_947179155.2. NCBI lineage: Eukaryota > Viridiplantae > Streptophyta > Magnoliopsida > Apiales > Araliaceae > Hedera > Hedera helix. The sequence continues at coordinate 9,112,759 of OX359285.1, read as the reverse complement.
AGACAAAAAGAAACCATAAAGAAAGAAAAAAATTACCAAACTGAACTTGATTAGGCCTAACAAGTTACCTGCACTCCATCAATGACACAGCAATCTCCTACATCAAATGGGTGCATCACAAACACAAATATGATGGCCTCAAACGCAGTGTTACAGGCATTACCAATCATAAACACCACTAGTAAAAGCTGAGATGTAATGAAAACTAGAACCGGGGTCCTTGCAAATCTCATCAACAGTAATCATACAATAATAATGATAATAAGCACAATCACTGAGGTAACCTTGGTTAGCTCCTCTATGGCTGTCTCGGTGTCATTTAAAGAATGCACCAGAAATTTTCCTTCATTGTAGACATTTACCTGCATGTAAGAATTATTTCAGGGTGAGATACAAATAGAGTTTCTAAAGGGTAGAAAAGGACTCCCCATGAATGAGACCTGGATAAGTAAGGTAATTTATTCATACTAGATTAAACTCACTCCTCTACTGATGTCACTACAGAGTAAGGAGAGAAGGCATTCTTGATATCTACCAAAAGATCCATATGCGTTCGGTATATCTCGCCGAATTCCCTTTTAAAGTTACTTTGTGGCTTATAATCTTCAAGAACCTTACTTATAACTAAAAATCAGAACTACCATATACAATCTAGTTACTCAAACCTTGATATCATAAAAGAACCCAACTTGACCCAAAGGCATTAGCCAATAAGCCCAAGTGTATAAAAATGGAAGGAAAATGTTAAAAACAAAAAATGGAAACACTTAAAATCTGCAGATATAAACCTAGTTAAGTAACAAACAGATGTCCTACCACCCAGCTACGAAAAGATGCTTTCCTAATCTTCCCCTTTTCTCCTTCTCCCTAAAACAACGATAGCATGTTATCCACTTCATCAATTCTCATGAATCGCAGAAGGTCCTCCTCATCAATATGCCTAGCTCAAATAAAATATTGAAACTTAGATAAACTCATTGATAACACTATTCAAACAGTAGCTATAGCAATCCACACAGGTGTATGGATTCCATTTTTGACAAGGGTTAATAAAGTCATTTCAAATCTTTAAGAGATGATAGTCTAGTCATTGTTTAGTCTCTTAATTGTCAGGTAGATTATGTGTATAAATGAGAGCTTCAGCAGAGTAATTGTAACATAATTCAGTTTTAATAAGATTACACTTTTATCATTTCTTTGTTTTAGCATGGTATCAAAGCTATGGCTGAGCTCGCATAGCAAGGGTTTTCCAGCCCTTCTCTCTTAGATCTACTTTATGTTTCTTCTCTGTTTCTCATTCTGATTTGAGAATTGTGCTTGTCTCATCTTTCTTCACCTATTGATATGAACTTTGTTTAATTCGTTATTCATCATAACTATTTCGATGGCTTCATATGCATTTGCTGCAACATCTGGTACTAATCAGGCAATTAATGGTCCAGTTGATGTCAGTCACCCATACTATCTTCATAATTCTGATCATCTAGGAATGGTTTTGGTTACTCAATTGCTCACTGATCAGAATTATAATTAATGGAAACGATCAGTGATGATAGCTTTATCAGCAAAATATAAACTAGGTATGATTGATAGTTCTTTACCAAAACCTGTTGCTAATTCTCTATACCTTAATCACTGGACTCGTTGCAATGATATGGTGATATCTTGGTTGTTAATTTCTGTATCTACTGATATCCGAAATATTATTTTCTATTTGCCAACTGCTAAGATGATTTGGGATGACCTATCTGCTAGATTTTCTCAAAGCAATGTTACTAGATTGTTCTATCTAAGAAAAGAAATATCCATGTGTACACAAGGATCTTTGTCAATTACAACATATTTCACTTGATTTAGAACTCTGATTGATGAATTGGATAATTTGTCTAACATTTCCACATGTATCTGCGCCACATGTACTTGTGAAATGTCCTAGAAAATTGCTACTTATGAGCAAGGATTGAAACTCAGTCAGTTTCTAATGGGTCTTAGTGAATCATTTACTGGAATTAGAGGGCAAATTTTACTTATGAATCCATTACCATCTCTGAATCAAGCCTATTCCATGTTGTTGCAAGAAGAGCATCAAAGAGATAATTCTAATACCCATTTTTCTACTACTGCGAATGCTGTAATGAATGTGAAACATCAGAATTATCAAAGGAATATCAGAAAATTTAACAAGAAATCAATTCCAGTATCTAGTGTGCCATCTGTGGATCAAGCAAATGTGACTTGTACATTCTGTAATCAAGATAAGCATACCAGAGACAAATGTTTCTTTTTACATGAATATCCACCTTGGCATAGGCTATACTGACAAACTAAGCCTAAACTGAGATAAAAAAAACTTCACAAAGTGTTGCTTCTGCTCAAATATCAACTGATATTGATGAGGTATCTAAGGACTCTGATAGAATGACTTATGAAAATAATCTATCATTCTCAGATGCTCAATGGCGACATATCTTGCAGTTAATTCAAGCTGGGATGAAAAAATTAACTAATACCAGCACTGCTCATTTATGTGGTAATTGGATAATAGATTCTAGAGCTACTGATCACATAACTCTTTGTTTTTAGTTACTTGAACATCCTGAAATAGTCAATTCAATTTTACACTTACCAAATGACAACTCTTCATATATAACACATAAAGGAACAGTTACTTTGCATTCTCAGATTAAACTTCTCAATGTGTTATGTGTTCCCTCATTTTAATATAATCTTATTTCAATTCCAAAACTCACAATTGACAATCATTGTTCTATTCTATTTTCGTCAATTAATTGCTTGTTACAGGACCCTACCTTGCAGAAGGAGATAGAGATTGGTAAATTTGCTGATGGTTTGAACAAACTGTTTCCTAAACTCTTTCAAAATTCTGCAGCTTACACTTTTGAGTTGGAATCTTCTCATCCTTGTTCACAACTGTAAAATTGCAATTCCATTTCTACTTCTATGTGGCATGCCAGATTAGGACATATTCCCACTGCTATTTTGAAATAGCTTCCTATGCATATTAACCACACTCTGGAATCTCGTTGTGATGTTTGTCATTTAGCCAAAAAAACTAGGTTGCCTTTCTCTCTTAGTGAATCTCATAACAAATCTAAATTTGAGATTATACATTGTGATGTGTGGAGACCATATAATCATCAAACTCATGGAAAATGTAATAATTTTTTAACTATTGTGGATGACTACTCTAGATGTACTTGGGTTTTTTGTTTAATCATAAATCTTAAGTGCATATTCTCCTAAATTTTTTTACTTCTCTGTTTAACTGTTCTGTTAAAATAGTAAGATATGATAATGACACGTAATTTGTTAACAAAGATCTCATTTCATTATTAGCTTTTCTTGAAATTATACATCAAGCTAGCGGTGTTTACACTCCACAATAAAATGGAGTTGTAGAAAGGAAACATAGACACCTTCTTGATATGGGAAGAGCCTTGAAATTTCATTCATCTATACCTATTTCATTATGGGGTGACTATTTACTCACTTCTACTTATATAATTAACAGAATTCCCACAAGAATTCTTCAAGGCAAATCTCCTTTTGAACTATTGTTTGGCATTCCACCTAGTTATTCTCACTTAAAAGTATTTGGATGTTTATGTTATGCCACAAACATTCATAACTCTGATAAGTTTGCTGCTAGATCCTTAAAGTTTATTTTTCTAGGATATCCATATACTAAGAAAGGATACAGAATAATGGACCTTAAAACTAAGAAATGTTTTGTCACCAGAGATGTCAACTTTGTTGAACATATATTCCATTTTTAGTCCATTCACACCTCCTCTACTGATTCTACTTCTCTTTTCCCTTCAATTCCAGCTACATTTCTTAATATTGATGATGATCCTCTTTATACTACCTTTAATCCTTATTCAAACACTAATACAAGTTCTCCTGTTAACTCTCAACATACATAGTATTCTATAGATTCTCAATCTACTTCTCCCATCACTCAAAATTTATCCCCTTTGCCACCTTCAAGACCAACTAGAAACAAACATCTTCCAGCCAAATTTCAGAATTTCACTGGTCTACCTAACTATCTTGTCAATACCAATACTAGTCACTCTTATTCAGATCGCATTCGCTATCCTATTAGCAAGTTTATTTCATATGAAAATCTATCTCCTTCCTATCTCAAATACTTAGTTGTTTTAGCTTCTGTTACTGGACTATATACATATTCTCAAGTAGTTAAAGATGATAATTGGTGTAAGGCAATGATTACTTAAATTACTGCTTTGGAAACTAATCATATATGGGATGTAGTTTCTCTTCCCTCTGGTAAAAAAGTGGTAGGTTGTAAATGGTTATACAATGTCAAATGTCAACTAGATGGTTCAGTTAAAAGGTACAAGGTCATGTTAGTAGCTAATGGATGCACTCAAACTTAGAGGTGGATTACTTTGAAACATTTGCCTTAGTAACAAAAATGACCACAGTCAGAGTTCTTATTGCTGTGACAGCTATCAAGGGCTGGTCTTTGTCTCAGATGGATGTAATTATTGCCTTCTTACATGGTGATCTTGAAGAAGAAGTATATATGGCTTTACCTCTAGGATTTCATCCTACTATCTTCACCCAAATTCGGGTTTTATAACATCAAGTTTAATGCCCATAATCCAATATATAATAATAACTAGTTACATAATCTTCATTATACTTAGCGGACTAATACACAAATGTTCCTTATAAAAAGGTAATACAATCCCAAGGTCTTTTAACCTTAACGTACACCATACATATCTTAAGGGATTCACAAAAGAATTTACAACATCAAAATAACATTAAACAAATAAACTACTAGCATGCAAATTCTACAGTTTGACTTTTTTCTTACCCTTGTCTTTCTTGGAGCATTCAGGCGTAGTTGAAAAATTAGTTCATAATATAGTAAGGGTGAACAACTAGTTTGCTCAGCAAGTTTAGGAACCATTAATTCAAAAATGATATATCATGATTGAATATAAATAACTTCAGAGTTTTCAATAATATAATAATTGTGAAGAAACGAGAGTCAAGTTTCAATTAAGAGAAATGATTGAGACTTTACTTCTACGTGACCTCTAAGGACCATGAACTAATACTTAAGGTAAATCAGATATGTATCTGATTCTTTTATTGTTTTGGTATTTGAGGGGATCAACCTCTTATACCCTATGTATATGCATAACATTCAACTATCTTACGCAAATGTCGGTTTTTCGAATATAATTTCCTTATTTAGGGTTGTTCGTTCTCAGTTTTACTATAAGAATCTGCATCAATCAATGGTTTGGATAAGTTTTTAAAAAATTATTCAAGTTAAGGAATTTATACATGCGGTATCTAACCGAAATAATTAGCTTAAACATTCTTAAATAGTTCATGAATCAAACGAACTATAAAGCTTCAAATACACTATGTTCAAATACATAAACAACATGGATGTGGATTAATTTTCAATAATTAAACCACTTAAAACTCTTACAAAATAAATACAACTTGCCTTGATTGTTGATTACAGCTAACTAACACAATTTAATGTCCTTTGAAAAGATCTAACAATTAATAAAGTTGAACTTTCAATTAGTATCATATCTAGGTTCATAGAATAACCTTTGTATATCTTAATTTGCTAACACTTAATCTCATAAATAAATAATTAAGAGTATATTATACACTTGAAAATATTATCATCATTTGATAATATTTTAATCATATAAAACCTATATTAATCATTTAATATAGTTTAAACTTCTATATAATATTATTAATCAAATAATAATATTTAAGTCATTTAATAACATTATGAATAATTTAAATAATAATTTATTTCCTTTATAATGTTATTAATCCTTTAATAATATTTTATTTATTTACTAATATTATTAATAATTTAAATAATATTTTATTTACTTTATAATATTATTAATTATTTAATAATATTTTATTCAATTCTTAATATTATTATTCATTTAATAATATTTTATTCATTTTCTAATATCATTATTCATTTAATAATATTTTATTAAGTTTTTAATATTATTAATCATTCAATAATATTTTATTCATTTTTAATATTATATTTATTTAATAATATTTTATACCTTTACTAATATTATTATTCATTTAATAATATTTTAATTATTTAATTCTTGTCAAATATTAATATTACATAAAATTATATTTTCTGACACATTTAATTCTCAAAAGATCCAACCCGACCTGACCCATTTTCTATGGCCCGACCCGACCCGGTTCATAAAAATTAATTTTTCAAAAATTCCAGACAACCATTCCTGTGGTGTCCTGTAGAATGTTTCACTGCTACGACGGTAGTTTTGTTTTCTCAAACCTTAATTTTTTCACTTTTAATTTCTTTGGTTCAATCATTTTAAAAATGAAATATACACATTCAAAAGACACTAAAACAAATTTGTTATCTTCTTAACTTATTGTTCTTTAATATTTCATGGATCGATCACATTTTTAAAGACATTTTTGGACATAAAATTTAGGATCGATCGACTAGGGTTTCAAAAACAACATGTTTTGCGATAAAGACCATAACTTACACATTTCACCACCTTATCCAAAAATTCAAGTTGGGTTATTTTTATGACTTTTAAAACTATCTTTCAAGCCATAAAACTCATAAGAATAACATCCACAACTTATTTTACAATACATCAAACCACATAATAAGCTAGAATTTTTACCGATAACATGTTTTCATGCATTTCTTTATACCACTTTTCATACTAAACATGTTAACACATCTATTAAACGTATTAAACTATGAATTTACACACACACACACACACACACACACACACACACACATATATATATATATATATATATATATATATATATATATATATCATAGATCTACTATTGTAGAGTATTAAAATAAATTTTGAACCGTTAAAAATATATTTTGACCATTTAAAATTACTTAATATACATATATACACATAGATACACATATATTCTATTAAAACTCCATCCTTATACATTCGAAACCCTACACGGTTTTCATAACACAAATTTATCCCACAATCAACCATGGTAAAGACATTTACTATGAACTTTAACCATTGAAATTAAAAGACAAAAGTGTAGAAAACTTTTAAATCTCTTAGACTTGGTTGCTCTTCTTCTTCTCCTACCAAAGTATGAAACAAAACTTGAATGCTCCACCTTAGCTACTAGATCAAACCTCTAGATTTCTAACTCTCAAGCTTTTAAGAGTATTCTTTAACTTTCTCTCTAAGAATATCTTTATTTTCTCTCTAGAAAATATAACAAATGAACTAAAGTCTTACCAAGCTTGGAGAGTAGTCTTATTTATAGTCAAAGGCTATCATCCAAAATGTATACATATTGTAATAACCAAATAAATTCGTTGTAATTTTTTTTTGGGGAATAAAATTATGCAAATTTATTTTTCAATTATTTGGTGTGTATATATATATATATATATATATATATATATATATATATATACGTGGATATAAATTAAGAATGTTATGTGATAATCACAAGCAAAGCATTACGTAAATTATGACCTAATTGATTTAATTAGGGAACAAAGGTTGTGACCACGTGATTTGACTTATTTAATTTCATCGATTATAATTCGAATATTGAACTTAATTAGATGTGTTATAATATCATTTAATTAACTAATTAAATTGATTAATTAGAATTATGGGAGAAATGTCCAATAATTACTTTGACCTAATGTATTAAATTAATGTGGTTGGGGGTGACATTTGGTTATATATGCCCAATTAGATTGATTATTGAATCAATGCTTTAAATTAATTAAAACCAAATATCCCCAAGCCCCAACTTAATGTTGGAGCAGCCCAACCCCATTACTTCATTTGTAGTCCAATGTCGTAATTAACTAAACCCAAACCTTAGACAAATTCAGCAGCCCACCACATTATTATGTAGCTTTAGTGTTAATTGAGCCCAAACATTTACCCAAATACTAAGTGAATCCAGCAACCCAAATTGCTGATTTTAATTAAGTGTAAGAGTGCTCAACTGTGACACTCATTATGGGACAAATTCAGCAACAAGGAAGCACGTGAAATGTAATCGTTCCAAGTAAAGTTGAGCATGACATTTGGCTGCCCCAGAGGTGGTAATCATTCAGCTGGTAAGTGATGGAGTATACTTTTATAGATCAGCATCTCAAGCCATTTCAACCCTTCACCTTATTTGCTAAGTGTATGAAGAGAACATAGAGAAAGAGAGAATGAGAGCTCACAAAAATTCCAAGAGAAGAAAGAAACCCAGCTGCTTGTTTCTATTTCGATATTTTCTTAAGGTTAAAAGTAATTCTATCTTATAACTCCTAGTTCTTGGTGTAATTTATGTCTTCATTATGTTGATTCTTGTGTTATGGGAGATGGTTATTGATGTGAATTGGGGATCATGAAGGACCCGATGATATAAGGATGGTGCTATGGCTGGAGTTTTTGATTTATGTTTATATGTATATGAATGTGCTGTAGATCATTACATGTATGTTAGGTGCTTGATAAAAGTTCTTAATGAAGTGTACTTCTGAGATTTGTTATTAAAGAGTTGTTTTTAAAAGACTATTTTTCATTAAAAGATTTGTTATGGGTATAAATAACCTATAGAATCCATGGAATATATGCATGTTTTATGATATTGAGGTATGCATGCTAGATGTTTTCATCACAATGGGAAGCATATGCTAAGTGATCGAGTCACCATGTGCATGAATTAGAAAATATGTTATGTGCTATTTCATAATTTGAGATGAGTGTATAAACAAGCATGGTGATAATTTTAAACCGTATGAAAATGCTTTTCAAACTAAAATAGTGGTTATATATGTGCCAAGATCTTAGATGCCAAAATGGTTTTCAAAGCTTCATATTAGTCAAGTATGCCTATAATGTGATTATCAATGACGCATGTTGCGTTGAAAAGATTCAACTATGTGTTATGTGGTATGAAAAAGGTATGAAAAAGGTTTTCAAAACTCAATAATGTCAAGCATGTTTTGTAGTGAAAGTAAGTCAGGAAATGCATGCTTGAAGACAAGTAAAGAAGTATTTGCATGATGTATATAAAGATCTAAATGTTGCTTGTATGCTTTAAATTATCAAAAGTTAGAAAATCTGCAGAAATTAAAAATCTGGTTGAGCGCACCTGCACCCATGAGGAGCGGAGCGCAATTGCGCCCTAGCCTTCTATCGATATTTTTAACTGGAGCGCATCTGTGGTCATAATGAGCACAACTGCGCCTAAATCTTGTAAGACCCCGAATTTTATGAAATACAAAATTTAATTTTTCTTCATATATATTTTTTTTGAAACAGTAAGTGGTTAAATTAACAAAATCGAAAGTTAAGGATGTTATGTGCAAATTTTATTTTGTCGGACAATATTCGCTTTGTCGGGGAATATTCGTTTGGTCGGGGAATATTCGTGCCGTACGACGGCGCCGAAATAATAAATTATTGGTGGACCCCACAACGGAATATTTGTCGGATATAGAAAACGACAGAAGTAACCTTTTTAAATAAAAATAGTCAACGGAACTGTTAAAATACCGGTGATAAAAGAATAGTAGCATACGGTAGTTATTGGTATTTTCTGTAGCACTCGGTACTCTACAGTAACACACGGTATTGCATAGTGTCTCATATTTTTGGTCTGATAATTGACACCGTAACTGTTACGCATCATTTCATCGATAATTGTCACTGCATAATATTTTATATTATCAATTCAATAATTGTTGTTACACAGTATTTTGCATTATTGATTTAATAATTGTCATTACACTGTATTTTATATCATTGAGTCAATAATTGTTGTTGCACTGTTTTTAAAATTATTGAACCTAATAATTGTCACAGTAACATATGCACAGTAATTCACATTATTGAATCAATAATTGTCATTACACAGTAACGTATGCTTTATTTTACATTATTGTTATCTCTATTATGATGTTATTTAAACAGTTGTATTTCATTAATTTATTGACTTGATATCTAAGAGCTAACTATACTGTATTTATAACAATTAGTCATAATAATTGAATTGATAAAGTTATTTGTTTATAATATAAAGTTAGGTGATTATTAGGTGATATGAAATGAATGGTGTAGATTAAAGTGTGAATTATTGTTGAATAATTGAATTGATTTGTTTATAATATAAAGTTAGGTGATTATTAGGTGATATGAAATGAATGGTGTAGATTAAAGTGTGAATTATTGTTGAATAATTAAATTGATTTGTTTATAATATAAAGTTAGGTGATTATTAGGTGATATGAAATGAATGGTGTAGATTAAAGATAATATAATATTTGAAATGGATGGTGTAGATTAAAAGATGATATTTAAATGAATGGTTTAGATTAAATGAATGATAAGATTTTTGGCTATAAATAGAAGCCTTAACTTAAGGATTTTTCATAAACTTCCTTACTTGTTCTTTCTTTCTCTCTCTAAATACTTCTTGTGAAAGTTCTCTCTAAGTGTGCTTAAGTCATCTTGAGTATTTGTGAAGATCTATAAGTATACGTGTACTGTTCAAGTTAATCAACCTCATTTAAATCAATATCCAGTCACGTGTTACGGTAAGGGATACCATCTTTTTCATCTTCCATTATTCAAACGTACTATGGTAAGGGATTATCATTATTTGATTCTCGATAATAATATTGTTTCTTCCTTACTCATAAGACGTGCATTTTATTTCCATGTATTAAATTGTGGGAATAACCTTACGGAGCGGATTGCCGCCTGTTGGTGAATAACCTTTCGTATTCATTCATTATTAATCTCTGAGAATAACCTTACGGAGCGGATTGCCGCCTGTTTGGTGAATAACTCTTTGTACTCAAATTCTATTAAATTGTGGGAATAACCTTACGGAGCGGATTGCCGCCTGTTTGGTGAATAACTCTTTGTACTCAAATTCTATTAAATTGTGGGAATAACCTTACGGAGCGGATTGCCGCCTGTTTGGTGAATAACTCTTTGTACTCAAATTCTATTAAATTGTGGGAATAACCTTACAGAGCGGATTGCCGCCTGTTGGTGAATAACCCTTTGTATTAATTTCCTTCACCTTTTGTTAATCAAACCTGCTACGGTAAGGGATATTATTTTCTTTCATACTCCTAAATCGAAATTTATTATGGAACTATTACTTCTATAATTCCTGAAAATATTATATGTTCCATAATAGTTGAACTTCATTATTTCAACTGAACCTTCCTATTTACGTGAACCTTTCTATTGAATTGTAACCGTTATTCTGAACTGTGGATCTTGAATATCATTTTTAAATTTCACTCCACATCATGTTGACAATTTGGACATTATTTGAATCTGCACAAAGTAAACTTCTGATACTTATTGTTTATCCTGTCTCTTCTGTTCATCATTTGTATCACTGTTATTTGTACTAATCATCAAGAATCAAGCTGTGGTGAATATTTGTGGTCGGGGGCACAGATGTGTTATATTTGTTGAACAGATGATAGGTTAAAGGCGATATAATAGGTTAAAGGCGATACATCTGTTCGGTGTCTTTTATGGCACGTGGTGAATGTTCTCTTTGGCCCGTAGTGCAAAGATGAACTGTTGATTGGTATGATTATGACCAAAGGCTGAATCTGGTATAATCATGACCGTTGGTGCTATATTGAATATCTTTGGCCCGTAGTGCAAAGATGAACTGTTGATTGGTATGATTATGACCAAAGGCTGAATCTGGTATAATCATGACCGTTGGTGCTATATTGAATATCTTTGGCCCGTAGTGCAAAGATGAACTGTTGATGTGCATGATTATGATCAGGAACTGTGAATTTATATTATCATGACTAATGGTATTTCAGATGATAAAAGTTGATGATGTTTTTACGAAAAAGAGAAGCGAGTGGACATTATAGTCTGCATTATTCTTCTAATAGATTACTCATTCCGCTGCTATTATTGATCTGAACGTTGTTTAAGAATTTAACTGCAGTTTTTGATATAAACCTTGTAGTCTATTGTATTCTATCAAGAACTCAACTGTTGAAGACTAATGATAATTTATTCGTCATTATCTTAGTCATGATATTCTTTACTGGGCTATTTGAGCTCACCTTTTCTTTTGTTCCATTGTTTTTCAACAGGAGATGAAAACATAACAGGGTCTAGCCGGGGAATGGAGTGAGGGTCCGAGGAATAGTTATCATAGTTTTCACATTTTGTAAAATAGTGTGGCAATAATAGTGAAGACTTAGTTGTGTATTATTATACACTGTATTGTTGTACGTTGTGCTTTGTTGTAATAATTTTGTTGTAGTATTTTGACGACTCAAGTTTGGGCTGTGTGGGCCCAGATTTGGGGGCGTCACAGTTGGCATCAGAGCTTAGGGATATGGTCTTTAATGGAGATCTGGGGTAGAACTAGGAGGGGAGAGACGAATAGAATCAGTCACTAGTGTGTCCTACCTAAAATAGATTTTATTATCTAATGAGTCGATTTGAATGTAGGAACATGAAGTGATGAGTCAGTTTATTTGAATTAACATTTATTTTGTGACCACAGTTAAGTATGGCATCTGAAAATCAAGAGGTTAACTATGGAATACCCGAAACAAATGTAGCCGAGAATCAAGAGGCCCCAAACAATCCTCCTGCCAACTTAGGAAATAATGTTCCTGATAACATGATGAACGATGGATTCTTTAGGAATTTCATGCAGTTCATACAGAATCAAGGAAGAGGAAATCCAGTCAATAATAACGGTAGAAACGCTGTCAATTTGAGGATGGTCACTGTTAAGCAATTTAAAGAATTAGGACCACCTGAATTCCACGGGAAGCCTGACCCACTCAAAGCGGAGGCATGGCTGAAGCAGACGACAAAAATACTTGATGTCTTACAATGCGCTGATGATCAGAAGGTGCCATTTGCCACTTTTATGTTACGAGGTGAGGCGAACCATTGGTGGGAAGCGGTAAAACGTATCCAACCTTCAGCACTCGAAATGTCTTGGACAGAATTCGAAGAACTGTTTAACGAGAAGTACTTCCCAGAAAGCATCCGCCATATGAAGGAGGTGGAATTCATTAAGCTGGAGCAGGGAAACATGACAGTTTCTCAATATGAAGCTAAGTTTGCTGAACTGTCTCGTTTTGCGACTCATCTAGTAGATGACGAAGCACGAATGAGTCGAATGTTCTTGAGAGGTTTGAGACTCAAAATTCGTCAACAACTTAGTTCTCATAAATTCAGTTTGTATTCAGATGTTGTAGATAGGGCTCAAATGGTGGAGCAAACAGATGAAACATTGCAGCCAAGAGTTAATGATCAGCATAGAGAAAGGAGTGACAACAACCACAGGAACGAGAACCATCGAGGAGGTAACCAACACTTCGGTGGTAATTCCATACCAAATAACAGAAGAGGAGAATCTAGTGGGAACAATTTCAAAAGAAAGAGATTCCATAATAATTATGGAAGGGCACCAGCACCAGTACCAACACCAGCACCGACCCCAGTTTCAAGGGGAGAAGATCGACCACCAGTGAGATGCTATAGGTGTGGTCAGGAAGGTCACATCAGCCCAAACTGTACACTGCAGTCCAAAAAGTGCTACAGTTGTGGGAAAGAGGGTCATCTTGCGCGGTTTTGTCCTGCCACAAAATCAAGTCCAGCTGCAATGATGATACCAAAAGCTAGCGCGGATAAAGGAAAATCTGTAGTTCAAGGGAGAGCTTTTGTTGTGACATCCCAAATGGCACGAAACTCGAACGAGGTGATAACCGGTAAGCTATTCATAAATTCTCGTGAAGTCTACGCTTTGTTAGATACTGGCTCTACCCATTCTTTTATCTCACCTGCATGTGCTCAGCGTTTAAACTTAACTCCTGAAAACTTGGACTTTGACTTATCAGTTGAAACTTCATTTGGAGAAATACCTATTACATTTACTATCTATAAATCTTGCCTAGTTCAAATCAACAACCTCACATTCCCTGTTGACCTTATTTCTTTAGAGATGCATGAATTTGATGTGACTTTAGGAATTAATTGGTTGACTACCCATCATACTAAAATTGATTGTTTTCATATTCCTAACAAATTCAAGCAACTAAACCATTGAAATCTATAAATATTATTTCTAGCCATAAAGTCATTCGTTTATTGAAAAACGGATGTCAAGCCTTTTTAGCCCATGTCATTGATTTGAACAAAAACACGTCAAACTTGAATGATATTCCTATTGTTAATAAGTTCCTGACGTTTTTCCTGAGGAACTTCCTGGCTTATCCCCAAACCGAGAAATTGAATTCTGTATCGATCTTGAACCCGATACTAAACCCTTTTCCAAAGCTCAATACCAAATGGTTCTCATAGAACGCCAAGAGATGAAAGTTTGATTATTAGATATCGGTATCATTCGAGCGAGGAATGCGAGAAGAGTTTTCAAGAACTCAAGAGGAGACTTGTTTCAGCTTCTGTTCTGACCATTCCATCAGGATCAGGAGAATTCGTTATATATAGCGATGCTTCAGGCAAAGGTCTAGGTTGTGTCATTATGCAACATGGAAATGTTATAGCTTATGCCTCTCGACAACTCAAAGATTATGAGAAAAATTATCCTACTCATGATCTAGAGTTGGCAGCAGTCGTTTTCGCGTTGAAGATCTGGAGACACTACTTGTACGGAGAAAAAGTGGATATCTATACGGATCATAAAAGTCTCAAGTATTTCTTCACCCAGAAGGAACTCAACATGCGACAATGACATTGGCTTGAACTGTTAAAGGATTATGAAAGGATTATGACCACACAATCCAGTATCACCCGGGAAAGGCGAACGTTGTAGCTGACGCTTTGAGCAGAAAATCTTATGCAAGTACAAGTGCACTACTGACAACACAAAAGTGTATTTTGTACGACTTGCAAAAGATGGAGATAGAGCTAAAGACACCAGGGACCCACTCGAAGATTGCTCACGTGCGAGTAGAACCAACTTTAATCGATAAAATTAAAGCTGCTCAAGCTACCGATCCGGAACTGATAAACATGATAAAGAAAGTACAAGAAGGTGTCATTCCCGAAGCAAGAATTGACGAGAAAGGAATACTTCGAGTCAACTCTCGACTCTGTGTTCCTAACGATCCTGAATTAAAGCATAAAATCATGATGGAGGCACACAACACGCCGTTCGCAATCCACCCAGGAGGTACCAAGATGTATCGAGATCTTCGACATACATTTTGGTGGAACAATATGAAAAGAGAGATTGCGGAGTTTATCTCAAGGTGCCTAACTTGTCAACGTGTCAAGGCAGAACATCAAGTTCCTAAAGGTCCATTACAATCACTTGAAGTTCCCGAATGGAAGTGGGAACACATCAATATGGACTTCGTGACGGGTCTTCCAAAAGTTTCTCAAGGCTTAGATGCAATTTGGGTGATCGTAGATAGATTGACCAAATCTGCTCATTTCTTGCCTATACGAGAAAACTTTTCACTTGAACGTCTTGCCGGTATGTACATAAATGAGATCGTGAGATTGCATGGCATGCCAGTTTCCATAGTTTCTGATCGAGATCCTAGATTCACTTCACGCTTTTGGACCAGTCTACAAAAAGCTATGGGCACTGAACTACGTTTTAGTTCTGCATATCATCCTCAAACGGACGGACAATCGGAAAGGACGATCCAGACCCTCGAAGATCTTTTGAGACTTTGTGTATTAGACTTCAAAGGAAGTTGGGATAAGTACTTGCCGTTGGTGGAATTTTCTTACAACAACAGTTACCAAGCAAGCATAGGCATGGCTCCATTCGAGGCATTGTATGGAAGGAAGTGTCGCTCTCCAATATGTTGGAATGAGGTAGGAGAAGCAAAATTGTTGGGACCCGAGTTGGTACGCTTGACGACCGAAAAGATCCAAATGATCCGACAACGAATACAGACCGCACAAGAACGACAAAAGAGTTATGCTGATCTTCATCGGAGAGACGAAAGTTTCAACGTCGGAGATCATGTATTCTTACGTGTTTCTCCATGGAAAGGGGTTACGAGATTCGGAAAGAGAGGAAAGCTCAACCCTCGATTTATTGGCCCATTTGAAATCCTCGATCGAATAGGAACCGTAGCCTACAGACTAGCCCTACCACCAAGTATGTCTCGCATCCATAACGTTTTTCACATATCTATGTTACGTAAATATGTGAAGGACCCAAACCACGTCATTGAGTTAGAACCAGACGTTATAGCAGAGGATTTAACATACGAGGAGGTACCTGTTAAGATCCTGGATAAGAAGGAGCAGATCCTACGCTCAAAGGTTATACCTCAAGTTAAGGTTTTATGGAGGAACCAAGATACTGAGGAAATGACCTGGGAGCTAGAATCTGAGATGAAATCTAAGTATCCTTACCTTTTCGATATGTCAGGTACGTCAATTTCGGGGACGAAATTTCATAAGGAGGGGAGGTTGTAAGACCCCGAATTTTATGAAATACAAAATTTAATTTTTCTTCATATATATTTTTTTTGAAACAGTAAGTGGTTAAATTAACAAAATCGAAAGTTAAGGATGTTATGTGCAAATTTTATTTTGTCGGACAATATTCGCTTTGTCGGGGAATATTCGTTTGGTCGGGGAATATTCGTGCCGTACGACGGCGCCGAAATAATAAATTATTGGTGGACCCCACAACGGAATATTTGTCGGATATAGAAAACGACAGAAGTAACCTTTTTAAATAAAAATAGTCAACGGAACTGTTAAAATACCGGTGATAAAAGAATAGTAGCATACGGTAGTTATTGGTATTTTCTGTAGCACTCGGTACTCTACAGTAACACACGGTATTGCATAGTGTCTCATATTTTTGGTCTGATAATTGACACCGTAACTGTTACGCATCATTTCATCGATAATTGTCACTGCATAATATTTTATATTATCAATTCAATAATTGTTGTTACACAGTATTTTGCATTATTGATTTAATAATTGTCATTACACTGTATTTTATATCATTGAGTCAATAATTGTTGTTGCACTGTTTTTAAAATTATTGAACCTAATAATTGTCACAGTAACATATGCACAGTAATTCACATTATTGAATCAATAATTGTCATTACACAGTAACGTATGCTTTATTTTACATTATTGTTATCTCTATTATGATGTTATTTAAACAGTTGTATTTCATTAATTTATTGACTTGATATCTAAGAGCTAACTATACTGTATTTATAACAATTAGTCATAATAATTGAATTGATAAAGTTATTTGTTTATAATATAAAGTTAGGTGATTATTAGGTGATATGAAATGAATGGTGTAGATTAAAGTGTGAATTATTGTTGAATAATTGAATTGATTTGTTTATAATATAAAGTTAGGTGATTATTAGGTGATATGAAATGAATGGTGTAGATTAAAGTGTGAATTATTGTTGAATAATTAAATTGATTTGTTTATAATATAAAGTTAGGTGATTATTAGGTGATATGAAATGAATGGTGTAGATTAAAGATAATATAATATTTGAAATGGATGGTGTAGATTAAAAGATGATATTTAAATGAATGGTTTAGATTAAATGAATGATAAGATTTTTGGCTATAAATAGAAGCCTTAACTTAAGGATTTTTCATAAACTTCCTTACTTGTTCTTTCTTTCTCTCTCTAAATACTTCTTGTGAAAGTTCTCTCTAAGTGTGCTTAAGTCATCTTGAGTATTTGTGAAGATCTATAAGTATACGTGTACTGTTCAAGTTAATCAACCTCATTTAAATCAATATCCAGTCACGTGTTACGGTAAGGGATACCATCTTTTTCATCTTCCATTATTCAAACGTACTATGGTAAGGGATTATCATTATTTGATTCTCGATAATAATATTGTTTCTTCCTTACTCATAAGACGTGCATTTTATTTCCATGTATTAAATTGTGGGAATAACCTTACGGAGCGGATTGCCGCCTGTTGGTGAATAACCTTTCGTATTCATTCATTATTAATCTCTGAGAATAACCTTACGGAGCGGATTGCCGCCTGTTTGGTGAATAACTCTTTGTACTCAAATTCTATTAAATTGTGGGAATAACCTTACGGAGCGGATTGCCGCCTGTTTGGTGAATAACTCTTTGTACTCAAATTCTATTAAATTGTGGGAATAACCTTACGGAGCGGATTGCCGCCTGTTTGGTGAATAACTCTTTGTACTCAAATTCTATTAAATTGTGGGAATAACCTTACGGAGCGGATTGCCGCCTGTTTGGTGAATAACTCTTTGTACTCAAATTCTATTAAATTGTGGGAATAACCTTACGGAGCGGATTGCCGCCTGTTGGTGAATAACCCTTTGTATTAATTTCCTTCACCTTTTGTTAATCAAACCTGCTACGGTAAGGGATATTATTTTCTTTCATACTCCTAAATCGAAATTTATTATGGAACTATTACTTCTATAATTCCTGAAAATATTATATGTTCCATAATAGTTGAACTTCATTATTTCAACTGAACCTTCCTATTTACGTGAACCTTTCTATTGAATTGTAACCGTTATTCTGAACTGTGGATCTTGAATATCATTTTTAAATTTCACTCCACATCATGTTGACAATTTGGACATTATTTGAATCTGCACAAAGTAAACTTCTGATACTTATTGTTTATCCTGTCTCTTCTGTTCATCATTTGTATCACTGTTATTTGTACTAATCATCAAGAATCAAGCTGTGGTGAATATTTGTGGTCGGGGGCACAGATGTGTTATATTTGTTGAACAGATGATAGGTTAAAGGCGATATAATAGGTTAAAGGCGATACATCTGTTCGGTGTCTTTTATGGCACGTGGTGAATGTTCTCTTTGGCCCGTAGTGCAAAGATGAACTGTTGATTGGTATGATTATGACCAAAGGCTGAATCTGGTATAATCATGACCGTTGGTGCTATATTGAATATCTTTGGCCCGTAGTGCAAAGATGAACTGTTGATTGGTATGATTATGACCAAAGGCTGAATCTGGTATAATCATGACCGTTGGTGCTATATTGAATATCTTTGGCCCGTAGTGCAAAGATGAACTGTTGATGTGCATGATTATGATCAGGAACTGTGAATTTATATTATCATGACTAATGGTATTTCAGATGATAAAAGTTGATGATGTTTTTACGAAAAAGAGAAGCGAGTGGACATTATAGTCTGCATTATTCTTCTAATAGATTACTCATTCCGCTGCTATTATTGATCTGAACGTTGTTTAAGAATTTAACTGCAGTTTTTGATATAAACCTTGTAGTCTATTGTATTCTATCAAGAACTCAACTGTTGAAGACTAATGATAATTTATTCGTCATTATCTTAGTCATGATATTCTTTACTGGGCTATTTGAGCTCACCTTTTCTTTTGTTCCATTGTTTTTCAACAGGAGATGAAAACATAACAGGGTCTAGCCGGGGAATGGAGTGAGGGTCCGAGGAATAGTTATCATAGTTTTCACATTTTGTAAAATAGTGTGGCAATAATAGTGAAGACTTAGTTGTGTATTATTATACACTGTATTGTTGTACGTTGTGCTTTGTTGTAATAATTTTGTTGTAGTATTTTGACGACTCAAGTTTGGGCTGTGTGGGCCCAGATTTGGGGGCGTCACAAATCTTCTGTCGAATTTTAAAACTGGAGCGCACCTGCAAAGCAGGGGAGCGCATTTACAGTGAACCCAACACAATTGCGCTTGGGTCCAGCGCAGCTGCGCTTGACCCTGCTGTTTTCAAGATGTGTGATTTTTCACATTTTGCTATGTGGTTGTCATGTATGCCTATATATGATCTATTTGGCCTACATGATTATTGTAACATGTAGATTGAACCTAAGATAAAAGGAAATGATATAACAAGCCTAATTTAGGTGACTTTCAAAGCAAAATGCCATGTCTTGAAGTAAGATGCATGGACCTATGCCATGAATGCCTAACTTATTTGATACGTGTTATGTGTAAGCATGTATGTGTAATGATGCTAGCATTGTAAACTAGTACGCATAAGTTAAAAGATAAAAGTTATATACTATGTGGTTGGTAACCGAGTTAGGCATGTTTAATAGTGAAGTTATATGCTAAGTATGATTCGAGCTAGTGCGTTTGAACTAACACGCATCTAAGATAAATGATCAAAATTGACGTTTATGATTTAAAACTAATGAGTTGGTCGACATTGTTAACTATGTAGGCAATAGACGTAACGAAGTATTAACGTTAAGCGTAAACGACAACCGAGACAAGTTTCCTTTACTTATGCACACTTTATTATTCTGTGCAAATGTTTTAATTTCAAATATCTATATGCCATGATCGGCCATGATCGCACTCACGTGCATTTCAAGCGTCATTCAATTGTGGAACTCACGTTAAGTTTTAAAGTTTTTTATACATGAACGATTATAAGATGCGAGTCTAAGCCATTGTTCGGCTAGATCAATAATGCCATGATAAATTTGAATTCTATAATTTTAAATGCTAAACCAAATCATATTGTACTGGTGCGGTATCTGTTGAAGCTGAAATGAACAACCCTCATAGTAGGGGCTTAAAACTATAATTTTGGATATAATTCTTATATTGTGTGGTTGCGTCACTAGATGTTTTATATTGTGCACAATGTATCCGTACGATGGGTTGATCCCCCAAAGTATACATCTTTGGTTATTATCAATCGCTATATAGATTGTTAATAGTTTTAACGATATTGGTCTTATGACTATTGATTATTGTTATAGTTTTCATAATGTCAATAATCTTAACGAAGCTCAAGGTCACTTGACCATCAGCATGCTAATTCTTAAATCTTGAATTATAAAGTAAATGTTTATGCATCTTTTATCCTCAATTGAGGTTCAGTTGTCAAGATCACCAGAGATGATATCGTTATTCCTGATTATAATGCTTTAAACCCTTTTATATACTTGTTGAGTCATTTGTTGCTCACACTTACTTAAAACTAAACCTTTTAGTTAAGCCCGAGTTCTCGGAAGGTTCCAAGAAGGACAAGGGTAAAGCAAAAGTTAAGGAGTAACTGTTTTATTGTTCTGTTTAAAATTATGTTCTTAAAGACTCTTTATTATGATGTCACGTTTTGTAATAAAGGTTAGTTAACCTCGGATTTAATGTTTTATTGAAATGAACAATGTATTTAACATTGTATTTTTTTGATTGAATGTGTAGATAGTTGTGTGTGGATGTTGTATCGTGAGCACCGGACCCAAGGTTTAGAGAACCCGAATTTTGGGGGCGTTACACATATACCTTGTATAAGTCTACAAGATCACTAACTCATCTTATCTCTAAGCTCATAAATTGCTAGATTTTAAGAATTTTCTTGCATAAAGAACTTGAGTTAGTAAGGCTTGGTAGATTTGTTCAACAACTCTTGTACCCTTTGAACTCAAAGTCAAGCAACATGAAATTTGAAATCCACCCACATGTGGGACCCCAAGGTGGTCGGCTCCCTCTATCTCTATATTCATGATTTTTCACTTTCTTTTATCTCTTATATATATATATATATATATATATATATATATATACACATACACATTGACATAGTTTGGGTTCTTCCTTGAATTTAGGAAATTAAATCAATTGGACTCATTCATTTCAATTGTTTGGACTCAATTAATTCATTCTATTGGACTAACATTAACTAACACATGCTACTTGAAATTAAAGTAAGCATTAGGCTAGTTTAATTATAACATGAACCAACCATTAATTATGTTCATGGACTACTAGGTTAATTTTATTGGATCTAGTTTAATAATTCCAATTAGACTTGCCTTATTAATTCTTTTGGGCTACTAAGTTGGACTAGTTTATAATATACCAATACATAAATCACATACAAGGGTTGGGCTTGTTAAATTCAACTCATGGGTTAGTTTACTAATATAATTTAATTGTTTGAACTCTTCTCGAGTTAATTTAATTAATTTCACTACATTGCTTCATTATTAGATTAATAAATATACGCATGCATACATACATACATACATACATACATACATACATATATTCATTCAATCATGTAAATGCACAATTAATTCATACAAAAATTTTAATTCATTGATAATTATTTAATAATTATAATTACAATATAACTTAGAATTCATGGTCATTACCGATTCCATCTTACTATTTTCAATAAGTCTTTTGCTACACTTGTTTGTAAACTCAACAAATCCTCGTATGACCTTAAACAGGCACCAAGGCAGTGGTTTGTCAAATTTTCATCAGCTTTAAAGACTTTTGGATTTTACCAGTCACATAGTGATCACAACTTGTTCATATACTTTACTACTGCTGATTTTTTAGCTCTTCTAGTCTATGTAGATGATATATTAGTAATAGGTACATCTACTGCTGTCATTGTAACGACCCTAAAATCCGACTCTAATAACCCCGGATCTGGTTCGTTAAAAGTAACCTAAATCCTGAGTTTAAACTAATTATATTTGACTTATAAACCACAAGAAAATATAATTATTATAATTCACCAGGTATTAAACCTTAAATGGGTAAAATTTTCAATATCATTCTATTCCAGAATCGAAATCTTTAAACATTTTTATTACACTTTCTAATTATATGAATAATGATTTAGCATACTAACCTGTCACCCTTATACATAAATGACAACATATGAAATGATTTAAAATAATCTATATATTTTCTCTTAACATTTCAGTTTACTAATCTATAGCACATCTAAGACATAAAAATCATCATAATTAATACCCACAGAGATAATTTATTCTATCGCAGAGTTTTACTATAAAAGCACCTACGCTTCGATCTTGATGACTCGTTAGTCAATCTTCATCTTCGCCTTTATTAGAGTAATCAACCTCCTCAAGTTTTTCTGTAATGTTTTATTTTAAACAAGGGTGAGCACGACGGCTCAGCAAGGCTAATAGTTTTACATAACACATAATCATATTTCATCATGCTTCATGCATCTCATGCTTTGCAATGACTATATATCTCATGCATATAATGCTTTGTATTTACTTTATAACTTACGTTATTCATGCATGTCATTTACAATTTTATACAGTCCAATATGAATAGAACAATTAACTTAATTATCTACTGTATATCAACAGTTTATTTAAACTTGTATCACAAAAGCACATTACCACATTATTGCATATAATAACATATGCACACATAAATTTTTTATAGTATTCTAATTCAGGCACATAATGCAATATGTTTTGAAAAACTTGCTTGGACTTGCATAACTAGCTTACGCTAACCTTTCGCGTTCCTTGCACCACCTACACAGTATGTGAGATCAATGGTGCATAATATCAGTTAAGGTTTGACTCAATACCAAATCTGTAAAGATATTTATTTCTTCATATCGTCCCCTTTTTAAATCAACAGAGTTAATTTCATATTTTAGTCCCTCGTTGACTTGACTCAGTGTTTCACCGTAAACCTTTTTGTACATAACCACATAATTCCGACATATATTAATGTCACTGCATTAAACCTGAACCCTATATTTATTTAGGTCGAACCACCAATTAATCATTAATGGACCATATCCTTGGTTTAACTTAATCACATCATTTATCTTGACAACTTATCATAATATTACCCACCTTGGGTAATATTTTAAATTTTATTATCAATTAGTAATAACTTATAATGTTATTTAATTGTTAAATAACACTTTAAATATCATTATTATTATTAATTTATTTTTAATAATAGTTTACCTTAATCATTATTATTAATCTTTTAATAATAATTTAATTGCTTGCTATTATTATTGCCCTTTAATAATATTTTAATTGACTTTTCATTATTATTAATCATTTTAATAATAATTTAATTGTTCGTCAATATTATCAATCATTTAATAATATTTGAAATCTTCACGTATCATTAGTAATTATTTAATAATGATTCGACCCTTAACTATTAATACTCAATAGTTAATTACTTGTTAAACAATATTATTAATTCTTTAATAATATTATAAATCTTTATTTATCATTATTATTTATTTAATAATGATTTAACTCTTAACTATTATTATTTAATAGTTAATTAAATGCTAAATAATATTATTAATCATTTAATAATATTTTAAATTAATTACATATCATTATTAATTATTGAATAATGATTTAATTCTTAACTATTATCATTTAATAGTTAATCATTAATATTATCAATATATTTTAATTACTTAATAATCTTCTTCCGATTAAGTAATAATTTATTCCACTTAATTATCATTTAATTATTAGGTAATATTAATTAAATAATAATTAATTAATTAATTATCCGTACTCATTATTTAATCAACAATTATACTATTAACTCTAACATCCTTTGATTACTATTTAATATATTAAATAGTAAGCATTTAACCCTCTTTAATTATTATGTAATGTTAATTAAATAATAATTAATTAATTAATTATCTTTATTTATTATTTACTCTTAATTAAATAAAATAATAAATAATTATGTTATCAACTTTACTTGATTGTAATAATTATTTAATGCTAATTAAATAATAATTACCTAACTCTCTTTATTTATTATTTAATCTTATTTAATAATAAATAATTAAAGTTTAAAATTTTTATCTTACTCTAATCATTATTTAATATTAATTAAAGAATAATTAGTTATTTACTTTCCTTTATTTACTATTTAATACCTGAGTAAATAATAAATAATTTATTTATTTTCTCCAAACATGTTGATATTATTATTAAATACTTAAAGAACATATTTAAGATTTAATAATAATTTATTTATAATTTTCTTGAAGTATTAGCTAGATAGTCACAAATTAGTGTATATTTACACCATAAATAATATGAAAAATACCAATTTTCAAAAATAATACTATCTCAATACATATAACACTTCAAATAATCAGTAGGTTATTTGTTCATATTTTTTCAAAATTTAAAAATATTTTTTATTATTTTTCATACATTTAGTAAGCTTTTATCATTCAATAATCATGAAAAATAGCTACTGATATTATAAAAATACCATTAAATTCCAGAAAATAGTACACGAAATTTCAAGCAACTTTCTAGTTTGGGCAGTCGTCAGAACCGTCCGAAAAATCGGTGAACAGGTCGCCGGATTGCTCTGGCCAGTTCACCGGAAAAAAACCGGCAGTAGGTTTTAGGATTTTTTTCAAATCTGTTCAGTTTTGGGGTCCTTCACTAAAAACCTTAATAACTTGAGTTCTATAACTCCGATGGAACTCTACTTTATATCGATGGAATCGTAACTTCCCAAACTATAATTTTCTATGCTCAAACACCCTTTTTGGATAAGATTCAGCCACTGAAAATGGCTGTAAAATGGACTGTTCACGCAAAATTTCTGGCAGTGGAGTGTTTTAGTAGAAAAATCATAACTAATTCATTTTAACTCGGATTTTAGTCATTCAAGTTTCAGAATTTACATAACTTCAAGATCTATCCAAAAAATTGACGGATCAAAAATCTAATTTTTTGATCGTGAACAGTAATTTCGGGAAGCGACTGTTCCGTTTTGGGTTTTTCCGGCGAAGTCGATTTCATGTTTTTGTCAAATTTTTTCAACATAAAGTATATAAATACCCATGCTAAACCAATTTAACCATAGATCTACTAATATAACATGGATTTAACCATTTAAAGTTTTGAAAAAATTATTTTCCACCATGGAAATCACTTACAATCAAAGGAAAGCATAACCTAGGGTTTTTATGAAATTTTATACATTTTGGGCTTGTGTGCTCCTTTTCTAGCCTTTCCAAAGAATAAGAACAAGCTTGAAGAGATCTAAGACCCTCCTAGTTTCCGTGCACTCCTCTTTCAAGCCTCACTTGGTGTTTTATTTTTATAGTAGCTCAAGAACACCAAGTGTTCTTTCTCATTTTCCTTTTAACCTTCCCTCTTTTGCTCCCTAGCTCATTTCTCTCCAACTCTTTTGCTCTCTAGCAACTTGGAAGTAAATGAAATGACTAACTCTCTCTCAATTCCCTTTACTTAGCTAGTGATTTACATATAGAATGTATATCTATCATATTTTACCAATATATGCACAAACAAGATCCATAAATTGGAGAATTTGAGATTTGCATTGGGGGAGTTTTCTTGGGGTAAAACATGGAGAGCTTGGAGCTTTGCATCCAATATTGGGACTCCCCCATAAAGTGTTGGCTATTCCCCCCTTTTTTCCCCAAATTTTGATTTTTCTTTTATTCCAAAGGTGATTATATAAACACCAATATATATATATATATATATTCAACTAGTCATTAGATGCATTCTATAGGGCTATATAATGGACTATGTATTAACTTTCATTGGGCTATATAATTAATTATGTTTGGGCTCCCAATTTACATCCATTTGGGCTACTATAAATAACCATTTGGGCTCTTATACAATTTAATTAGACTAATAATTCCACCAACTTATTGGGCATAACCAATTAAATTATTAAACTCCCAATTAACTTTAATTAATTAGTTTATTAAACTAATTAATTTAATCAAGAACAATAACCCACAAATCCTTAATCAAATAAATAATTGATCATATTAAATATGTAATCAGGTTAGTTCACTATTCATTTACTTAATTTGGACTATAAATTTGGGACTTACAATATTATTTCCACAACACATTGATTAATAATTACATTAATTAATTTACTCATTTTTGTGAGGATCCGAATTTTCAGAATTTCTTTAATAATATTAAATGAGAATTTAATTGATAAAATTATTAAGGTTGTTTAAATTAATTATTATTTTATGTGATTTAAGATATGTGATAAGATTTAATTAGTAAATTAAATCTATATAGAGATCATGATGAATTGTGTTAATTTAAAATAATTGGAAAGTAAATAAATTGTTTAAAAACAATTTATGAAGAATAAGAGAAATTTCTTGTAAAGGCAATAAAATTATTATGGAAATGCAGAAATTATAATTTAATTTAGGTTATGTGGTAATGTGAAATGCAGGAAATAGATATGTATATATTTATATATATACATTTATATATGTGTGTTATGCTTAATTGATAAAATTATAAATTTCATTAATTATGACAATAGAGGGATTAATGATTAAATTAATCTAGAAATTTATGAAAAGCTAATGAGGAAGTTAATAAAATTTGTAATTACTGATTTTAGATTTAATTAAGAATTATGGTGGAAATTTAGAATTTGATTGAGAAGAAATGTAATTATATAAATTATATAATAATGAATTATATAATGTATAAAGGAAATTATAATTATATAAATTATATAAGGAAAATTATATAATTTATATAAGAGAATTAAATTAATTAAGGATGGAAGAAAATTTTATAAGATGTATTTTGTGTAATATGGAAATTAATTAAAAAGGAATAATGTAATTATATAAATTATATAATATTAAATTATATAATTTATATAAGGAAAGTTAATGTGAATATTAAAGAAATTGAATAATAAATAAGAAAAAGGAATGTTTTAAGTTATTAAAAATTATATTTATGTATAATGGAATTATTATGACTTTTATGAAAAATAATATTTCGGAAACGTGAACATGTTAATGTAACATGTTGTCTAAGAAACTAAGTGAAAAATTATGGAAAATAATTTTTATATGTTATATGTATCATTTTAGGAATTTTGGAGGTAAAAATTACCTCAAATAATTACATGCATGTCATTATGCGTGTACAAAATTGTCATGTAAAGTACCCAAAAAGTGTATTAATATTATTTATAAATCATGTTATAATTTTTGGTAAATTAAAATAAATATTTTATATACACAAAATAATTACGTAATGTATTTAAATTTAAAACTTGCACTTTATTTTCTTTAAAAATCCGAAAACTTCATGCAAAGTCGGTGGATTTTTGGCTAAATTTCCAAATGAATTTAATTGGTTGGCTATAAAAGGAAAATAATTAAGCAAGAAAAAAGGAAAAGAACCAAAAAGGAGAAGAAAAGAAAAAGAAGAACAATAAGCCACTCTTGCTTTCTTCCACCCGCCACCACCATCCGAGCCACCACCTCCAACCACTATGAACCACCATGGCTACTTGAGGGAGAGAAATAATGGTGCCAACTAGGAACTTCTCAAACTTTGGGAGGTATAAAGTATTTTAATTAAATTATTTTTGTGTTTATTAGTGTTAAAATAAATTGTTGAAAAAATTGTGAATAATTAGAAAATTTATTTCAAATAATTTATAGATGTATATATATAAATTATATCATGTTTGGAGCAAATTTGTAAAGAAATTTTTGTTCAAAAATGAAATTATTTTGGCTAAGGTGGCTACTGTTTGGCTGGAAGAAGGGAAACAAATTCTGGACTGCCGCGCGCATGGCGCGATAGCCATTTTTTTTCAGTCGCAGGCGTTAAACGACGCCGTTTTGGAGCGTCGGGGCAGGGCCGCGCGCCATGCGCGGCCGACGCAACGAAGGAAAATTACGATTGTGCCCCCGGACTTTTCCTGAAATGCCGAGCGTGTCCCTGACCCTCGGTAAAGTACGATTTTGCCCCTGAACTTTTCGAAAAATGACCAGCGTGTCTCCAAGGCCGCGAAAATTACGGATAAGCCCCTGAGCTTTTCTGTTAATGCCGATCTTGTCCCCAAAGCCACTAAAATTACGGAAATGTCCCTGGACTTTCCAAAAAATTCCGGATGTGTCTCTAAAGCAGCGAAAATTACCAAAATGCCCTTAGAAAGTGATTTTTAAAGAAATAAATGTTTAAAAATTATTTAAAAATCATAGAAAATTACTAAAAATATAGAAATGATGTTTGGGCATTAAATTTAATATTTTTGTAAAAATATTAAATATTGGAGATTAATATTTAAAGGTGGAAATATTAATCTAATAAGGTTAAAATTTAGAAAATGGGTTAAATGAAAATTCGGACAACCAAATATGTTAAATTTTATCCGATGAGCCGGGTTGTCCGTATTGAGAGTGTATGATATTAAGTTAAAATAATTTATCAAGGAACGAGGTTAATATAATTAACCATAGTAATTAATAATTAACCCAGTACCCTAAAATAAATCGTCGGGTAGGGTTAATTACGTTATTAATGATATTAATTAATTAAATTAATATCATGAGAGAAGAAATAATTATTATTTGATTATTTTATGATCATAGGTTGATCGAGTTAAGGGTTTAAGCTAACAATTTAAATAATTGGACGCCAGACAAGTTCTTCAGTTCCTTTTATGTTAAATGTTGTACTATTATGATATGCAATTCTTGTTTTAAATGCATACAAATTATATGCTATGTGATATGTGTTTAATATGACCACAATGTGTTCTTTGTGCAACGATATGAGATATATTGCTATAGTTGAAGCACAAACACATGATATATGACATGTAAGACCCCGAATTTTATGAAATACAAAATTTAATTTTTCTTCATATATATTTTTTTTGAAACAGTAAGTGGTTAAATTAACAAAATCGAAAGTTAAGGATGTTATGTGCAAATTTTATTTTGTCGGACAATATTCGCTTTGTCGGGGAATATTCGTTTGGTCGGGGAATATTCGTGTCGTACGACGGCGCCGAAATAACAAATTATTGGTGGACCCCACAACGGAATATTTGTCGGATATAACTTTTTTAAATAAAAATAGTCAACGGAACTGTTAAAATACCGGTGATAAAAGAATAGTAGCATACGGTAGTTTATGGTATTTTCTGTAGCACACGGTACTCTACAGTAACACACGGTATTGCATAGTGTCTCATATTATTGGTCTGATAATTGACACCGTAACTGTTACGCATCATTTCATCGATAATTGTCACTGCATAATATTTTATATTATCAATTCAATAATTGTTGTTACACAGTATTTTGCATTATTGATTTAATAATTGTCATTACACTGTATTTTATATCATTGAGTCAATAATTGTTGTTGCACTGTTTTTAAAATTATTGAACCTAATAATTGTCACAGTAACATATGCACAGTAATTCACATTATTGAATCAATAATTGTCATTACACAGTAACGTATGCTTTATTTTACATTATTGTTATCTCTATTATGATGTTATTTAAACAGTTGTATTTCATTAATTTATTGACTTGATATCTAAGAGCTAACTATACTGTATTTATAACAATTAGTCATAATAATTGAATTGATAAAGTTATTTGTTTATAATATAAAGTTAGGTGATTATTAGGTGATATGAAATGAATGGTGTAGATTAAAGTGTGAAATATTGTTGAATAATTGAATTGATTTGTTTATAATATAAAGTTAGGTGATTATTAGGTGATATGAAATGAATGGTGTAGATTAAAGTGTGAATTATTGTTGAATAATTGAATTGATTTGTTTATAATATAAAGTTAGGTGATTATTAGGTGATATGAAATGAATGGTGTAGATTAAAGATAATATAATATTTGAAATGGATGGTGTAGATTAAAAGATGATCTTTAAATGAATGGTTTAGATTAAATGAATGATAAGATTTTTGGCTATAAATAGAAGCCTTAACTTAAGGATTTTTCATAAACTTCCTTACTTGTTCTTTCTTTCTCTCTCTAAATACTTTTTGTGTAAGTTCTCTCTAAGTGTTCTTAAGTCATTCCTAGTTTTGAAATCTTTTGCATTCTTCTTTGAATTCCCGAGTAGAATTTTCTTATGTACAGCAACTCTTTCGAAAAATCGTAGTAAATTCATTATTTGTCAGAATTTAATGAATTAAAAGCCTGTCTCTTCAGTTTTTCGTCCTCTACAACTTTGAAGAAGGAAGAAAATTCATCTGAAATCATCTTCATGTCTTAAAATACTAAAAACCGTAACCTATTCTGATTTTCGTCACTATTTTCAGTCTTAGTTTTGAAAATTCATAACTCATTCATATTAACTCCGAATTGAGTGATTCTTGAGTCTATGCCGCCTATCTTTTCGAGAGTAACATTATTTTAAAAACATAAAGAGATTTTAAAAAAACTCTAGAAGACTCAAAAGTCAGATTCTTTACTGCTACAAACAAGGAAGGATTTGTTCGGCTATAAACTTGTTTCACAATATCAAGGTAAGGAATATCATTCTTTTCACACTCTTAAATTTATTACGGTAAGGAATGTCATTTTCTTTTCTTACTTGTAAGAAATATCATTTTATTTCATACTCTTAACCTTATTATGGTAAGGGATGTCATTTTTTCTTTCATACTCTTAAATTTACTACTCGTAAGGAATATCATTCTTTTCACACTCTTAAATTTATTACGGTAAGGAATATCATTCTTTTCACACTCTTAAATTTACTACGGTAAGGAATATCATCTTCTTTCATCTTCTATTGTTCAAACTTACTATAGTAAGGGATACCATCTTTTTCATCTTCCATTATTCAAACTTACTATGGTAAGGGATTATCATTATTTGATTCTCGATAATAATATTGTTTCTTCCTTACTCATAAGACGTGCCTTTTATTTCCATGTATTAAATTGTGGGAATAACCTTACGGAGCGGATTGCCGCCTGTTGGTGAATAACCTTTCGTATTCATTCATTATTAATCTCTGAGAATAACCTTACGGAGCGGATTGCCGCATGTTTGGTGAATAACTCTTTGTACTCAAATTCTATTAAATTGTGGGAATAACCTTACGGAGCGGATTGCCGCCTGTTTGGTGAATAACTCTTTGTACTCAAATTCTATTAAATTGTGGGAATAACCTTACGGAGCGGATTGCCGCCTGTTTGGTGAATAACTCTTTGTACTCAAATTCTATTAAATTGTGGGAATAACCTTACGGAGCGGATTGCCGCCTGTTTGGTGAATAACTCTTTGTACTCAAATTCTATTAAATTGTGGGAATAACCTTACAGAGCGGATTGCCGCCTGTTGGTGAATAACCCTTTGTATTAATTTCCTTCACCTTTTGTTAATCAAACCTGCTACGGTAAGGGATATTATTTTCTTTCATACTCCTAAATCGAAATTTATTATGGAACTATTGCTTCTATAATTCCTGAAAATATTATATGTTCCATAATAGTTGAACTTCATTATTTCAACTGAACCTTCCTATTTACGTGAACCTTTCTATTGAATTGTAACCGTTATTCTGAACTGTGGATCTTGAATATCATTTTTAAATTTCACTCCACATCATGTTGACAATTTGGACATTATTTGAATCTGTACAAAGTAAACTTCCGATACTTATTGTTATCCTATTTCTTCTGTTCATCATTTATATCATTCTAATCATCCAAAAATCAAGCTGTTGTGAATATCTGTGGCCGGGGGCACAGATGTGATATATTTGTTGAACAGATGATAGGTTAAAGGCGATATAATAGGTTAAAGGCGATACATCTGTTCGGTGTCTTTTATGGCACGTGGTGAATGTTCTCTTTGGCCCGTAGTGCAAAGATGAACTGTTGTTTGGTATGATTATGACCAAAGGCTGAATCTGGTATAATCATGACCGTTTGTGCTATATTGAATATCTTTGGCCCGTAGTACAAAGATGAACTGTTGATGTGCATGATTATGATCAGGAACTGTGAATTTGTATTATCTTGACTAATGATATTTCAGATGATAAAAGTTGATGATGTTTTTCCTAAAAAGAGAACCGAGTGGACATTATAGTCTGCATTATTCTTCTAATAGATTACTCATTCCGCTGCTATTATTGATCTGAACGTTGTTTAAGAATTTAACTGCAGTTTTTGATATAAACCTTGTAGTTTATTGTATTCTATCAAGAACTCAACTGTTGAAGACTAATGATAATTTATTCATCATTATCTTAGTCATGATATTCTTTACTGGGCTATTTGAGCTCACCCTTTCTTTTGTTCCATTGTTTTTCAACAGGAGATGAAAACATAACAGGGTCTAGCCGGGGAATGGAGTGAGGGTCCGAGGAATAGTTATCATAGTCTTCACGTTTTGTAAAATAGTGTGGCAATAATAGTGAAGACTTAGTTGTGTATTATTATACACTGTATTGTTGTACGTTGTGCTTTGTTGTAATAATTTTGTTGTAGTATTTTGACGACTCAAGTTTGGGCTTTGTGGGCCCAGATTTGGGGGCGTCACAGTTGGTATCAGAGCCATATAACGAAGAGCCCCGAGCCTCTCGCTGGTGACTTCCTAGGGAAAGGGGATGCACCGAAGCCAGACTCTTCGTAGGGGACGCCTATAGTACAGGTGGCAAACTGATAGGTACCATTGTGAGGTGCTGTCCCTATGGTGGGATGAGAGTCACAGTTGGCATCAGAGCTTAGGGATATGGTCTTTAATGGAGATCTGGGGTAGAACTAGGAGGGGATAGACGAATAGAATCAGTCACTAGTGTGTCCTACCTAAAATAGATTTTATTATCTAATGAGTCGATTTGAATGTAGGAACATGAAGTGATGAGTCAGTTTATTTGAACTAACATTTATTTTGTGACCACAGTTTAGTATGGCATCTGGAAATCAAGAGGTTAACTATGGAATGCCTGAAGCAAATGTAGCCGAGAATCAAGAGGCCCCAAACAATCCTCCTGCCAACTCAGGAAATAATGTTCCTGATAACATGATGAACGATGGATTCTTTAGGAATTTCATGCAGTTCATACAGAATCAAGGAAGAGGAAATCCAGTCAATAATAACGGTAGAAACGCTGGCAATTTGAGGATGGTCACTGTTAATCAATTTAAAGAATTAGGACCACCTGAATTCCACGGGAAGCCTGACCCACTCAAAGCGGAGGCATGGCTGAAGCAGACGACAAAAATACTTGATGTCTTACAATGCGCTGATGATCAGAAGGTGCCATTTGCCACTTTTATGTTACGAGGTGAGGCAGACCATTGGTGGGAAGCGGTAAAAACGTATCCAACCTTCAGCACTCGAAATGTCTTGGACAGAATTCGAAGAACTGTTTAACGAGAAGTACTTCCCAGAAAGCATCCGCCATATGAAGGAAGTGGAATTCATTAAGCTGGAGCAGGGAAACATGACAGTCTCCCAATATGAAGCTAAGTTTGCCGAGTTATCTCGCTTTGCCACCCATCTTGTGGATGACGAAGCACGAATGAGTCGGATGTTCCTAAGAGGTTTGAGATTCAAAATTCGTCAACAACTTAGCTCTCATAAATTTAGTTTGTATTCAGATGTTGTGGATAGGGCTCAAAGGGTGGAGCAAACAGATGAAACATTGCAGCCAAGAGTTAATGATCAGCATAGAGAAAGGAGTGACAACAACCACAGGAACGAGAACCATCGAGGAGGTAACCAACACTTCGGTGGTAATTCCATACCAAATAACAGAAGAGGAGAATCTAGTGGGAACAATTTCAAAAGAAAGAGATTCCATAATAATTATGGAAGGGCACCAGCACCAGTACCAACACCAGCACCGACCCCAGTTTCAAGGGGAGAAGATCGACCACCAGTGAGATGCTATAGGTGTGGTCAGGAAGGTCACATCAGCCCAAACTGTACACTGCAGTCCAAAAAGTGCTACAGTTGTGGGAAAGAGGGTCATCTTGCGCGGTTTTGTCCTGCCACAAAATCAAGTCCAGCTGCAATGATGATACCAAAAGCTAGCGCGGATAAAGGAAAATATGTAGTTCAAGGGAGAGCTTTTGTTGTGACATCCCAAATGGCACGAAACTCGAACGAGGTGATAACCGGTAAGCTATTCATAAATTCTCGTGAAGTCTACGCTTTGTTAGATACTGGCTCTACCCATTCTTTTATCTCACCTGCATGTGCTCAGCGTTTAAACTTAACTCCTGAAAACTTGGATTTTGACTTATCAGTTGAAACCCCATTAGGAGAAATGACCATTACATCTACTGTCTATAAATCTTGCCTAATTCAAATCAACAATCTCACATTATCTGTTGACCTTATTTCTTTGGAGATGCGTGAATTTGATGTGATTTTAGGAATTGATTGGTTGACTACCCATCATGCTAAAATTGATTGTTTTCATAAGATTATTAGTTTTCATATTCCTAATCAACCTGTCATGCAAATTCAAGCAACTAAACCATTGAAATCTATAACTGTTATTTCTAGCCATAAAGCCATTCGTTTATTGAAAAACGGATGTCAAGCCTTTTTAGCTCATGTCACTGATTTGAACAAAAATACGTCAAACTTGAATGATATTCCCATTGTTAATGAGTTTCCTGACGTTTTTCCTGAAGAACTTCCTGGCTTACCCCCAAACCGTGAAATTGATTTTTATATTGATCTTGAACCCGGTACCAAGCCCATTTCCAAAGCTCCCTACCGAATGGCTCCCATTGAACTTCAAGAGTTAAAAGTCCAACTACAGGAATTGTTGGATACCGGTTTCATTCGTCCGAGTGCATCACCTTGGGGTGCTCCTGTTCTATTCGTGAAGAAGAAAGACGGGAGTATGAGATTGTGCATTGACTACCGAGAATTGAACCATGTCACCATCAAGAACAGGTACCCGTTACCTCGGATTGATGACATGTTTGATCAATTGCAAGGCGCTCAACATTTCTCAAAGATTGATCTCCGTTCTGGATATCATCAGTTAAAGGTTAAAGCTGAGGACATTCCAAAGACTGCTTTCAGAACTCGTTATGGGCATTATGAGTTCTTAGTCATGCCTTTTGGACTAACTAATGCTCCTGCAGCTTTCATGGACATGATGAACCGGATATTCAAGGAACATTTGGATCATTTTGTGGTTGTCTTTATTGATGACATCCTCATATACTCCAAGAGTCGCGAGGATCATGAACAACACCTGAGATTGATACTACAAAAGCTCCGTGAAAACAAATTATATGCCAAGTTGAAGAAATGTGAGTTCTGGCTTGAGGAGGTCGCGTTTCTTGGGCATGTGATTTCTAGTCAAGGAATATCAGTCGATCCTGCGAAGATTGAAACGGTACTAAATTGGGAACAACCCAAAACAGTAACCGAAGTCCGAAGTTTTCTGGGTCTAGCTGGTTATTATCGGAGATTCGTAGAAGGATTTTCTCGAATCGCCACTCCATTAACGCAGCTTACTCGGAAAAGCACAAAATTCATATGGAGCGAGGAATGCGAGAAAAGTTTCCAAGAACTCAAGAAGAGACTGGTTTCAGCTCCTGTTCTGACCATACCATCAGGATCAGGAGAATTTGTTATCTACAGCGATGCTTCTGGCAAAGGTCTAGGCTGTGTCCTTATGCAACATGGAAAGGTTATAGCCTACGCCTCTCGACAACTCAAAGATTATGAGAAAAATTATCCTACTCATGATCTAGAGTTGGCAGCAGTCGTTTTCGCGTTGAAGATCTGGAGACACTACTTGTACGGAGAAAAAGTGGATATCTATACGGATCATAAAAGTCTCAAGTATTTCTTCACCCAGAAGGAACTCAACATGCGACAACGACGTTGGCTTGAGCTGTTAAAGGATTATGACCACACAATCCAGTATCACCCGGGAAAGGCGAACGTTGTAGCTGACGCTTTGAGCAGAAAATCTTATGCAAGTACAAGTGCACTGCTGACAACACAAAAGTGTATTTTGTACGACTTGCAAAAGATGGAGATAGAGCTAAAGACACCAGGGACCCACTCGAAGATTGCTCACGTGCGAGTAGAACCAACTTTAATCGATAAAATTAAAGCTGCTCAAGTTACCGATCCGGAACTGATAAACATGATAAAGAAAGTACAAGAAGGTGCCATTTCCGAAGCAAGAATCGACGAGAAAGGAATACTTCGAGTCAACTCTCGACTCTGTGTTCCTAACGATCCTGAATTAAAGCATAAAATCATGATGGAGGCACACAACACGCCGTTTGCAATCCACCCAGGAGGTACCAAGATGTATCGAGATCTTCGACATACATTTTGGTGGAACAATATGAAAAGAGAGATTGCGGAGTTTATCTCAAGGTGCCTAACTTGTCAACGTGTCAAGGCAGAGCATCAAGTTCCTAAAGGTCCATTACAATCACTTGAAGTTCCTGAATGGAAGTGGGAACACATCAATATGGACTTCGTGACGGGTCTTCCAAAAGTTTCTCAAGGCTTAGATGCAATTTGGGTGATCGTAGATAGATTGACCAAATCTGCTCATTTCTTGCCTATACGAGAAAACTTTTCACTTGAACGTCTTGCCGGTATGTACATAAATGAGATCGTGAGATTGCATGGCATGCCAGTTTCCATAGTTTCTGATCGAGATCCTAGATTCACTTCACGCTTTTGGATCAGTCTACAAAAAGCTATGGGCACTGAACTACGTTTTAGTTCTGCATACCATCCTCAAACGGACGGACAATCGGAAAGGACGATCCAGACCCTCGAAGATCTTTTGAGACTTTGTGTATTAGACTTCAAAGGAAGTTGGGATAAGTACTTGCCGTTGGTGGAATTTTCTTACAACAACAGTTACCAAGCAAGCATAGGCATGGCTCCATTCGAGGCATTGTATGGAAGGAAGTGTCGCTCTCCAATATGTTGGAATGAGGTAGGAGAAGCAAAATTGTTGGGACCCGAGTTGGTACGCTTGACGACCGAAAAGATCCAAATGATCCGACAACGAATACAGACCGCACAAGAACGACAAAAGAGTTATGCTGATCTTCATCGGAGAGACGAAAGTTTCAACGTCGGAGATCATGTATTCTTACGTGTTTCTCCATGGAAAGGGGTTACGAGATTCGGAAAGAGAGGAAAGCTCAACCCTCGATTTATTGGCCCATTTGAAATCCTCGATCGAATAGGAACCGTAGCCTACAGACTAGCCCTACCACCAAGTATGTCTCGCATCCATAACGTTTTTCACATATCTATGTTACGTAAATATGTGAAGGACCCAAACCACGTCATTGAGTTAGAACCAGACGTTATAGCAGAGGATTTAACATACGAGGAGGTACCTGTTAAGATCCTGGATAAGAAGGAGCAGATCCTACGCTCAAAGGTTATACCTCAAGTTAAGGTTTTATGGAGGAACCAAGATACTGAGGAAATGACCTGGGAGCTAGAATCTGAGATGAAATCTAAGTATCCTTACCTTTTCGATATGTCAGGTACGTCAATTTCGGGGACGAAATTTCATAAGGAGGGGAGGTTGTAAGACCCCGAATTTTATGAAATACAAAATTTAATTTTTCTTCATATATATTTTTTTTGAAACAGTAAGTGGTTAAATTAACAAAATCGAAAGTTAAGGATGTTATGTGCAAATTTTATTTTGTCGGACAATATTCGCTTTGTCGGGGAATATTCGTTTGGTCGGGGAATATTCGTGTCGTACGACGGCGCCGAAATAACAAATTATTGGTGGACCCCACAACGGAATATTTGTCGGATATAACTTTTTTAAATAAAAATAGTCAACGGAACTGTTAAAATACCGGTGATAAAAGAATAGTAGCATACGGTAGTTTATGGTATTTTCTGTAGCACACGGTACTCTACAGTAACACACGGTATTGCATAGTGTCTCATATTATTGGTCTGATAATTGACACCGTAACTGTTACGCATCATTTCATCGATAATTGTCACTGCATAATATTTTATATTATCAATTCAATAATTGTTGTTACACAGTATTTTGCATTATTGATTTAATAATTGTCATTACACTGTATTTTATATCATTGAGTCAATAATTGTTGTTGCACTGTTTTTAAAATTATTGAACCTAATAATTGTCACAGTAACATATGCACAGTAATTCACATTATTGAATCAATAATTGTCATTACACAGTAACGTATGCTTTATTTTACATTATTGTTATCTCTATTATGATGTTATTTAAACAGTTGTATTTCATTAATTTATTGACTTGATATCTAAGAGCTAACTATACTGTATTTATAACAATTAGTCATAATAATTGAATTGATAAAGTTATTTGTTTATAATATAAAGTTAGGTGATTATTAGGTGATATGAAATGAATGGTGTAGATTAAAGTGTGAAATATTGTTGAATAATTGAATTGATTTGTTTATAATATAAAGTTAGGTGATTATTAGGTGATATGAAATGAATGGTGTAGATTAAAGTGTGAATTATTGTTGAATAATTGAATTGATTTGTTTATAATATAAAGTTAGGTGATTATTAGGTGATATGAAATGAATGGTGTAGATTAAAGATAATATAATATTTGAAATGGATGGTGTAGATTAAAAGATGATCTTTAAATGAATGGTTTAGATTAAATGAATGATAAGATTTTTGGCTATAAATAGAAGCCTTAACTTAAGGATTTTTCATAAACTTCCTTACTTGTTCTTTCTTTCTCTCTCTAAATACTTTTTGTGTAAGTTCTCTCTAAGTGTTCTTAAGTCATTCCTAGTTTTGAAATCTTTTGCATTCTTCTTTGAATTCCCGAGTAGAATTTTCTTATGTACAGCAACTCTTTCGAAAAATCGTAGTAAATTCATTATTTGTCAGAATTTAATGAATTAAAAGCCTGTCTCTTCAGTTTTTCGTCCTCTACAACTTTGAAGAAGGAAGAAAATTCATCTGAAATCATCTTCATGTCTTAAAATACTAAAAACCGTAACCTATTCTGATTTTCGTCACTATTTTCAGTCTTAGTTTTGAAAATTCATAACTCATTCATATTAACTCCGAATTGAGTGATTCTTGAGTCTATGCCGCCTATCTTTTCGAGAGTAACATTATTTTAAAAACATAAAGAGATTTTAAAAAAACTCTAGAAGACTCAAAAGTCAGATTCTTTACTGCTACAAACAAGGAAGGATTTGTTCGGCTATAAACTTGTTTCACAATATCAAGGTAAGGAATATCATTCTTTTCACACTCTTAAATTTATTACGGTAAGGAATGTCATTTTCTTTTCTTACTTGTAAGAAATATCATTTTATTTCATACTCTTAACCTTATTATGGTAAGGGATGTCATTTTTTCTTTCATACTCTTAAATTTACTACTCGTAAGGAATATCATTCTTTTCACACTCTTAAATTTATTACGGTAAGGAATATCATTCTTTTCACACTCTTAAATTTACTACGGTAAGGAATATCATCTTCTTTCATCTTCTATTGTTCAAACTTACTATAGTAAGGGATACCATCTTTTTCATCTTCCATTATTCAAACTTACTATGGTAAGGGATTATCATTATTTGATTCTCGATAATAATATTGTTTCTTCCTTACTCATAAGACGTGCCTTTTATTTCCATGTATTAAATTGTGGGAATAACCTTACGGAGCGGATTGCCGCCTGTTGGTGAATAACCTTTCGTATTTATTCATTATTAATCTCTGAGAATAACCTTACGGAGCGGATTGCCGCATGTTTGGTGAATAACTCTTTGTACTCAAATTCTATTAAATTGTGGGAATAACCTTACGGAGCGGATTGCCGCCTGTTTGGTGAATAACTCTTTGTACTCAAATTCTATTAAATTGTGGGAATAACCTTACGGAGCGGATTGCCGCCTGTTTGGTGAATAACTCTTTGTACTCAAATTCTATTAAATTGTGGGAATAACCTTACGGAGCGGATTGCCGCCTGTTTGGTGAATAACTCTTTGTACTCAAATTCTATTAAATTGTGGGAATAACCTTACGGAGCGGATTGCCGCCTGTTGGTGAATAACCCTTTGTATTAATTTCCTTCACCTTTTGTTAATCAAACCTGCTACGGTAAGGGATATTATTTTCTTTCATACTCCTAAATCGAAATTTATTATGGAACTATTGCTTCTATAATTCCTGAAAATATTATATGTTCCATAATAGTTGAACTTCATTATTTCAACTGAACCTTCCTATTTACGTGAACCTTTCTATTGAATTGTAACCGTTATTCTGAACTGTGGATCTTGAATATCATTTTTAAATTTCACTCCACATCATGTTGACAATTTGGACATTATTTGAATCTGTACAAAGTAAACTTCCGATACTTATTGTTATCCTATTTCTTCTGTTCATCATTTATATCATTCTAATCATCCAAAAATCAAGCTGTTGTGAATATCTGTGGCCGGGGGCACAGATGTGATATATTTGTTGAACAGATGATAGGTTAAAGGCGATATAATAGGTTAAAGGCGATACATCTGTTCGGTGTCTTTTATGGCACGTGGTGAATGTTCTCTTTGGCCCGTAGTGCAAAGATGAACTGTTGTTTGGTATGATTATGACCAAAGGCTGAATCTGGTATAATCATGACCGTTTGTGCTATATTGAATATCTTTGGCCCGTAGTACAAAGATGAACTGTTGATGTGCATGATTATGATCAGGAACTGTGAATTTGTATTATCTTGACTAATGATATTTCAGATGATAAAAGTTGATGATGTTTTTCCTAAAAAGAGAACCGAGTGGACATTATAGTCTGCATTATTCTTCTAATAGATTACTCATTCCGCTGCTATTATTGATCTGAACGTTGTTTAAGAATTTAACTGCAGTTTTTGATATAAACCTTGTAGTTTATTGTATTCTATCAAGAACTCAACTGTTGAAGACTAATGATAATTTATTCATCATTATCTTAGTCATGATATTCTTTACTGGGCTATTTGAGCTCACC
Organism: Hedera helix; assembly: GCA_947179155.2. NCBI lineage: Eukaryota > Viridiplantae > Streptophyta > Magnoliopsida > Apiales > Araliaceae > Hedera > Hedera helix. The sequence goes on along the minus strand of OX359285.1, from coordinate 9,071,028 downwards.
CTTTCTTTTGTTCCATTGTTTTTCAACAGGAGATGAAAACATAACAGGGTCTAGCCGGGGAATGGAGTGAGGGTCCGAGGAATAGTTATCATAGTCTTCACGTTTTGTAAAATAGTGTGGCAATAATAGTGAAGACTTAGTTGTGTATTATTATACACTGTATTGTTGTACGTTGTGCTTTGTTGTAATAATTTTGTTGTAGTATTTTGACGACTCAAGTTTGGGCTGTGTGGGCCCAGATTTGGGGGCGTCACATGACACACACCAAGCATGTTAAGGTATGTACTACGTGAAGCATGAACTGTTGAACTTGCTGAACCGCTGTGCTCATTACTTATTTAATAAACATTTTTGCAGGAAAGAAATGAAATTCAAGAATATTGGATTATGTTAGAGATGAATTGCCTAGAAGGTAGAAAACGTGATTATTATATTATAATTCAATGTGAGAGATTTGTTAATTTACTGTGATGAATTGTATGTATATATATAAGTTGAATCTGGATATGATAGAAGTTCAATTATGAACTGTGATTGAGCAGGATAATTGTTACGATAGAAATTATTATATGTTTGATTACGAATGACGCAACGAGAAATATTTGTATGAAAATAAATGACTGTAAATTTTAAATCAATGAATAGTTATACGGATATGAAAGGATATTAAATTTTGAATGATGAGATTTAAGATATTGTTACAAGGAAAGAAAGAAAAAGTTAAGGTTGCGATCCAGGGACTAGGATCTAGATGTAAAGATTTTAAATATCCAAATATTTTAATACAATGATTGAATTGAGAAAAAGAAATATTTAATTTAACTGAATATTTAATTTTATAATTTTTTTTCTCACTTATCGATTTCTCGATATTAATTAACTCAAGGTTAGTCCACTAATTATCCAAATATTTTGGACTACTAAAATAATATATTAAATATCCTACATAAATTTTATTAATGACTAATTATATTAATTAGTTGACTTGGTTTATAATCACATACTATGTTCAAAATAAATTGAACTTTTAAATAAATTTATTCGCGTATCAATTTCTTGAAGTATTTCTTTTTTTATAAAAGAAAAATATTTCAATATCAATAATTATCAAATTTATTATCTTCCCAGACTTAATAGGACATTCTTCCTAAAAATTATCGATCACACATTTTGAACCATATTGGTTCTTGCTAGCACATAGATTAAATAAAATTTTTAATTTAATCCAATTTTTCACAATTCTAATATCCACAACTAGGTTATCAAACTCTAACCTTTATTAACTATTAGAAATCTTATTTCTAATTCTTTCAAATATCTGGGATATTACAATCATTCAACAAGTGAAGGATTATCTAAGAGGAAGCTGTCGTTAACACTCCAAAATTAATCCTTACATTTAATCACAAAATCAGTATAATAGCAAGTAAGGGTCGAACCCACAGAGAGTGATAGTGCTTCAATAAATTCTAATATTTTATATTCTAAATAACAATAAAGAAATAAAAGGATTTTTGAATTAACTATAATTAACTAAATAAACAAAAATAAATTAATAAGATTAACCTATAAATTAAAATATCCAGTTCTTCAGTTCATTCTCACCCTTACAATTAATTAGGTCAATCAATCAGAATATATTTATATCCTTGCATAAAACTAATAATCCTAGGCAACAATAAGCTCTGCTACGTGAAATTTTCTTTAATTTTAATCTAACAAAACAAGCTATTTATTAGATTCTAACCATTATACAACCTAGAACAAGCTCTCTAAATTTAATATAATGAAAGCATTAATCATAAGAAAATTAGATTATTCTAAGCAACAATCTCATAAGCTCGGACTGTTTAACTTATATCATGATAACCATAGCAATAAACAAAAGTTTAACCATAATCATCTATCACTATTCACAATCAACAATTAGGAACAATATTAATTACACGTAATATAATTCCTAAATCTAGCACTTGATAATAATTTGATCAATCTAATGAGTTCTAATCAAATGAACCAAATTTAATATCAAAAAGCAATTAGAACAGATTATTACAAATAATTTTCTTTATGGAAGAATAAATAATATTACTAAATTAATTTAACCATTAATTATAATTGGGTTTGAAATTCCCTAGAACTGAATAAATAAAAATTAGCCAAATATAATAATAATAATATGCAAAAGAATTGAGAGATATATGATACACCTTAGAGAGAGAGAGAGAGCTTCTAATTGTATCTAATAATCTGATAATCCTCTAATCTAATGTAATGTAATTTATTTATAGAAGTACAATAATAATCCTAAGCTAATGTGAAATTAAAGTTCAATTTGAAATCAAATTAATGCTCAAAATCCCGAATAATCCTATTTCCCAGCAAAACTGCGTTGCCAAACACGCCCTTCGCTCGGCTGACCAAGTCAACGCATTGCGCGAAGATCTTTCTCTCCTGGCCACGTCCGCGCATGGCGTCGTCCCTAGCTTCGTCCATTTCTTCTATACGCGCATGGCGCGCGACTCAATTTTTTCGAATAATTACAATTCTACTACCAAAGTTGATTAATTACGAAATTGCCATTAACTTTTGCTGAAATTACAACAATGGTATCCGTGATTATTTTCTTACAAAATAAAATATAAATTAATTAAAAATAAATAAAAATAATATAAAAATTCTAAAAATAATAATAACATGTAAAATTAAATAAATTATATAAAATGACCTAAAATACTAAAAATACTTAAAAACTCACAATTAATTAAACCTAAAAATACCTAATAAATAAGAATAAAATTTACTTATCAAATACTCCACACTTAAAACTTTGCTTGTCCTCAAGCAAAACAAGAATGAAAACTATAAAAAATGAAATAAATAAAATAATAACCAAACAACTTACTTGAACAACAAATCAATATGAATGTCAACATTAGCCTCAAAGATTTTTAAAGACACAAAGAAAATTTCAAAATCATGCAAAATCCAAAATTCAACATATTTATTAATCTCACTTACTCAAGACCCTTCGTGCGTATGTGAATCCAAATGTATCAAACTAGCACAAAAAAAAAAAAAAAAAAAACTTAGATCCGCTCACATAATTAAATGTCTCATAAAAGATGGTTAGTTTAACAATAAAACTCTATACTCTTACTTTTCACATCATTTAAAGTTAATATAAAAAAATATAACTAGAAGATCAAAAGGTTTTTAATCTTGATAAACTCACTAGGATTATTAATATCAATTTTTTTCAAGTATTTTTTCTTTTTTTTCTCTTTCTTTTAAATGAGTGCATTTTATGCTCCATCCTATTCATTTTTCTTCAATTTTTTCTTTATTTATTTATTTTTGGTCTTTTAATCGGTGAGTGCATTTTATGCTCCATCTCACTTTTTTATGTGTTTATGAGTGAGTGCGTTTTACGCTCCATCTCAACCCACCACAAGAATTCTTTTTTTTAATTTAATAATCCTAGAAAAATGATTTAAATCATCTCTCCCAAAATTATATTTTGCCTCATATTTCACTTTAAGTAATGATCAAATAAGTTATAGAGCTCAAAAATATTTTTCATAAGTATTTAACTATATAAACTTTCTCTAAATTAAAACTAGCTCAAACAAATGGATATAAGTGTATAAAAATTAAAAGGATCTCAAACAAAGTAATAGCCATTAAAAAGTCAAAAATTCAAACTAAGCAAAAATTTATCTCTTTTTCAAAAGTTATTAAATAAAATTTAAATTTTTTATCATTAGCTAAAAATTAAAATTCACTTAACTCATTGCTCAAGTGACGCATCCTAAATTAAAAACTAACTACCCATTTTCGTAAGAAACACGGTTACACTTAGTACGTGCAACAAGCCTTTAAACCCCAAGGTTACCCAAAGTGGACGAGTTTTGTCTCGTGAAGGTTTGCAGCGAATTTACCCACAAAATTCAAAATTTTAAATTTTTTTAAAATTCCTTACAAATAAAACAAATATCCTAAATTTCTTCCCCCCCCCCCCCCCCCACTTAAAATTTACATTGTCCCTAATGTAAACTATAATGTAAAGAAACAGGCACATATTGTAAGACCCTAAATTTTATGAAATACAAAATTTAATATTTCTTCATATATATATTTTTTCCTGAAACAGTAAGTGGTTAAATTGATAAAGTTAAAAGTTAAGGATGTTATGTGCAAATTTTATTTTGGCGGACAATATTCGTTTTGTCGGGGAATATTCGGTCGTACGACGGCGCTGAAATAACTAATCATTGGTGGACCCCACAACGGAATATTTGTCGGATATAGAAAACGACAGTAGTAACCTTTTTAAATAAAAATAGTCAACTGTGTTATCATTTTTAACTACCGGTGATAAAAGAATGATAGCATATGGTTATGGTATTCTACTGTAGCACATGGTATTGCACAGTGTCTCATATTATTGATCTGATAACGTGGTCATTGCACAGTATTCATCAATAATTGTTGTTACACAGTATTTTGCATTATTGATTCAATAATTATCATTACACTGTATTTCATATCATTAAGTCAATAATTGTTGGAGCACTATATTTTAAAATTATTGAACCAAATAATTGTCATAGTAGCAAATACACAGTAATTTACATTATTAAATTAATAATAATTTGTAACGTGATTCTTACATTATTGTTGAATTATTGTTGTAGTATTATTTTATTTTATAGGACCTACATGAAGAATAAATAATTTAAAAAAAATAAATTTATTTTTACTATTTTAAATAGTAAACATGTAGGCCCTCTGTGGGGGCCATATGAGAGTTTGTATGAAAATTGTGTTGGAAAAGTTTGGTGGAGGCTGCTGCAGCCTCTGCTGCATTTTCAACACTGGCGTGCAGCATGCCAGTCACCTACTGGGCATAGTAATTTTTTTCCTCCTATAAATAGCTTGCTCAGCTGAATAGAAAAATCACACCTAAAACATAAAAGTTTTCTATAAGTATTTTATGAGTTTTCTCTAAGAATAGTAAGGTTATCTTGAGTGTTTGGAAATCAAAAGGAGTGCAGGAATTTTTTAAGTTAATCTACCTCATTTTTATCAATATCCAGTCATGTGATAAGGTAAGGGGTATCATTCTTTTTATCATCATAAATGGTATTATTTTCTTACTTGTAAGGGATACCATCTTTTTCATCTTCCATTATTCAAACTTACCACGGTAAGGGATATCATTTCTTTTATACTCTTAAACTTACTATGGTAAGTATTATTCGGTAAAACTTTTGAAATGATTATATGTTTCTTAATAGTTTGCGCTTCATTTAATATCATTTCAATTGCTCCTTTCTAGTTACGTGAACCTTTCTATTGAAGTGTAACCGTTATTCTGAATTGTGGATCTTGAATATCATTTTTGAATTTCACTTCACATTATGTTGACAATTTGGATATTATTTGAATCTGCATAAAGTAAAATTATAAACTTATGATATTTATTGTTTATCCCGTTTCTTCTGTTCATTATTAATATCTCTGTTATTATTCTAATCATTAAGAATCAAATTGTTATTGATATCTATGGTCTGGGGCATATATTGGATAAAGGTGTTGATAGGTTAAAGGCGTTGATAGGTTAAAGGCGATATATTTGATGATGTGTCTTTTAAGGCACGTGATGAATGTTCTCTTTGGTCTGAGGCAAAGATGAACTGTTGTTTGATATGATTATGACCAAAGACTGTAGACTGGTATAATGATGACCGGTGGTGCTATATTTAATATCTTTGGCCCGTAGTGCAAAGATGAATTGTTGACTTGCATGATTATGACCAGAAACTGTGAAATTGTACTATCATGGCCAGTGGTGTTTCAAATGATAAAAGTTGATGATGTTTTTCTTAAAAAAGAGACGCGAGTGGACATCATGGTCCATATGATTTTTCTAATGGTTGTTATTCTGCTGCAGTTATGGATCTAAACCTTGTTTTAAAACTTAACTGCAGTTGTTGAATTAAAACTTGTTGTTTAAATTATTCTATTAAAAACTCAACTGTTAAAGGCTAATGATAATTTATTTGTCATTATCTTAGTCATGATATTCTTTACTGGGCTATTTGAGCTCACCCTTTCCTTTTGTTCCATTGTTTTTCAACAGGAAATGATAGAGTAGTTGGGTCTAGTCGGGGGATGGAGTGATGGTCCGAGTTGTAGCTGTATTAGTCTTCACAAGTTGTAAAATAGTGTGACAGTAATAATGAAGACATAGTTGTGTATTTTTTTTAAATACTGTATGGTGATACGTTATATGTTGTATTGTGATAATTGTTATGTATTTTGACAACTCAAGTTTGGGCTGTGTGGGCTCAAATTAGGGGGTGTCACAGTTGGCATCAGAGTTTAGGGATATGGTCTTTAATGGAGATCTGGGGTTAGAACTAGGAGGGGAGAAACGAATAGTATCAGTCACTAGTGTGTCCCACATAAATGAGATTTTGTTATCTAATGAGTCGATTTGAATATAGGGACATGAAGTTATGAGTCAGTTTGTTTAAACTAACATTTATTTTGTGACCACAATTAAGTATGGCATCTGAAAATCAGGAAGTTAACTATGGAGTGCCCGAAGCCAATGTAGCTAAGAATCAAGAGGCCACAAAAAATTCTCCTGCCAACTCAGGAAATAATATTCCTGATAACATGATGAACGATGAATTCTTTAGGAACTTCATACAGTTCATGCAAAACCAGGTAGGAGGAAGTCCAGTCAACAATAACGGAAGAAATGCTGGTAATTTGAGGACGGTCACTGTCAAATAATTTAAAGAATTGGGACCACCTAAATTCCTCGGGAAGCCTGACCCACTCAAAGCGAAGGTGTGGCTGAAGCAGACGATAAAAATATTTGATGTCTTACAATGTGTTGATGATCAGAAGGTGTCATTCGCCACTTTTATGTTACGAGGTGAGGCAGACCATTCGTGGGAAGCGGTAAAATGTATCCACCCTTCAACACTCGAGATGTCTTGGACAGAATTTGAAGAGTTGTTTAATGAAAAGTAATTTCCAAAAAGCATCCGCCATATGAAAGAGGTAGAATTCATTAAGCTGGAGCTAAGTTAAAACATGACAGTCTCACAATATGAAGCTAAGTTTGCCGAGTTATTTCGTTTTTTCACCCATCTAGTGGATGACGAAGCATGAATGAGTCGGATGTTCCTATGAGGTTTGAGATTCAAAATTCGTCAACAACTTAGCTCTCATAAATTTAGTTTGTATTTAGATGTTGTGGATAAGGCTCAAAGGGTAGAGAAAACAGATAAAATATTGCAGCCAAGAGTCAATGATCAACATAGAGAGAAAAATGACAACAACCACATGAATGAGAACCCTAGAGGAGGTAACCAGTACTTCAGTGGTAATCCAACATCGAACAGCAGAAGAGAAGAATCCAGTGGGAACAATTTCAAGAGGAAGAGATATCATAATAATTATGGAAGGGCACCAGTACCAGTACCAGCACCGACACCAATTTCAAGGGGAGGAGATCGACCACTGGTAAGATGCTACAGGTGTGGTCAAGAGGGTCATATCAGCCTAAACTGTATTCAGAGTCCAAGTTATGCTACAGTTGTGGGAAGGAGGGTCATGTTGCTCAATTTTGCCCTATTATAAAATCAAGTTCAGTTGCAATGATGATACCAAAAGCTAGCACGGATAAGGAAAAATTGGTAGTTCAAGGGAGAGCTTTTGTTGTGACATTCCAAATGGCATGAAACTCGAACGAAGTGATAATCGGTAAGCTATTCATAATTTTTTGTGAAGTATATGCCCTGCTAGATATTGGTTCTACCCATTCTTTTATCTCACTTACATGTGCTCAACGATTAAACTTAACTCCTGAAAGCTTAGACTTTGACTTATCAGTTGAAACCCCATTAGGAGAAATGACCATTACATCTACTGTATATAAATCTTGCCTAGTTCAAATTAACAACCTCACATTACCCGTTAACCTTATTTATTTGGAAATGCATGAATTTGATGTGATTTTAGGAATTGATTGATTGACTACCCATCATGCTAAAATTGATTGTTTTCATAAGATTATTAGTTTTCATATTTCTAATCAACCTGTCATGCAAATTCAAGCAACTAAACCAATGAAATCTATAACTGTTAATTTTAGCCATAAAGCCATTCGTTTATTGAAAAATGGATGTCAAGCCTTTTTAGCTCATGTTACTGATTTGAACAAAAACACATGTCAAACTTGAATGATATCCCCATTGTTAATGAGTTTTCTAACTTTTTTCCTAAGTAACTTCCTGGCTTACCCCCAAACCGTGAAATTGAATTCTGTATCGATCTTGAACTCGGTATTAAGCCCATTTTCAAAGTCCCATACCGAATGGCTCTCATTGAACTTCAAAAGTTAAAAATCCAACTACAGGAATTGTTGGATACTGGTTTCATTCGTCCGAGTGGATCACCTTGGGGTGCTCCTGTTTTATTTGTGAAGAAGAAAGACGGGAGTATGAGATTGTGCATTGACTACCGAGAATTGAATCATGTCACCATCAAAAAATAGGTACCCATTACCTCGAATTGATGACATATTTGATCAATTGCAGGGTGCTCAACATTTCTCAAAGATTGATCTCTGTTCTAGATATCATCAGTTAAAGGTTAAAGATGATGATATTCCAAAGACTGCTTTCAGAACTCGTTATGGGCATTATAAGTTCTTAGCCATGCCTTTTAGACTAACCAATGCTCATGTAGCTTTCATGGACATGATGAACCGAATATTCAAAGAATATTTGGATCATTTTGTGGTTGTCTTTATTGATGACATCCTCATATACTCCAAGAGTCGTGAAGATCATGAACAACACCTGAGATTGATACTTCAAAAGCTTCGCGAGAACAAACTATATGCCAAGTGAAAGAAATGTGAGTTTTGGCTTGAGGAAGTCACGTTCCTTGGGCATGTAATTTCAAAACAGGGAATATCGGTTGACCCTGCGAAGATTGAAGCAATACTAAATTAGGAACAACCCAAGACAGTAACGGAAGTCCGAAGCTTTATGGGCCTAGCTGGTTATTATCGGAGATTTGTAGAAGGATTTTCTCGAATCGCCACTCCATTAACTCAGCTTACTCGAAAAAGCATCAAATTCATATGGAGCGAGGAATGCGAGAAAAGTTTTCAAGAACTCAAAAGAAGACTTGTTTAAGCGCATGTTCTGACCATACAATCAGGATCAGAAGAATTTGTTATCTACAGCGATGCTTTAGGAAAAGGTCTAAGTTGCGTTCTTATGCAACATGGAAATGTTATAGCCTATGCTTCTCGACAACTCAAAGATTATGAGAAAAATTATCCTACTCATGATCTAGAGTTGGCAGCGGTCGTTTTCGCGTTGAAGATCTAGAGACATTACTTGTACGGAAAAAAATGGATATCTATACGGATCATAAAAGCCTCAAGTATTTCTTCACTCAGAAGGAACACAACATGCGACAACGACGTTGGCTTGAACTGTTGAAGGATTATGATCACACCGTCCAGTATCACCCGGGAAAGACAAACGTTGTAGACGCTTTAAGCAGAAGACCTTATGCGAGTACAAGTGCATTGCTGGCAAATACAAAATCGTATTTTGTATGATACCAGGGACCCACTAGAATTAAAGCTGCTCAAGCTATCGATCCGAAACTGATGAACGTGATGAAGAAAGTACGAGAATGTGTCATTCTCGAAGCAAGAATCGATGAGAAAGGAATACTTCGAGTCAACTCTCGACTCTGTGTTCCTAACGATCCTGAATTGAACAGTAAAATAATGATGGAGGCACATAACACGCCGTTTGCAATCCACCTAGGAGGTACCAAGATGTATTGTGATCTTCAACATACATTTTGGTGGAATAATATGAAAAGAGAGATTGCAGAGTTTATCTCAAGGTGTCTAACTTGCCAACGTGTCAATGCAGAGCATTAAGTGCCTAAGGGTCCATTACAATCACTTGAGGTTCTCGAATGGAAGTGGGAACACATCAATATGGACTTCGTAACGGGTCTTCCCATAGTTTCTTAAGGCTTAGATGCAATTTGGGTCATCGTAGATAGATTGACCAAATCAGCTCATTTCTTACTTATATGAGAAAACTTTTCACTTGAGCGTCTTGCCGGTATGTACATAAATGAGATTGTGAGATTGCATGGCATGCCAATTTCCATAGTTTCTGATCGAGATCCTAGATTCACTTCACGCTTTTGGATCAGTCTACAAAAAGCTATGGGCACTGAACTACGTTTTAGTTCTGCATACCATCCTCAAATGGACGGACAATCAGAAAGGACGATCCAGACCCTCGAAGATCTTTTGAGACTTTGCGTACTAGATTTCAAAGGAAGTTGGGATAAGTACTTGCCATTGGTTGAATTTTCCTACAACAACAGTTACCAAGCAAGTATAGGCATGACTCCATTCGAGGCTTTATATGGACACAAGTGCCGCTCTCTAGTATGTTAGAATGAGGTAGGAGAAGCAAAACCGTTGGGACCTGAGTTGGTACGCTTGACAACAGAAAAGATTCAAATGATCCAACAACGAATACAGACCGCACAAAAACGACAAAAGAGTTATGCTGATCTTCATCGAAGGGACGGAAGTTTTCACATCGAAAACCATATATTTTTATGTGTTTCTCCATGGAAAGGAGTTACGAGATTCAGAAAGAAAGGAAAGCTCAACCCTCGATTTATTGTCCCATTTGAAATCCTCGATCGAGTAGGAACCGTAGCCTATAGACTAGCTTTACCACCAAGTATGTCCCGCATCCATAATATTTTTCAGATATCTATGTTACGTAAATATGTGAAGGACCCAAACCACGCCATTGAGATAGAACCGGAAGTTATAGTAGAGGATTTAACGTACGAGGAGGTACCTATTAAGATCCTAGATAAGAAGGAACAGATCCTACGCTCAAAGGTTATACCTCAAGTCAAGGTTTTATGGAGGAACCAAGATACTAAGAAAATGACATGCGAGCTAGAATCTGAGATGAAATCTAAGTATCATTGTCTCTTCGAAATGTCAGGTACGTCAATTTCGAGGACGAAATTTCATAAGGAGGGGAGGTTGTAAGACCCCAAATTTTATGAAATACAAAATTTAATTTTTCTTCATATATATGTATATATATATATATATATATATATATATATATATATTTCTTCCTGAAACAGTAAGTGGTTAAGTTAATAAAGTTAAAAGTTAAGGATGTTATGTGCAAATTTTATTTTGGCGGACAATATTCGTTTTATCGGGGAATATTCGGTCGTACGACGGCGCCGAAATAACTAATCATTGGTGGACCCCACAACGGAATATTTGTCGGATGTAGAAAACGACAGAAGTAACATTTTTAAATAAAAATAGTCAACGGTGTTATCACTTTTAATGACCGGTGATAAAAGAATGGTATTTTATGGTATTTTATTGTAGTACACGGTATTTTACAGTAGCACACGGTATTGCACAGTGTCTCATATTATTGATCTGATAACGTGGTCATTGCATAGTATTCATCAATAATTGTTGTTACAAAGTATTTTGCATTATTGATTCAATAATTGTCATTACACTGTATTTCATATCATTAAGTAAATAATTGTGGGAGCACTATATTTTAAAATTATTAAACCAAATAATTGTCACAGTAGTAAATACACAGTAATTTATATTATTAAATTAATTTACATTATTATTGAATTATTGTTGTAGCATTATTTTATTTTATAGGACCTACATGAAGAATACATAATTTAAAAATAAATTAATTAATTTTTACTATTTTGAATAGTAAATATGTGGGGCCACATGAGAGTTGGTATGAAAATTGTGCTAAAGAAGTTTGGTGGAGGCTACTGCAGCCTCTGCTGCATTTTCAACACTGGCGTGCAGCACGCCAGTCACCTACCGTGCATAGTAATTTTTTTTCTCCTATAAATAGCTTGCTCAACTGAATAGAAAAATCACACCTAAAACATAAAATTTTTCTATAAGTATTTTATGAGTTTTCTCTGAGAATAGTAAGATTATCTTTGAGTGTTTGGAAATCAAAAGAAGTGCAGAAATTTTTCAAGTTGATCAACCTCATTTTTATCAATATCCAGTCATATGATAAAGTAAGGGGTATCATTCTTTTTATCATCATAAATGGTATTATTTTCTTACTTGTAAGGGATACCATCTTTTTCATCTTCCATTATTCAAACTTACCACGGTAAGAGATATCATTTCTTTTCTACTCTTAAATTTACTATGGTAAGTATTATTCGATAAAACTTTTGAAATGATTATATGTTCCTTAATAGTTTGCGCTTCATTTAATATCATTTTAATTGCTCCTTCCTATTTACCTGAACCTTTCTATTGAACTATAACCGTTATTCTGAACTGTGAATCTTGAATATCATTTTTGAATTTCACTCCACATCATGTTGACAATTTGGATATTATTTGAATCTGCATAAAGTAAAATTATAAACTTCTGATATTTATTGTTTATCCTGTTTCTTCTGTTCATTATTAATATCTCTGTTAATATTCTAATAATCAAGAATCAAATTGTTGTTGATATCTGTGGCCTGGGGCACAGATTGGATAAAGGTGCTGATAGGTTAAAGGCGTTGATATGTTAAAGGCGATATATTTGATGATGTGTCTTTTAAGGCACGTGATGAATGTTCTCTTTGGCCTGGGGCAAAGATAAACTGTTGTTTGGTATGATTATGACCAAAGGCTGTAGACTGGTATAATCATGACCGGTGGTACTATATTGAATATCTTTGGCCCATAGTGCAAAGATAAATTATTGACTTGCATGATTATGACCAGGAACTGTGAAAATGTACTATCATGGCCAGTGGTGTTTCAGATGATAAAAGTTGATGATATTTTTCTTAAAAAGAGATGCGAGTGGACATCATGGTCAATATAATTTTTCTAATGGTTGTTATTCTGCTGCAGTTATTGATCTGAACCTTGTTTAAAAACTTAACTGCAGCTGTTGAATTAAAACTTGCTGTTTAAATTATTCTATCAAAAACTCAACTGTTGAAGGCTAATGATAATTTATTTGTTATTATCTTAGTCATGACATTCTTTACTGGGCTATTTGAGCTCACCCTTTACTTTTGTTCCATTATTTTTCAACAGGAGATGATAGAGTAGCTGATTCTAGTCGGGGGGGGTGGAATGATGGTCTGAGTTGTAGCTGTATTAGTCTTCACAAGTTGTAAAATAGTGTGACAATAATAATGAAGACATAGATGTGTATTTTTTTTAAATACTGTACGGTGATACATTGTACGTTGTATGGTGATAGTTGTTATGTATTTTGACAACTCAAGTTTGGGCTGTGTGGGCCCAGATTTGGAGGTGTCACACACATCGTCTAACTATCTGGTCAGCACAAAATTTCCACCGATATGGGTCATCCTATACATAATATTTGGCCTCACGCTTAAGCTTTTCTTTTTGAAATTTAGAAAATTCGCTTGGAAAATAGGCACTCACTAAATAATTTACAATATTAGTATACCAAGGTGCAGCTTTATCAAGTGAAAACAAATGCTCATCTGGAAAAGAATCCTGTAATGGTAGTGCTTCCTCATCTTTAATCAACATATTCAAGTGATCTGCCACCAAGTTGTCCGCTCATTTCTTATCTCTAATTTCCAAATTGAATTCTTGAAAGAGCAGAATCCACCTTATAATCCTAGGTTTAGATTTTTTCTTGGTGAACGGATACTTGAGAGCAGCATGGTCAGAATAAACTACAACTTTAATACCAACTAAATAAGATCTAAACTTGTCTAAAGCAAAAACAACAGATATTAATTCTTTTTCAGTGGTAGAGTAGTTAATCTAAGCAACATTCAAAGTTCTAGAAACATAATAAATGGCATGAACAACTTTGTCAATTCTTTGGCCCAAGATGGCTCCAACTGTATAGTTGCTTGCATCACACATGATTTCAAAAGGTAACTTCTAATTTGGTAGTTGAATGACTGGCGCTGAGGTCAATAGCTTCTTAAATTTGTCGAATGCCTCCTTGCACTCATCATTAAAATAAAATTCCATATCTTTATGGAGCAACTTACACAATGGCAACGCTATCTATGAGAAGTCCTTGATAAATCTGCGATAGAAACCTGCATGACCAAGAAAAGAACGAATCTCTCATACACTTGCGGGGTAAGACAAAACAGTAACAATTTCTATCTTAGCTTTATCTACTTCTAATCCTCTAGCTGAAACTACATGTCCAAGTACTATACCTTGCTCTACCATAAAATGACACTTTTCCCAATTTAGAACAAGGTTAGTTTATAAGCATCTATCTAACACATGTGTCAATTTAAGCATGCCTCCAAAGTATCACCATGAATTGTGAAATCATCCATAAATACCTCAATATAGTTCTCACTAAGATAGGAAAATATACTTACCATGCATCTCTGAAAAGTACCGGGTGCATTGCAGAGTCCGAAAGATATCCTACGGTATGTAAATGTACCGAATGAGCATGTGAATGTGGTTTTCTCTTGATCTTCTAGTGCAATCATAATTTGGTTATAACCTGAAAAACCATCTAGAAAACAATAATAAGTATGACCCGCTAATCTTTCTAACATCTGATCAATAAAGGAGAAAGGAAAATGATCTTTTCTAGTTACAACATTCAATTTTCAATAATCAATACATACTCTCCACCCTGTTTGCTTACGAGTAGGCACTAACTCATTATTTTCATTCTTAATGACAGTTATACCAGATTTCTTTGAAACTACCTGTACTGGACTCACCCATCGACTGTCTAAAATAGGGTAGATAATACCTGCATCCAATAATTTAATAATCTCTTTCTTCACCACCTCCATTATGGGTGGATTCAATCTCTATTAAGCATCTCTTATCGACTTAGCTCCTTTTTCCAAAAGAATTTGATGCGTGCACACAGTCGGACTTATACCTTTAATATCCGTAATTGTCCAACCAAAGACTGTGATGTGGTCCCTCAAAACTCTAAGTAGTTTGTCCTCTTGAACTTTGGTAAGATTGTTGGCAATGATTACTGGCAGCGTGTCTTCCTTTCCTAAATATGTATACTTCAGGTGGGTTGGCAATGACTTTAATTCCAAAGTGAGAGCCTGCACAATGGAAGGTAACAATTTTTGATGAGTCACGGGTAATTAAATAAATGAAACTGCATACTTATCTGAAATCTTCGGTAAAGAATGTAATGCAACTATTGTATCCTTTAATTCTGAAGTTTGTTCAATCTCTTCTTCTTGTTCTAGCTCCAAACAATCTGCAATAACAACCTCCAAAGTTTCCTTATGTATTTGGTTGAAGGATTTCTGCACCAAAGAATCAATGACATTAATAGCAAAAATAGAATTAACATCACTAGGGTACCTCATAGCCTCTTAAATGTTGAATTGAATTTTTTCATCGTCGAATTCCATGGTCAAGGTCCCATTAAGCACATCAATCATTGTTCTCGTTGTTTTTAGAAATATTCTCCCTAATAGTATATGAGCAGGATTTGGAGATGTATCATCCTCTATATCCACAATATAAAAAATCTACAGGAAATATAAGCTCATTGACCTGTACCAACACATCCTCAATCACCTCTTTAGGGTAAGTATTAGTACGATCAGCCAATTGAATAATAACACCAGTATTCTTTAAAGGTCCTAGATTTAGAGAAGCATAAATAGACAATGGCATAATGTTAATTGATGCTCCTAAATCTAACATAGCTTTTTCAAATATGGTATTACCTATCTTGCAGAGAATTGTGAACATACCTGGATCCTTACATTTAGGGAGAATTTTTTTTGAAGGACTGCTGATACATGTTCTCCAACAAACACTTTTTCATCGTCTTTTAATTTCCTCTTAATAGAGTATAATTCTTTCAAAAATTTGGCATACCTTGAAACTTGCTTGATTGCGTTTAATAGAGGAATATTCACCTCTACCTTCCTGAAGGTCTCCAGAATATCATTCTTTTGCTCATCATTCTTTAAAGTTCTAAGATTCCTAGGAGAAAAAGGTAAAGGATTAAACTTAAGCTGAATAGGAGGGTTAGGGATTACCTTCGAAATTTATGCCTCTTCCTTAGCCTTATCCTCGTCAAATTCAACAGTAGCCATTGGTGTGTCCAACTGTGTTCCACTCCTTAACGTAATAACACTTGCATTTTCTCTAGGGTTGATAACGGTTTGTGAAGGTAACTTTTGAGCCTTGAGAATCCAATCGACCAATGGTTGTAGCTAACTGACTTATCTGACTCTCTAGATTGTGAATGGAAGCCCTTGTATCTTGTTGAAACTGTTGGGTTTGGTTCATGAAAGCTTTGAACATATCCTCCAAAGATGTTTTAGAATTTGTAGGTGCTGCTTGTCGAGGTGGGTACTGTTGTTGAGCTGGTTGAAAACCTTGCTGCCTATTCGGAAAGGCATTTTTTTGCGGTGGTCTATTTCCTCCATAGCTAAGATTAGGATGATCTCGCCATCTTGGATTGTATGTGTTAGCATACGAATCATATCTATGTTGAGATTGTCCTTGAAAATTACCCACTGCATTGGCTTGTTGCATACTGTCATCATCTGGCAGCATTGGACAAGTATCTGTAGTATGATCTATCAGCAAGCAAATCCCACAAGCTCTTGTAGTTGGTATATTTCCTGTAGTCATTTGATGAACCATATCACTCAAGTCTGAGATTTGACGTTCCATATTGCTTGAACCAACCTCATTCACCCTCTTTGGTGCATGGTCCATCCTAGTTCCATACTGCTGTGAATTAGTTGTCATGTTTGCAATTAAATTCTTCACATCTTCTGGAGTCTTATCGACTAATGCTCCTCCACTTGCAGCATCAAGCATACTCCTATCCATTGATAACAATCCCTCATAGAAGTACTGAATAAGGTGTTGATCATCAATTTGGTGTAGTGGACAACTCGAGCATAACTTCTTGAATATTTTCCAATACTCGTAAAGAGTTTCTCCACTGAACTGTATGATGGCGCATATCTCTTTCCTTTTTGTTGGCGACTCTTGAAGCAGGAAAATACTTAGCCAAGAATAGCCTTTTCATATCATTCCATGATTGTATCGAACCAGAGGGAAGATAATACAACCAATCCTTTGCTAAGTTTGCCAAGGAGAATGGGAACGCTCAAAACTTAATCTGCTCTTCGGTTACTCCTTGTGGCTTCATGGTAGAGCATACCACATGGAACTCTTTTAGATGCTTGTATGGATCTTCACCTGTAAGACCACGGAAGGTGGGCAAAAGAT
The DNA here is from genome assembly GCA_947179155.2 of Hedera helix. Classification (NCBI taxonomy): domain Eukaryota; kingdom Viridiplantae; phylum Streptophyta; class Magnoliopsida; order Apiales; family Araliaceae; genus Hedera; species Hedera helix. The sequence goes on along the minus strand of OX359285.1, from coordinate 9,053,642 downwards.
GGATTAGTCCAGATTTAAGTTCAAAAGCCGCATCTAAAGTAGGATATTCTATGAATAATGGTTGTTGGTATAAATTAGTAATAGACAACTCCCTCATAGTCCTATTATTAGAGGCAACCATTTTTTCTTCTTCAGAATCACTTGATGAACTATTTGACAGTAGTTCAAGTGCCCCGGTGATGGTACAAAAACTTCTTTTAAGTCTGCGGTTGTTCTTCTAAATTGACGAGTCTCTTTCCTTATCCATTTCGCATTCTTCTCTATTTTTGGATCAAAATTCAATTCACTAGATTGAGAGGATCAAGTCATACACTACAAAGAAAACAAAGAATAGATAAAAACAATTAAACACTCCCCGGCAACGGCGCCAAAATTTGGAAGCTGTCATTAGCACTCCAAAATTAATCATTACTTTTAATAACAAAATTAGTATAATAGCAAGTAAGGGTCGAACCCACAGAGAGTGATATTGCTTCAATAAATTCTAATATTTTTTATTTTAAATAACAATAAATAAACAAATGGATTTTTGAATTAACTATAATTAACTAAATAAACAAAAATAAATTAATAAGATTAACCAATAAATTAAAATATCCAGTTCTTCAGTTCATTCTCATCCTTATAATTAATTAGATCAATCAATCAGAATATATTTATATCCTTGCATGAAACTAATAATCCTAGGCAACAATAAGTTTTGTTACCTGAAATTAGTTTTAATTTTAATCTAACAAAACAAGCTCTTTATTAGATTCTAACTATTATACAACCTAGAACAAACTCTCTAAATTTAATATAATGGAAGCATTAATCATAAGAAAATTAGATTATTCTAAGCAACAATCTCATAAACTCGGACTGTTTAACTTATATCATGATAACCATAACAATAAAAATAAAAGTTTGACCATAATCATCTATCACTATTCACTACCAACGATTAGGAACAATATCAATTACACGTAATATAATTCTTAAATCTAGCAGTTGATAATAATTTGATCAATCTAATTAGCTCTAATCAAACCAGCCAAATTTAATATCAAAAATTAATTAGAACATATTATCACAGATAATTTCATATAAGGAAGAATAAATAATATTACTAAATTAATTTAACCATTAATTATAATTGGGTTTGAAATTCCCTAGAACTGAATAAATAAAAATTAGCCAAACATAATAATAATAATATGCAAAAGAATTGAGAGAGATATGATACACCTTAGAGAGAGAGAGAGAGAGCTCCGAATTATATCTAATAATCTGATAATCCTCTGATCTAATGTAATGTAATATATTTATAGAAGTACAATAATAATCCTAAGCTAATGTGGAATTAAAATCTAATTTAGAATTAAATTAATGCTCAAAATCCCGAATAATCCTGTTTTCCAGCAAAACCGCGTTGCCAAACACGCCCTTCGCTCGGCTGACCAAGTCAACGCGCGTAAAACCATGCACGCGCATGGCGCGCCTTCTTTCCACTATCGATCGTGCATTGCGGGAAGATCTTTCTCTCCTGGCCACGTCCGCGCATGGCGCGACTGTCATTCTGCTTCTATTCCGCAATACAGCGTTGTCCCTAGCTTCGTCCATTTCTTCTATACGCGCATGGCGCACGACTCAGCTTTTCCAAATAATTACAATTCTGCCACCAAAGTTGATTAGTTACAAAATTGCCATTAACTTTTGCAGAAATTACAACAATGTCATCCAGGATTATTTTCCTACAAAGTAAAATATAAACTAATTAAAAATAAATAAAAATAATATAAAAATCCTAAAAATAATAATAATAACACATAAAATTAAATAAATTATATAAAATGACTTAAAATACTAAAAATACTTAAAAACTCATAATTAATTATGCCTACAAATACCTAATAAATAAGAATAAAATTCACTTATCACTAATCACTCAATTTAGAATTAAAGATTTAGGATCTTTAAGGTATTTTTTGGGTATTGAAGTGGCTAGGTTAGCTCAAGATATTTATTTGAATTAAAGAAAATATGTTTTAGATATCCTAAAAGATTCTGGACTTATTGGAGCTAAACCATCAAAAGTCCCCATGGATCAACATCATTTATTACTGGCAGCTAGCAGTAAGTTAGATGATATGTTATCTACTGTAGATACTACTATATATAGAAGACTAGCGAGAAGACTAATTTATCTCACTATAACTAGACCAGACATCTCTTATTTAGTTCATATTCTATCTCAATTTCTAGCTAAGCCTACTTCTGTTCATTTACATATTGCTCTGAAACTGGTGAGATATCTTAAGAAAGCTCCTGGTCTAGGATTATTGATGTTAGCCTATAGTGCTCCCACTTTATCTGCTTTTTATAATTTAGACTGGGGAGGCTGTAAAGCTTCCAGACAGTCCTTAATTGGCTATTGCATTCTACTAGTACATTATCTAATTTCCTAGAAAAGTAAAAAACAGCCTACTGTGAGATAACTTGGTTGCTGTCTTTACTTCTTGAGCTTGGATTTTAAAAACTTACTCCTATTACTTTGTTCTGTTACAACGAATCAGCATTACATATTGCTGCTAATCCTGTTTTTTATGAAAGGACAAAGCATGTTGAGATAGATTGTCATCTTGTGAGAGAAAATTTACTTAAAGGTATCATTTCCACTGTTTATCTTCCTTCCAATCAGTAATCAGCTGATATATTCACCGAAGCTTTACCCTCAGATCAAGTTAACTTCCAAGTTGGGAGTTTGTAACTTGTTTCATACTTCTAACTTGAGGGGGAATGATAACAATATACAGGCAGCTATCCAGGCAGGAACAATAGCAATCCAGACAGGTGCAAATCAGCTGTTTGGATTTCATTCTGATGACAAGGGTTAGTAAAGTCATTTCAGGTCTTTAAGAGAGGATAGTTTAGTCATTGTTTAGTCTGTTATTTGTCAGGTAGCTTATGTGTATAAATGAGAGCTTCAACAAAGTAATTGTAATATGATTCAATTTTAATAAGATTACAGTTTTATAATTTCTTTCTTTTCACACTCATTGTAAATAAAAAATACAAAGAAATAATCAAAAGGGTAGTACTCTTACTTAGAACCATGTTTTGCTACAATATTAAATATTCAATAAGTAGCAGCCTTTGCTTCCTATTCAATAGTAATGTTTTCCTATTTCTGTACAAGCTTCTCATCATCAACACTCTTCTCAAGTGCCACATAAATTGTAGACAACCTATAATTTCTTATTACTTTAATTAATCCTCCCATGTTCCAGCAAGAAACCTTTTCTCTCTTCATCTTGTGAAGCTTCTCTACATCAATTACCTCTTCCTTCTTCTTTTCCTTTCTTTAGATTCTTGACACGTAAGTGACTATTACTCTTAGAATTACTAGTTCCCCTAGAATATTTCATCAATGGGGGTTCTAAAAGGGTCTGAAGAACATATTGGTGAAAGAAGGATTCTTGAATCCTGTCAAAAAATCTGGAAGTTGTCGTTAAATACTCCAAAATTAATCCTTACTTTTAATCACAAAATCAGTATAATAGCAAGTAAGGGTCGAACCCATAGAGAATGATTAATTTATTTTTATGCAATGTAAACTAGAATTTGGGGGGGGGGGGGTTTGAATTAATTATAATTAACTAAATAAACAAAAGTAAACTAATAAAATTAAATAATAAATTAAAAACTTCAGTTCAGTATCACCTTTTTACAATAATAATATAATCAAGTTAACCAATATTTATCCCTCAATGTTTAATTCACCTACAAAATAAAAATAAAAATAATATAAAAATACTAAAAATAATAAAAACATATAAAATTAAATAAATTACCTGAATTACTAAAAATACTTAAAAACTCATAAATAATTAAGCCTAAAAATAAGTAATAAATAGATATAAAATCTACTTATCAAATACACCCACAATTAAGTCTTTGTTTGTCCTCAAGCAAAACAAGAATAAAACTATAAAAAAATAAAACTAATAACCAAATAATTTACTCGAGCAACAAATCAATATAAATTTTAACATTAACCTCAAAGATTTTAAAAACAATAACTCAAAAAAAAAAAATAATCAAAATCATGCAATTGTTATAATTTTAACATATTTATTAATCTTACTTTATTGAAGACCCTTCGGGTGTGTATGAATCCAAATATATATTGAACTAATCAAAACTCAGATAAGTTTAGGTTATTAATTACCTCATAAAAGATATACAACAAAACTCTTTATATTTATTTTTACTTCACTTTCAGTTAATATAGACAAATGTAACCCAGAAGATCAAAAGATTTTTAAATAATTAAATACACTAGGATTATTAATATCAATTTTCTTTCAAATATTTTTTTCTTTTTTTTTTCTTTTTTATGGGTGCATTTTAAACTTCATCCCACAAGTGAGTGCATTTTACGCTCTCTTTTTTTCCATTTGTTTATGAGTGAGTACGTTTTACGTTTCCTCTCGACCTACCACAAGATTTTTTTTCTTTCCAACTTAACAATCCTAAAAAAATTATCTAAATTATCTCTCCAAAATTATATTTGCCTTATATTTCACCTCAAATAATGATTAAATAAGAAATAGAGCTTAAAAATATATTCCATAAATATTTAATCATATAAACTTTCTTAAATTAAAATTAGCTCAAAACAAATGAATATAAGTGCATAGAAATTTAAAAGATCTCAAACAAAATAATGACAAACAATAAGTCAAAAATTCAAACTAACCAAAAAATTATCCCTTTTTCAAAAGTTATTAAATAATTTTTATTTTTATTTTATCGTTTGCTAAAAATTAAAATCTACTTCACTTATTGCTCAAATGACTCATCGTAAAAACAAAAATTAACTGACTACCCATTTTCGTAGGAAACACGGTTACATTTAACATGTGCAACAAGCTTTTAAATCTCAAGGTTACCCCAAGTGGACGAGTTTTATCTCATGAGGGTTTACAGTGAATTTATCTACAAAATCAAAAATTAAGCCTAAAATAAAACCTTAAATTTTATTTTTTTGCAAAATATTTACCCATACCCCCAAACTTAAAACATATATTGTCCTGAATGTATAAAATAAAGGAATTAAAAACAAAGGACTCCCCTGAATATGTAGAATTTTTTTCTCTTTATCTGCTAAGTTAGAGCGTATTGAATAAACCTGAAACAAAACAAAAATTAAGAATTAAAATAAATAACTAAATAAAAATCTAAAATTTACTACTAATAAAAATCTACTTAAAATAAAAACAAAAGTAAAAATAAAAACTAAAACTTAGGTTGCCTCCCAATAAGCGCATTTGTTTAATTGTCATTGGCTCGACAACATGCTAAATCACTACGTCACTCCAACTTAATGAATTTTGAGTATCTCATTCATCACGTTATCCTTTATAGGTAAGTTCAATCTCCCTTGCGGTTGATATGAAGGTTTTACTCCATCTTCAACGAACAAGTATTGGAGATAATTATAAAAAGTCTTCAAATTTAGGACGAAACCTGCAAAACAAAAGATAAAAATTTGTAATGAGTAATAGGCAATGGAATGAAAATAATTGCATTATTATCTAAAATCATTGACAAAGAATTTAATGCAGCTTCAACCTACTTCAAATCTTGTTTCAGCTCAATTTCTTCCTCTTCTAACTTCAAATTGTTGGTAATCGTATCCTCCAAATTCTCCCAATCTATTTCACCACAAAGAACATCATTGTCTATATTGATACTGTCCATTTCTGTACTGATGTTGTCTGCTTTCTCTTGCGTCGACAATGGAAGGACTGTCTTTTGAGAATCTAATTGACCAACTGTAGTAGCAAGCTGACTCATTTGATACTCCAAATTATATATGGAAGTCTTTGTCTCTTGTTGGAATTGTTGTGCCTTAGTCATGAAAGCTTTAAACATATCTTCTAAAGACATATCAGAATTAGAAGATTGGCCATGTTGTTGTTCGGGATATGATTGCATGTACTATGGATTATTTGAAAAGTTTTGGTTTGCGTGCTAATTCACTGGTGAATTCTCATAGCTGAAATTATAATGATTCCTCCATCCTAAATTATACGTGTTTAAATAGGGATTATATCATTTTTTTGATTGACCAAGGAAACCACCAGCTGCACTGACTTGTTCATAGGACTCCTCTCGAAGCATTGGAAACATATCAATTGGGTGTCATATTATCGTATAAATCCTACAAGTACCTACAGCCATTTGATAAACAATAGAAATTAGACTTTCAATTTGATGCTTATGAGAAGAAATATTTATCTCATTAACATAATCATGCATGACTTTCATCCTTATCCTGCATAACTCAATTAAACTACAAAAAGCTATAAAAAGAAAATCTAAGAAAAATTATTAAATTAAAATAAAGTCTACAAAAATACAAAAATAAATTAGAACCATTTCCCGACAACGGCGCCAAAATTTGGAAGCTTTCGTTAACACTCCAAAATTAATCCTTACTTTTAATCACAAAATTAATATAATAGCAAGTAAGGATCAAACCCACAGAGAATGATTAATTTATTTTTATGCAATGTAAACTAGAATAGGGGTTTTTAAATTAATTATAATTAACTAAATAAACAAAAGTAAACTAATAAATTAAAGATTTCGGTTCTTTAGTTCAGTATCACATTTTCACAATAATAATATAATTAAGTTAATCGATATTTATCCCTCAATGTTTAATTCACCTATAAAATAAGAATAAAACTAATAATAAAAACACATAAAATTAAATAAATTACTAAAAATACTTAAAAACTCACAAATAATTAAGCCTAAAAATAAGTAATAAATATATATGAAATCTACTTATCAAAATCTATTGCCATGAAAAGAACTAGCTAATAACTAAAGACTAAAAAACTCTAAACCATCCACATAGTTGGTCCGAAAGACTTTAGGCAAGAGCTCATGTGATATAGTTTAAAATTCTAGTAATGTTCTTAGATTGCTTGACCCTCCAGCTGATCAATAGAGCCCAAGCAAGAAGAATCAAACCCGACCAAATGAAAACCCGAAAACTTTTTTTTAAAACTATAGGCAAAGTAGAGAACTTTCTTCTTAAGTATAAAATCCTTTTCAATCCCAAAACTAGAACATTAGTTAGCCATTCAGTAAACAGTTGACCACAAAATATAGCCAAGACAAGCACAACACCATTTCCAAATACCTAAGCTCGATATCATGCAATTCCTCAATTTGAGAATAGTTAAGCTAGCTATCAAAAAACCCATTATAAACACAAAAACAATCCACTCAATTAGAGTCACGACCCTCATTTTCTTACCCTCTTTCATATTAGATTCAAGAATTTTAGTCTCGTATACTTCATCATCATCATTTCCTCCCGGTGACGCTAGCGGTGGTATTTTCGGAGTAGCCGGAGCTTTGTTGGGATTATTTATATGATTATTAGAAGATGAGGCCGAGTGAGATGAATTCCTATAAGGGGAAGGTGTGAGAAGCTGTTTGGTATTACTAGGATATGATGGTTGCACTAGTCTTGCTTTAGACTTTGAATATACAGATTGCGCTAGCTGATTCTTCTGGGACTTTGAAAGACTTATTCAATGCTAAACTTAAGTTTGATATCTCAATAGAAAATGAGCTAGTTAATGGGGTCATTCGTGTTCTTGAAGTTAGATTTTCTAGCACTGCTAATTGGGCAACAGAAGTTTGATGATCAGATTATGATTTCCTTTGGTGAAGGTCAAAAGGAAGTTGATCAGTTGATGGTGTACCATCCTTGGATGATATTAGTTCTAATGAATCTATCAATGCTGGGGTTACCAATGTTTGCCTTGACAAGGAGAATGTGAGTCATATTTTTAATGTTATTCACCATTTTACTCAAGCTGTCTGGGAAGCTTTAATTGAATAGAAGAAGAAGAAATCGAATCTTATGAACTTTATAGTCTCTTCTGGTCATTCAATTCAGGATGTTAATAAGTTTATTGAAGGTAACCAAGGTAATTTTTCTGTTGCTAGTGAATTAGATCTTGGTTGTTCCTTACAGAGTATTGGTAAGGGAGGTAATCCGGATGAGAGGGCTTCTTCTTTTCCCATTCCTGTTATGCCCGTGCTTCCATCGCCACCAGACTTGCAGCTGTCTTCGGCTAGTGGTCTTTGCCTAGCGGGTTTTAACCAAGCTAATAAAAGCTACCTCTTATGCCCAGTGGATATTAGTAGGTCTAAAGCTACAGAGGGGGCAACAGCTTTCTTTTCTGGCCCTAGTCCAATCTCTCACCTTCCTGGTCCTAGTCAAGCATATTCCCCAACTCCTTTATTGTCTACTAATGGCATTAAATGTTGTTTGACCCATGCTGACTTAGGGGAGGGTCCTTCTGCACCTTGTGCTTCTATAACTGATAATCCAAACTCTGAAAAGGTTGCTGACACCAAGGTTAAGACTGATAAAACTTCTTAGAGTAAGATAGTTTCTGGAACCTCTGAACTAGTGTGTAAAGCGATGTATTTCTTCCTTCCTATCATGGAGACTAGTATTGTGGCTATCAAATTGCCTCTTCAAGTCCTTAAGAAAGGCATTTTTATCTGGTCTTATAGCCTTGTTAGCTTATTTAGCTCACGAATGCGTTTAAATTAGTAAAAGGATAAGTTTTTAGACTCTGGAGAATATTTGGGCTGCAGAGGGTCTACCTTCATGATAAGGGTTACTTTCTCCTTCATTTCCTTAAATCGAAGGACAAAGATAATGTTCTTGCTTTAGGCCCCTGGTATATAGCTAATATGCTAATCATGCTTAAGCATTGGAATGAGGGGTGGACTTCCAATCTGAAACTTGTACCAAGATCCCCATATAGGTTAAGTTCAGGCATGTACTGTAACACCCCGAACCCCGCTACATGTCCGAAGTGCCACACGTCGCAAGCCCGAAGAGCTCGCAAGGCAACAATATCAATAGCGCAGCCCAAAAACAATACAACGATACTAGACTTAAAAATTCAACAATCTTTTATTATTAAATTTACAAAAGAGTTCAAGAACTAAATATTGAAAACACAACTTCGGAGACGCAGCTCCCTTAAATAAAAGTCTTATCAAATTCAAAATACTAATAACGCCGAAACTAAAAGGACTTCAGTCATCCACAAAAGCATCCACATTGTTCGACTCTTAACAATGGACCCTGTAAAAGTTAATGTAAGGGTGAGCGGTGAAGCCTAGCAAGTAACAATCTTCACTATTTAGGTGGATCAAGTACTATTTGCAAAACACTTTTTTGAAATACCTTTTGTTCAATAACAGTAATAAATATACCTTTTTGAAATAACATTTTCTTGTTTAATAACAATAGTCAATATTTACTTTCAAAACCAAAATCAATAATTACAAAACACAATTCAAAGACAAATTTTGATAAGCTCAATATATTCGATCAACGATTTCGATAAATTCAATATATTCGATCAACGATTTCGATAAGTTCAATATATTCGATGTATCTTTTAATCCACAAAACGACTAAAGTTACAGCAGCCCTGTAACACGGCCCTTATGTTCGATAATGTTAATGATCACGCACCCTACTAAGGGATCGATGAAGCATGCACCCCGAAAGGTGCCTGTGACGTCCCGAGATCCCATCTTCCTTTCATTATATCTATTCTATTCTGGATGACATAATCATAAACCTTAAACCACATTAACCGGGATCCCGTGAGTCAAATCTTGACCTTTGACCTTTAAAACCATTGAGTTAACCATAATGCGGTCCATATTTTTTTTAAAACTTAATTTAACTTACATCTCTTACCTGTCTCAGGATCGCAACGTTCACTTACCCTTCATTAAACTTAGGTCAAACATCTATAATTTGTGACCTAGTCTATTACATTTCATTATCCAATATAGTTTAGGAGTTATATATCCTATAAATAAAATTTCACCATGAATGGTGTACACATGGTCCTGTTTACGTACCTGTTCTGTACCTGTTCCTGTTCATATATACCTGCATATATATTTTTGTATCATACATAGTCCTGTATATATACATTTATCTTATTCTTTTGCAACATTTCTTGGAACACTTTACAGTCACTACTATCATTATGGATTACAAAACCGTATAACTTTTCCATCCCTTCATCAAATAATACAATACATACAATTCTATCTCTATAGATTTACAACATCTCTTTACATACAAATTTCACATATAACAACTTTGTTCATGCCTATTTCATGCATTCAATACTCTATACCTTAGCTGCACCGGAATCCTCCGGTCTTCTCATAATTCACCTGAAATGTTAATTCATGGCAAGGGTGAGCACATAGGCTCAACAAGTAATTCAGATAACACCTTTCATGATTACAGTTTATAATATGCGCCATGCATCTCTACTTTATCATGTTATACATGAATGCCACGTAATTCACTTAATAGTTAAATCACATAATTGCACGTAGGGAACGTTTCAAATCTTTTACTACTACACAGTTCACATAGAACAATAGCACCTTATAGTCTGAACACTTGCCTGATTTGCATTATTTTACTTAACCTGTACTTCCTCAATCATCCTTCGTTATCCGTCTTGTTGGCTTGCTCATTTCAAACTCTGTCTGTCAACATATAACTTATATGTCATTATAAGATCATAAACTTGTATAACTTATCAAACTAATTCCATAAATACATGATCATCCGTCTTTAACCATTTCACATTTGATGTATTACACCTTATGTAGGTTTATAATACACCCAAACTTGCTTCCGACCTTTTTCATAACTTATATCATACTTTGGCTTAGCTTTAGGCATGTTACATTATGCCATTCATGATCTCATTATACCTTAACACCCTTTACATAGTCCATTTTTATCAATCTAGGGTTTACATAACTTATCTCCATCATTTAATATCAAAACATTTCATTTTGGGTCAAAAATATCATTTTTTTAAAGTCTGCTACACACGGCCCTGGCCGGCTTTTAGCCTAGAAATCTGTGGCCCAGGCCAAAACCTCTCAGCCAAACATGGCCCCGACCGTGGTTTTGCCTACAAAACCATGGCCCCGGCCACGGTTCCAAAATCTGAAATTTTGATTTTCTCTTCTGCTTTGCTGATTTTTAATTTTTTAACCATACATCCAATTAACACTAAATTTGGTACACATGTAGACCTCATACCATAGTATTTTATAAAATTTTCATTTGCCTCATTTGGATCCTCAAAATCATAGATACACTAGTCCGTAGGAGGGCTGTTCACACAATTTCCAGACTTCGAAATTTTTTGAACTTCCAAAATTCAACTTTTGCAACTTTGTGACTTTTGGCTATAAGCTTTAAAACATCATTCTAACACTTGACATAGTTCATATAACTTATATATGACATGTCCAAACTTTCAAAACCATAAAACTTCGCACGAGGCGATAATTGTCCGTTAAAATCCATTTTGAATCGAAACGATCGATTTCGGTCGTTTGAATCGTCTTTTCGTTCAAATTCTTATCTGTTGATTACCAAATCAACCTAAACATATGTAATAACATAAACATGAGTCGTTTGAATCTATTTCACCTTTAAATTTTCAAAATTGCCAAAAATCACATCTTAGGTTGTATTTTCATCCAATTTCAAAACTTTTCATTTTCAATGCTTAAACTCAATTTCAATCCTTAACTCCATTTTTGGTACCACTTATTTCCAACACCTCTTTTAACACACATAGCACATATATAACTTGTACGAGCCTTCAAAACATTTATAACTTTTCATTTGAATTCCTTTTTTCCAAAATAACTCATTTTAGGCGTCGGCGAACGTTTTAGAATGTTTAAAATCCTCAATTGTCGCCATAGACGCCAAATAACTTTCAAATCATTTCAAACATGTATATTAACATCAAACTTAGCTTTTTGGCCTCATTTGATCACCAATTACTCAAAATGACCAAAATTACACATTAATAACACTTTGTCAACTTTACTTATTTCCATCCTTAAACCAATCTTCAATCTTTGGACTCTATGCTTCACATAGATTATCACATACACATTTAACCACTTTGTAAGCCCATATCACTTCTATACGCATCTTTCAAAACACTTTACAGATTATTACGTTGTCTATACACAAAGTATAGCCTAATATTACAATTTCTTTACATAAATCATACCTTTTAACCTTTAATGCATCTTTTATGCTTTCTAACATGAAATCTTCCATGAATCAAACATATTCAACCTCTCTAACTATGTTTCAATCAAATCTAACAACATTTAACATATGATCATGCCTTAAATCATGATTTCTAGCTTAATTTCATGCATGAATAGTGCACCACATTTATAACACCACTTTCAAGCCTAGGGTTTCTTTAAATCTCAACATAAAACACATAAAACTCACATAACCTTCACTTTTAACCATGAATACTTGCATGGCTTCACATATTTTTGAATTTAATCACATAAACTTTAAGTTTTAAAACAAGAACAAGATTATACCTTCTTGTAGCTCTTCATTTTCCTTACTATGAAGCTTGCTAGTGCTAGACTTTTTACTTTGAAGATGATTTTCACTTGGTTTGAACTCTTTCTCATGAATTCTCCAAGATTTCCTTGCAAACCCTAGCTTTACTCTATTTTCTCTCACTTGCTAGCCACTTTCGAATGAAAAAAGAGGAACAAAGCTGATAATATAAAATATATGCATATATAAGCAATATATATATCCTCCAACACTTAACCAATACTTGGTTAATTTAACCCTTGCATGATTAGGGTACATAGGTCATTTTCCATTACTAGTTAAGGACATATTAGTCAATAAATCCTTCTAGGACACATTGGTCATTTCTCAAATTATTAAGGGCAACATTGCCTTTTCTCCAAAAATCTAGAGAATTAAATCCCATATAATTCATACATGCTTATTTTTCATCCAAATCAATTCCTTTTTGATCCAAACTTGTTCTATCATGCTTAAATTTTATTCCATCATCAACTAGTCCACACTTGGCTTGTCCCAATTTACTTGTCACACTTTAAAATATGAATTTCATTAATTAATATAATAATTCACAATAGTTTACCAATTTACACAGCATCACCCTTTTTAACTATCTACGGACCTTTTTGGTTCCACTTCAATAAATTTCAATTAACAATATTTCAAATAGCCAACACTCTCACTTCTTCCATAAACCGCTTCCTCGAGAAGCGAATCTCATCCAGATTACCAAAATCCATCATCATTGTCCTTTAAAGTTCATAATGTCATCATTTCGACTTTAATGTCCATTGATTTATTTACTTCATACACATGCTAATTCTCAACATTCTTGGAACCTACGTTCCCTATACTCATATTTAAGAGTATTACCTTTTTGTTTTTACATATCATATCACGATTATCTTATTTCCATAATTTAATATCCATTTCCTTAACAAATCCACATATTCATATATCAACACTTAATATTCCATTATTTTCTAAACTTTAAATTCTTCTAGCTTTACCAATTCAAATACATACATATACACATAATATCCATATACACAACATCAATCTATTACTTGTTGACACCTAACATCGTGTCTTATGATAAATCCTTTCAAATTGTCTTAATGTAGACATTATCGTCCATCATTCATCTTTATTATAATTCATTAGCTGACATATCACTAATACACTTTATATAACTAACTGATCCATAATAGATCTATCTATAAATCCACATTTACACTTAAAGTCCTTCTATACCATTTCAACCACACAGGTCATTATAACATATTAATCACGTAATATTTTGCATTTAATCATTCCTTAATACATTTGTCATTCAACACTAGATTTTGACTAATAATCTTTACTTAATTAATCATAATCCTCATTTAAAATTCTTGTTAAATCTTGGGGTGTCACAGTGCCCCCCGAAGGGTATCTAAAGTTGTGCACCTTAGTAGGTCCTATATAGTTTCGGAACTAACGTGAAACACTAACGAAGTTCAATACATAGTCGGACTGAGCTTTCTAAAATCAATTTCTCAATATTATTCATGTTCAAAACATTTCTAAATATTATCAATATTCGAAACTATACTTGTTTCACAGTTCAAAAATTTTTAACAAAATATTCAAATGGAGGCCTTAATAAAATATAACAATTTTTGAAACAATACATTTGGGCATCCGAGTAATTTCTAAATCATATTATAATTTCAAAATATCAAATAGTTTGCAAAATCACTTACACTATACAGTTCAAAAATACTAAACAGTTCAAAAAGTACTTACAATATATAATTTTGGAAATACTAAATAGCTCAAAAAGTCACTTACGCTATACAATTTGAAAATACTAAACAGCTCGGAGAGTCACTTACACTATATAATTTGAAAATACTAAACAGCTCGGAGAGTCACTTACCTCGATATGGCTGAACACAAAATTAATAGTCGAACGATTCCTAAATATAAATTTAGGACAAATAAATATCATTAGGACAATTCTATTATTTAACAGCTTCCTTATTTCCTTTTCAAAATAACTATAATTATATTTATCAAAAATATTCTTTCAATATTTAATCATTTTTCAAACAAATATTACTATTATGCCAAAGTAATAATCTAAATTGCAATTATAATTAAAGCTAATAATGTTAATCTAAAATTATTAACTAATAATCCAAATACAAAACAATAATTAAAACCAATAATACTAATCTAAAACTATTTACTAATAATCTAAATACAAAACAATAATTAAAGTTACAAAAATAATAACAATGCAAAGATACTAATTACTAACTAAATATACCAAATACTAACAAACTTAATACAATATTAAAAATTATATAAAATAAATAATAATAATACATAAAATTAATAAGAAATATACCAAAAAATTACGAGTTTCGCAGATTGCCTACGTCCTCGATGACAAAAATTTAACTAATGAGGTCTTTTATTAAAGGCCCTCCCACCACAAAGCCTTTCAAAATTGGAGGTCTTATTTGTGGTGAAAGAAAACAAAGGCAAGCACTTCTATTTATAGTGTAAGGGAGGCTAAGTGGTTTCCCATTTAGTTGATGTGGGACTAAAGGTTTAAGGGGGAAAAAACAACTTAAGCAATGTGGGACTAAAAACATTTGGGTTATTACATGTACCTTTCTCATACTAGACTACAGAGGGCTTCAACCCTAAACTATATTGCAAATAGTATAGGAAAGCCCCTTTTCATGGACAGGGCTACGAAAAAATTGGAACCAATGAACTATGCTCGTGTCTGTGTTTAAGTTGATGTGGACTCACCTCTGCATGATTTTATCATGGTTTCAGTTCTTAATGTTGATGACTGCTCTGAATCTCTAGTAGAGGTTATGGTAGAGTACCAGAATAAGCGACATGTTTGCCCCTTTTGTAAGATCTTTGGACACTCATTTACCAAGTGCCCAAAGGCTAACTACCAATGGATTCCTAAGACAGCTAGTAGGGACAAGAGTACACTGATCAAGGAATATTATGTGGTGGTTCCGATAGTTGTTGCGCCTAATACCAAGTGGCATGACTAGGTGGAAAATATTATCAAAGATGATGTGGGTTGGATTACCGTCTATAAGGAAGGGGCAAAAGGAGATGAGTAACGTTTCTTGCCTTTGGCTTCGGCTTGTCTTTCAGAGGACCTTTAGGGAGGCGTTTCCCTAGAACAGCTGTCTCGGCGTAACTTTCAGGTCTGCTCACCACTTTTACATTGTAAAAAGGATCTTGATCTTTTCTTCCGGTCTCTAGAATTCAATGACCGAGCGTTGTTTGTGTTCTGGTCATAACGAGAGTTATAGTGACCTGATCGAGAAGGTGTCCCTCGTTTGCTTAATAGACTGTCCTTGGCTTTTATCAAATCTGTAAACTGCTTATCAAGCTCTTCACGCTGTAACCGAAAAGCTTTCTTCTCATCCTGCACCTCCTACAGACGACGCTACTTTTCGACATATGTTGTTTGATGTGACTGCGAGCGTGTTTCTCCATGGGAGTTTTTGTGATGGTTTTATGATGGTAGTGGTGCCGCCATAGAAGTTTTGTCAAGAATGGTTGAAGAAATCTCTACTAAATACTTAAAGACGATAGTGCCAATGTTAAAAAGAAAAAGCGTTGATAATTTAATTTTTTATATTATTCCTACATTAAATACTAATTTATTTTTCTTTTATTTTTTCAAAGAATTTTAAAAAGATAATATTAAGATTTTATAATCATTTTGATCAATTAAATAAAATATTAATTATATTTCTTAATATTTGTATTTTTTCTTAAGACTTCAAATAAAAAAGAACGGAAGAAATAAGATATAATGATAACTTATATTTGACACATATTTCCTACTAAATTTGAGATCTCTTACAATTCTAACACCTTTTAAAGTTAATGGTTTGAAAATATGAGAGAATGGTGATTCAACTTTGCAATGATGATTCAATCATTAAATTATACTAGTTTGATATACGAGCCAAAAGTTAGTTTATATAATTCTTTTTATAAATATTTAATAATTTTTTATAAATATATATTTTTTATTATTTATTAACATATATAATATTAAAAATAATTTGAATCAACATATAAAATTTAATATTTTAAAAATAAATTTTTTAAATTTTTCTCAAATTCGAATCATCATATAATTTTTAGTATTTTAAGAATAAATTTTTTAAATTCTTCTTAAATTCTATAAATTGTTATGTTATTATTTATTATATATTTAATTATAAAATTTTAACTATAAATTATACATAAAAATTATTAAATTGTCAATAAAATTATAAATAATAACAAGAGAAGCTCCGTCATCCTTATGTATTATTCTCAGCATAACATTGGGCCATCAGTCAAGATAGTCTTGTATCTCCTGGTATAACTTACGGGTTGAAGTTTGTTAGAGAGAAGACGAGACAGTTCAAAGACTCAATTTTGATTCTTTGGAAGATTATTTACTCTCTGTCTACTCCTTGTAGAAATTCTGTTTTGATTTCTTACGCTGTTATTAACTAAGGAAAATGAATCTGCAAATTGCTTGCAGAACCCAGAGCCGATAAGACTGGTGACCTTACCTAGGGCTTCCTTCTTTTTCATCACATAATCACATAATTCAATCCAGGTAAACCCTAAAATCACTTTCTTTTTCCATTCTACAGAGATTAATGATCATCTTTTACTTTTGCTTTAGCTCGCACCTAAATTGAATTTCCCTAAAACGACACCCAAATTTCTTACACACCCATAATTTCTTTGCTCATTGAGAATTTTATGTTGAGCTGTTCATCCAGTAATTGTTTAGAGTTCGTTTTTGTTTTTCAGTGAAAATTTTAGTTTTTTGAGGAGTGATGTTGTCAAAAGCACAGGGTCGGAAGAAAATGGGTGAGGATTCAGGAAATGAGAAGTTGTTAAATGATATTGAAGCTATAAGTAAAGCTTTGTACCTAGATAAAACGCGGTCAAAGAATTCTATTCCCACGGTAAGTAATAAATTTAAATCTGTTGGGGGGAAAACCCAATTGCCTGATTCCAAATCAAAAATGAAGGATGTTAATGAAAACCCAGTACGCAAGGAGAAGAAGTCGATTTGGAGTTGGAAGGGCTTAAAGGCTTTGACCCATGTTCGAGACAAAAGGTTTAATTGTTGTTTCTCTCTCCAAGTCCATTCCATTGAAGGGTTGCCACCTGATTCTGACAATCTTAGCCTTTGTGTTCATTGGAAGAGGCGGGATAATCAGTTGACCACTCATCCAGCTAGGGTTCTTGAGGGAATAGCTGAATTTGAAGAACAAATGACGCATACGTGTTCGGTTTATGGTAGTAGGAGCGGTGCCCACCATTCAGCAAAATACGAAGCAAAGTATTTCCTGTTATATGCATCTTTCTTTGGTTTTCCTGAACTTGATTTGGGAAAGCATCGGGTTGATCTTACTCGTTTACTACCTCTAACTTTGGAAGAATTAGAAGAGGAAAAGAGCTCAGGAAAGTGGACAACTAGCTTCAGGTTATCGGGTAAGGCCAAGGGCGCGACCTTGAACGTCAGTTTTGGGTATTCAGTTATCGGAAATCATTCTATTGGGCCTGCTACCAACAGTGATCTCCCTCGGGTCTTGAATTTGAGGCAAAGTAGTTATCAAAGCAATGATCGAAGTTCGGTAAGACGAGCTGGAAGCCTTCCTTCTAGGACCAATGCTTCATCTCGTTCAGTAGAAGATATAAAGGATCTTCATGAGGTTTTTCCGTTATCAAGGTCTGCACTCTCCGATTCGGTAAATATGATGTATCAGAAATTTGATGAAGAGAAGCTGAGTATGTCAGTTGATAAGGCTGGGTTTGATGTTATCTCTGATCCTCCTGAGTCCATTGAACCAAATTCATACACAAATGATACTGCCAAGGACAATGTTCAAAGTCAGTGTGAAGTTAGTGTAGTATCCTCAGTGGAACAGGTAAAACCAGAAGATGATACCTTAAAGGCTACTGATGGTGCAGCCCTTGAAGAGGGCACCAAGGTTGAACCCACGGTCCAGGAATTTGATAGCCACAGAGATCAACTTCTGGTGAGTGACTGCAATTCTAAGGAAGATGACTTATGCAACACAGAATTGCTCTTGAAAGAACTGGAGTCAGCACTGAGTAGCATGTCAGATTTGGTGAAAGAAGGATCAGATTCTCAAGAAGAAGACTGTTGTACTTCAAGCCAAGAGAAGTATCTGGAGGTTGAATCAAGTCATAAATTGAGTAGGAAGGGGAAGTCACATAGTTTGGATGATGTTACTGAATCTGTTGCTACTGATTTCTTTAACATTTTGGGAATAGAGCACAGTCCTTTTGGCTTGAGTTCTGAAAGTGAGCCTGAGTCCCCAAGAGAGCGTCTGTTGAGACAATTTGAGAAGGATTCTCTGACTGATGGATGTTCATTATTTAACTTTGATATTGGTGGGAATATATCAGAATCGGAGGGCAATTCTCCATCTGGATCTGGTTTGGTGGCCATTTCTGAAAAATTGAATCCCTCATCAGCTGTACAAGCTTATGAGGAGATGCCTAAGCTAGAAACCCAGGAACTGAGGAGCAAACCAAGGGCGTCAATGTTGGAAGATTTGGAGACAGAAGCTTTAATGCGTGAGTGGGGCCTCAGTGAGGAGGCTTTTCAATGTTCTCCACCTAATAGCTCTGATGGGTTTGGAAGTCCAATTGATCTCCCTTTGGAACAGCCTCTTCTGCTGCCTGCCCTTGGAGAAGGCTTAGGGCCATTTGTTCAGACTAAGAATGGGGGTTTTTTACGGTCTATGAGTCCTGAACTTTTCAAAAATGCCAAAGTTGGTGGGAGCTTGGTCATGCAGGTTTCTAGTCCAGTGGTGGTACCTGCAGAAATGGGTTCAGGTATAATGGAGATACTACAGGGTTTGGCTTCAGTTGGAATTGAAAAGCTTTCAATGCAGGCAAATAAGTTGATGCCCTTGGAAGATATAAGTGGAAGGACAATGCAACAAATAACATGGGAGGCTGATCCCAGTTTGGAGGCCCTTGAGAGGTTTATTATTTCTCATTATCCATTGCCATTTGGAGTTGAAATCACTACATAGACATATATTTTCTGTCAAGTAATCTAAAGTGGTGCTATATTGTTTTTACCCTCGTTGCAGGCAAGCATCGCTGCATAATGAATCTGAGGTTGGGCAAAATACATCTGGTAGGCAAAAACAAGTGAAAGGAAAACCATCTGGTTCCACATCTAGTAAACCTCAATCAAATTCATTTGGCAATGAGATGGACTCTGAATGTGTATCATTGGAAGATCTCGCTCCTTTAGCGATGGACAAGATTGAAGCCCTTTCAATTGAGGGTCTGAGAATACAATCAGGCATGTCAGATGAGGATGCACCTTCAAATATAAGCCCACGGTCTAATGGTGAATTCTCAGCTCTTCAGGGGAATATGGTCAATATTGGTGGGTCATTAGGTCTGGAGGGCGCTGGTGGACTGCAACTGCTTGACATTAAAGACAGCGATGATGATGATGGGAGTTTAATGGGTTTATCACTAACGCTTGATGAATGGATGAGGCTGGATTCCGGTGTAATTGATGATGAAGATGAAATCAGTGACCGGACTTCAAAAATTCTTGCAGCCCATCATGCTACTTCTGGTGACTGGTTTCAGGGGAAGCTCAGTGGAGAAAGAAAACGAGGCAGAGGCTCCAAAAAGTGTGGTTTGTTGGGGAACAACTTCACAGTGGCACTAATGGTGCAGCTGCGTGATCCATTACGAAACTATGAGCCTGTTGGTACGCCAATGCTTGCACTCATTCAGGTTGAGAGATTGTTTGTTCCAACAAAACCAAAAATATACAGCACAGTTTCGGAGATAAGACACAACAATGAAGACGATGACGGGTCTGAACCTGCAAAAAAAGAGACAAAGGAGTTGGCAGAAGAAGAGAAGTTTCATGAAGAGGAAGTCATTCCTATGTTTAAAATCACAGAGGTTCATGTAGCCGGTTTGAATATTGAGCCAGGTAAAAAGAAGCTTTGGGGTTCCAAAACTCAACAACAGTCTGGGTCCCGTTGGTTGCTTGCAAATGGAATGGGAAAGAGTAATAAGCATCCACTCATGAAATCAAAGGCAGCCGCTAAAACTTCTTCCTCGACAACAACTAAAGTCCAGCCCGGGGAAACCTTGTGGAGCATCTCTTCTCGTGTTCACGGCACAGGGGCTAAATGGAAGGATTTGGCTGCCTTGAATCCTCATATTCGTAATCCGAACGTTATCTTCCCTAATGAAACTATCAGGTTGCGCTGATTGGAGCAGGCCTTTTCAAGTGTCACCATATCCATTTACTTTTGGCAAATGGGTTTGCTATTTAAACAATGTGAGGTATAGTGGAACTGGTACAAAAAACTAATCCAACTTATTTTGAAACATACCAAGACTACATAGAGCATACCGGCCTGGCTAAGGAAAAGTAATGGGCATCCGCCACTTGAGGAAGTTAGTTAGAGGCTTGAGCACAAAATTCAGTATTGACTAAACAGTCTTTTTGGCTAGATATGGTTTAAATATAATTGTTCAAGTGACGAGATATTGCTGAACTCTGCCGGTCCTGGTTTCCTAGAATATATAATAAACAAGGTCAGCTTATGTTATGCTTGTGCAGTAACATGTAGAGAATACGTAGTTCTACAATTTTACAACTCATTGATGATATCTTTTTATTTTTGGTGCCCTCTCGTCCTTCTGTGATGAACATTATTTTGTTAATCTAATGGATGAACTGATTGCTTGTTCTTTGTTATCAAATGGGTATTTTCCTCTAAAGTCTAATCTTCTTCATTGAAGTGGTTCTTTGCATTTATTGTACTTGACTCTTCCTATTCATCTTCAGTTATTCCCTTTTTCTCATCAACTTCATCTATATGCATCTGTCGTAAATTCTTTCTTATTCAATAGTTTATATCAATCTTATTTTGTCACCACTTCATCCTACGCCTAAAATCCCTGCTTTGTTGGTGCATTTTCTTCCTAATTTATTTGCCTCCAACAACATTCAAGTTTAGTCTTTTAAGGTAATCTTGAATGTAAGAATTTAGAATTGTTTAAGACTAAAATTAGTTTCAAGAATTCAGGAGTTGGGACAATTAATTAGTCACATTATTAGATATGAAAAGCATTGGAAACTTATAGAAAACTGTACCAGTTCATTATCTACACAATGTACAGTGCTGCATGCATGAAAGGTATTGAAAGAGCTTTATTTGTAAAATCAAGTAGACTAGAATTTTTCAACAGTTGTTTACTAGGTGAAAGACAACACGAGATCATTGACACACAAAAGAAAAAGAATAAGGAAGAAGCTAGACAACAAAAAAGAAGAAACCGTGAGCAATTGGATATTGCCTTCACCTCGACCTTAGTATCTTTATTTGCATTCCTCGAGAGCCTTCTCTTTTGTAGTTTTTTTCTCCTTACTGAACTCACGCAATGAAGCAACAAGTATTCATATGAAATGTATGCCTCCTACTACGAACCATGTAAACTATTCACCTTAAACTATGTAAGGTCTTTCCAGTGCCTGAACGCTTGATAATCTTGGAGTACTGACTTGCATCAACAGTAGATACGAGTGCCATGAGGTGTTTGTGTTTACTTTGATTGTGTGATTTTTTTTGTGATTAATTTCTTAAAAGTGGTCAGAACTGTTGAATGGGTGTTTTTAGGTGTGGTAGGTTTTTGTTTTGAAGCTTTGATTCCTGTTCTGCATCACCTTCCTAACTACACACACAAACGCGAACACACACATGTATAGGGTATATATATGTATTAGAAACTAATATTATTACATTTCAATCCTAGGATCCTAGGGATGAACCTAGAGAAGGACCAGGAGAAGAACCAAAGGAATCTACGAAAAACTTCCCTTCTATGTCGTGCGTAGTGCCTATGCGTTGTTGGGCGATAGACTCGAAATGTATAGTAAAATGAGAGATCTTATTACTGGGTTATCACATTTGGTCTACATGTTATTATCTGAAGAAGAAAAGGTAAAGAGACTATTATTACTATCATAATAAATTCTTGTTCCATCAAATTTTACAAAGCTTGGTATAGGAGTAAAACTAACAAAGTACTTTACCCACATTTTTCCCAACTACATTTTCCCAAGATCACAAGGAAATGACGTGTCAATATCAAATCTGTTCACTAGTAAAGAGGCTTCAGAAACTCAAATCAACCGCAAAATCCACCAGCAATTTCCCCAAGTGACAAGCAATTCATGAAAACACTACCTAATTTTCCTTCATTGATGGCCTCATATACTTTCTCAATATCCTCACCTGGACTAATCTTCCTTGCACCACTACGAATCTCAGTCCCAACCTCACTCCTAACAAAGTTATATATAGGATATGTCCTGCATTTCTTGATCATATTCTCTATTTTGAAATCCCCATTCTGAATTCTCTCCCTACTTCTCACCACCTCCTCACCCAAAGATTCCTTCAACTCGTCCATAAACACCGGCATTCGCTTGAAAATCGAGTAACCATTTTCATCCATACCTTCTCCTTTCGAGTCTTTGAGTGCTCGGTTGCACAAGTACTTCTCCAAGTTGAGCCAAAAATGCATAAGAAAGATTTGTGGGATCATCGATATAGGCGAAGACTGGGTGGTGCTCAATGACTTTCAAGAATTCCTTCTCGCAAAAACGCGATTCAAGTAGTGATCCATCTTGATCCATATAAAGGGTCTTTCTAACTGCTCTGAGGACAACATGTTATTCCGCCCGTCTCGTGTTTTCTTCAAGGTGTCTCAGATCAATCAATTGGCAAAGTGCCACCAGAAATGTTGCTGACATGAGCTTTAGAATCTCAATAGCTTCAGCACTTTTTCGTGCTGAGATCAAACCCAAAGAATTCACATCTTGGTTATGTTGCTCAGCACTTTGAACGTGTGTAGTGACTGGATTTGCGAGGTATTGAAGCTCAGAGCAATATGCAGCCATGGCTATCTCTGCACCTTTGAACCCATAATCCAAGCTTGGATTCGGACCCCCACTCAAATTTGAAGGCAACCCATTATTGTAATAGTCACAAACAAGCTCAGAGAATTGAGCAAACATGAGCTTAACTATAGCTGCAAGTGCTATTCGGAGATTGTCTATTGATACACCTATTGGTGTCCCTTGGAAGTTCCCTCCATGAAGAGCAATATCACGAGCCACGTCGATCAACGGGTTATCATTGATTTTTCCCTCTCCACAGAATGTGTTACCATGTGGATCACTTCAATCTGTGGCACTAACCATTGAGGAGAAGTTCTCAATGCGTATTGGTCTTGCTTAGGCTTTGTTAAGAGCTCTTTTTCGTGGTTGATTTTCGCCTCTCATATAATCACTTCCATCAAGAAGGTGTTTCATGATTGAAGCTGATTCAGTCTGTCCCGGGTGGTGTTTGAGCTCATGAGTTAACGGGTCAGTGAATTCTGGTTTTCCAGGCATGGCTTCACAGTAGAAATCTGAGAGAACCTCAGCTAGGAGAGAGAGTATATTGGCATTGAAACAAACCGTAGCACTGTAGCAGCCACAGCTGAGTCAACTGCTGTTCCGTTTACCAAAGCTAGTCTTCCTTTGCTTGGAGCTGATATTCCTGCTCTTTTTAAAGCTTCCATGGCTGAGACTTCTTGCCTTCAAGATTGACAACCTTTGAGTTATGTTGTCCAGTTAGTACTCTGGCGACGACAACGGCACGAGAGCACCGAAAGGAGTGATAGTCCCTCTTAACTGTAGTTTATGGATCAGATTCTCATTGTTGAGCTTGGTCATGGTTTCAAGTATCTCCCACCGGATCCCCAAATAGCCTTGCGTAAGGGTGTTTGTATGAAAAAGCATTGCTGCCTTGGAGTAACTTGATGGAAGATACTCTTTTCCGATCACACCGGCATTGAGAAACCAAATAAGCTCCGTTTGGAGGTCAGCGGTCTTGGTGGTACGTCGGTGGAAGGTGGCACCAAAGCCAGTGGTAACACCATGTGTATGTGACACTAGAGATGTTGTCAGCTGAGTTGGCACTTTTGGCCACTCGTTGACACGCAACAGTTAAGCCGGTGCCTTGGATGCCAATAGTGTGATATTTGGCAAACTGTGACACCATGGATTGTACTTCACTAAAATGGCTGCTCTGAAGGGACTCTGCAGGCTTCTTCATCCAATGGGTTGGGGGCTAAAAGGGAGGAATTTTTGTAAGCATATCGGGCTTTATTCGTTCCATTTCAATAACTTTTCATAAAAAATAAAATTTATAAATTTATTTATTCAATTCTAATAAAGCAACCAAAAATAATTTTTATTTATTCATTTCATAACAATGAATTATTCCGTTTTTATCTTCATTTTCTCCTATCCAAACGTTACATTATATTCATTCATACTCCAGTCAATGAATAACCTAAAGATGAATAAATGTGACCGTGAAATTATTTCCTTGTTTTCTTTTGGTCTTCAAGACTACTAGTGAATATTAGTAGAAGTTTCTAATGCCATGATTATCGGATGTCCCCCGAACACACTGTTTTATTGGATCCAGCCAGAACCATTCCCCTAGAGTTTTTAGGTACCCAAATTTGGAGTTCCTGATTTCTAATGGACGTTCAAGATTTATTTAAAGAACCCCAATATTTGGAGTACCCTACGAACTTTGGAGGAGACGGACAAGTTTGGAAAGACGAGAAATAAAAAGAATTTAAAAAGATCGGTACGGAAAATAAATTTATTTTCTTTCATTATGTTTACGACTACTTTACCATTATGACATTATATTTGAGAACCATTAACAAAAAAAAAATTAATATTTTAATAAGTCTAAGTTTTTAATGAATTTCATCCAAAATCTTGAGAGAAAAATATTGGGAGGAAATTTATTTCTAAAATCTTTTACTCTCTTAGGGATTTTTAATCTCTTCTTAATTTTTTCTCCTCCCTTCTTTTATCTCCTTTTTCAAACTAACAAAACAGTGTAAAGCTGTAAATAACTAACAGTTATGCATTTTTTGTTTTAAATTTCGAATTGGACTCATCTCCACCAGTGCAGCGTCATTCTCTTCGATTTCTCTCAAGTATTTAAATATTTACAATTCTAATTATTATAATGAAACTAACACCTATTATTTATATATTAAGCATTAAACATTTTTTCTACCATGTTATTGAATAGTTAAGATTGTCATTAATATATAATGGTAAAAATATATCTACTGATATGCTCATCTTTAGTAATTTTGATTACAAGACTGTTATATTTTCATCAATATATGTGGATCAATAGCCAAAAGAAGATGCTCTTTCTAGTTTAAAAAAAACAAAAAATAATAATACAACTCTAATTCTAGTTAATTTGTGATATTTTACAATTTATAGTGTGATGTTAATTTTTTAAATTACAATTTTGTATCTGATAATAGTTTTAAATTCTTTACAATATTAAATGGTGCAATAATTAAAATTAACAAATTCACATTAATTTCAAACTTCAAAATTTTTAAATTGAAATAGAAAAAAAATAAATGAAACTTTTTTTAACAGAACAAAAGGAGT
Source organism: Hedera helix (assembly GCA_947179155.2). NCBI lineage: Eukaryota > Viridiplantae > Streptophyta > Magnoliopsida > Apiales > Araliaceae > Hedera > Hedera helix. The sequence goes on along the minus strand of OX359285.1, from coordinate 9,027,507 downwards.
ATAATATTATAAAAATAATTGATATTTTTACAAGAGAAATTGATATTTCCGTAAGACTCTACCCACATGAACAACCTTACAAAAATATTAATTTCCCTTTTAAAAATATCAATTTCCTATTATAAACTCCATCGGATCTTTATATATCATATTATAAAAATAATTGATATTTTTACAAGAGAAATTGATATTTCCGTAAGACTCTACCCACATGAACAACCTTACAAAAATATTAATTTCCCTTTTAAAAATATCAATTTCCTATTATAAACTCCATCGGATCTTTATATATATATATATATATATATATTAAGATGGTGGAACCCCCAGCAGAATAACTTAGGTAGGATCATCAGAGGTTATCATAAATTACTAAGCTTCCAGCATGATCAACTTGATCATTTGTATTAACGTTAGCATACCAAGATCTTGAAACAGATGATTTCTTCCTACGCAAATGAAACCTCTACATATTCTGACTAAAAATTAGTTGGAAGATATGTTCAAAAGTTCCAAACTACTAATATATTCAGGAAACAAGCTTCACAAGACCACGTTACTCGATACACAGGCATGGTACGACAACAAGGGGGATCGAAACCACCAACCTCAACATAGTATCAAGGCCTTGCTCTCTTGTTACTGCTGCACGACGGGCACTTGTACCGCTTGATGTGCTCAGCCCTGGCTGGAGTGATCTTTACACACTTACCATGGAACCACCTCTCACATATATCGCAGCAGATCCAAAACTCATCTGAAGCATAGTTCTCCCCACAAGCTCCACACAAGGCATCCCCATGCTCCTCCTCCTCATCATCTTCCTCTTCCAGTCCCTCATCATCATCATCCTTTGCTTGCATCTTTGAATATTTACCATGGGATTCAGAACCCAGCTGCTTTTACATAGAAAAGACAAAGTGGTCACAAATGTCATTTCAAAGGAGGGATATCAAGGTTTTTAAACAGTATATATTGTTTTGGTAAATTAAATTTTTATTTTTTATTTTGGGGAGTTGGATCGCCAACTAAAACGGAGTTTAGTCTTAAAAAAGAGCTTGGGAGAAAAAAATATAGGCTAACTACTACATGCTGATTGGCTAATTTCGCTTGGTGATGTAAGACTGAAGAAAAGATCACAGAAATTAGTTTGAAACCACTACTTAAGAACTTTAGAAATACCCCTTCCCCTCCACCGCGCATGGAAGTCATCAACTCATCATCGTAATTTAACACGAGTGTTGTTATTCGTGGTTGAAGAAAAATAAGACCACCATGTAGACGCTATCTTATGTGTAACTTAGAAACTTCTTATTAGTTCAAAAGTCATGAATCAACAGATTAAATAAATTAATTATGCAGAGGAATCTATATTATATACCCCTTTTGTGTTTGAATTGGTTTTGGTGCTGCTATGGTTTGAGACGGCTGACTTCTCCTTTACTTGTTTCTTGGCAATCCCAGTGACAACTTCAAAAATTGTTGGAAGATCATTTATCATACTGAACAGATGCTTCCTACATCACAAATAAAATCAAAATTTAATAAATGTTATCTAGAAAACGAAGACCACTTTCAAATACTTCTAATAAAAGTTTAGGGAAAATATCTCAATAAAATAAGGACACACAAATTTTATATTTCTTGTATCCAAATAGGTGTTTATAGATTTTTGTCATTCATACAGTAAGATTTGACGCAAGTCTTTTGACTCTTTTCTGCAAGTCATAATTTTCTTTATAAAATTATACTATATCCAAGGCAACTCTGCTCCATATGATGTACTCCCTCCATTCCAAATTATAAGATTACTATTGACTTTCTAAAAGTCAATTTGAGACATTGTAAAATTTAAAATTGACGTGATTTATTTAAGTTTTCAAAATAATAAATCTTATAACTAGTATTACCTTTTAGGTCATTTATGATATTCATAATTATATTGACTTAAACTAAATGAATTCATTTCAATTTGAGTTCGAAAATGTTTGAAAAGTCAATATTGATCTTATAATTTAGAATTGAGCGAGTATGACGCAATGTCTAAGAGGTTAGTCTGACAAAAGATGGAATTAGTCACACATTCAGCAAATTTGAAAGATACAGTAAACTACTGAACTAACTGGTCTGGTTCAAGGTTAATTAAGTCATGGACTCATTTTATATACACACTGCAAAAGAATAATGTTTCATTTCAATTGCTTATGGATGCAGTTTAGTCATTCAACAAATCCAAAATAAATTTATTTAAATATTTCAACCTACAAACTATTACCCAGTTAAATGAGTTCTGCATGCCATAATAAATCCCTTTTCCTTTACTAAGTCTTTGCTCAGAAATTAAAATAAATTTCACATCATAAAATGCGAACTCCATTTTGAATCAAATCAACTCTCTAAAAATGATGGATTAGATGACAATGAACTGCCAATTAATAAACTATAAACCTAAACTGGATAAACAAAAAGAAAAGAATCCAGAATATCAACAAAAGTGTAAACAAAGACATATGACAACACACACTTCTCTCTTGCTAAGTTAAACCTTAGAAAAGTATAAAGATATATAGGAATAAAGAAGATAAACCTGTCAGCTTTGTCAAAACCAAATCTGGCACCAAAATAAAATGCCACAGAAAGTAACCATGCATCGCTGTGAACCGCAACTAGAGCCAACCAGTCTTTCTCTTGCATTCCATCTCTGGCAAAGTTAATACCTAAAGCAGGCTCAGGGAGCTCAGGAGGCACCTCTTCAGCAGGCAAATTTACTTCCCATTGCTCGCTAGGAAATCCATACAGGCAAAGATTTTCCTTCTCTGGAAGTTTATACAAGTTAATAAAGTGCAACAAACAAAAAAATACATCACTTCTAATTTTGGAAACCATAAAAGGCTACAAGAGCGGCAAGAAGATCATAGACAAAGTCTAAAAGGAATATATGGTCATCCAACTTAATAAATATTTGAGATAACAAATATATCAGTTTATCCATAATAAATAAAAAATAGAAAAGGAGAATAGATAATGAAAGCAAATGACCTCCTTACAGACTTGGAGAACCAAAAAGTCAACAGAAAACTACCACGACATTATTAATATCCCTAGTCTAATAATACATTGATTAGGGGACAATATTTTGTTTAATTATTTTTAATATGGAATTGTATGACAGAACTTCCAAAGCACCCAACAGTCCTAGAACAACCCTTGTTAACGTTCGCCTAAGGGTTCGGTTTTTTTGGTGCTTCAAAAATGGTATGACCACAACCCCAATGTATATACTCTTAAAGAAGCACCAACTTTTTCATTTTTCTGAAGTGTTTACTTCGCAAGGATGTGACTAATGAAATATCTGCTTTCTTTTTTAGTATGTATATTGAAGCATTGTTAGCACCTCGTTTAGAAGATAATAGGAATCCAGAGAATCCTTTTCCGACTTTCAACTTTTTCATCTACTCCATGAAATTTAAAAGATCATTTTAATTAGAGGGATTGACAAAAGGCAACCTTTCAGTGGTTACTTGTAGCAATCATTATAATCTAACAGGAAGTAAATACTTTGCACCAATTTAATTCATGTAAGCCCTGTAGCACACAACCAAAGCTCAGACATTCAAAGAGTTGGGCCTCTTAGTAAGCTACAGAGAAATAGAAACACAGAGCAGTCCAATAGTAACCAAGAGCGCACACACTCGGAGACTTAAAGTCCTAACCTCCATGAACAAAATATGGATAGTTTCAACTTTCTATTTACAATAAAATTAATATATAGTTTAATCGGTCAACAAACTAAGAAAAGTAAAACCTTTTTAAATCACTGTATGCAAATTTAATCTGTCAATAAACTGAGAAAGGCAAAACCTTTTTAAATCAACAATAACCAAATACCTAGCCAAAGTAGCTAGGATCTTATTCCTCATATCAAGCAAGCAAATCAAATAAACAGCCACTGCTAAGTCAAACAGAGAACAAAACTCATAACTGTGTGCACACATAATATAGACAAAACAAAACAGAGTGGGGGAGAGTTTCCTAAAATAAAAAACATTGAGCTGAAATTATAGTTCAAAAGAAGATTCTCATTATAGTAAGAAAGTAAACATATGAATTCAATAGATGTTAAATGAAGCTGGAATCCAACTTTGAGATTTCTTTCTTTCTTTAATGTAATCCAACATTGAGATTTTCCACATATGTACACATATTGACGCGTGTGATCTTCCAATTTAAGATTAATCAAAGCTTAGACATTTCGAAAAAGGTGTAGCAAGTTATGAGAGTGTTGGAGTCCTCAAATCTCAAGCGAGCACTTAAACATGTTCAACATGCCATGGATAAAAAATCATGGATGTTGAGTCCAATTTTGTTAACCTGAAATGAATACCAAGAAATTTAAACAAATCTAATTACAAGTTTTTATAACTTTTTTAGATCACTTGACAGTTGTGAAATCTTCGTGTAAGATTCTGTATAGAAAAAATCTATGAAAAATTCAAGAACAGTTTCCCACCAGTGACAAGCAAAGATTTGTACACAATTAAAAAAGAAATAGTTTAAATTGTAGATTTCTTAAATAACAGCTTGAATAGATGAGAGCATTGGCCAACATGTCATCGTTAATGAAGATGAGGGAGAGGGAGAGGGAGAGAGATTTGTAAGTTGATAACCTCATATTACATGTATGTTACTAGTTTGGTATCTCAAAATGAAGCCTCTCTCCTACTTTTACCATTTAAAGCCAATTTTAAAGCAGCCCCTAATGGGGAGTATGGGTATTTTGGGACACAGAAAATTCACACATAGCTCACACAAATCTTAATTGATTCTATATTTCAATGTATCAAAAATAATGAAATACATCCCTATTTATAATACCCCTAGACAGCTCTTCTAACATAATTGGACTCTAATAAGATAAATACAAATTAAATAAGGTAACTACAAATTAAAAAAATTAATTAAAATACATCTCATTTATGAGCTTAATTTATGGGCTTCAAAGCCTTTTATATTGTTCCAATCAAGTCTCACGAGCTTGTCCATGGGCTCATTGTCTTGCATCAGTTCTCCACCGAGAAAAACTCAACTCCGTCGACTTAACAACACAAGAATAACCACGTCTGATCACCAAGAAATTCTTTGTAAGCTTCAATTGTGACATGTCCAAAGCACAAGTAAAAGTGAACTTAGTATTGCTTAACAATTGAATAAATATTAGCGCGAGTATCATATTGTGTGTGACAATCCCATAGCCATGTACACTCCAAAATAATGTGACAAACTTTAACGGGTAGAACATCACACATAATAGTATCACCAAGCTTGCCAATAGAAAATGCAACCAAACACCTCTAGGTAACCCGCAATTTTGTATTAGTAACCCATACAACATTATACGGGTCCGAATGAGGCTTAACTTTTAGCCCAAATTTCTTGACTACTTCCTCATAGATAACATTCGTACAACTCCAGGTATCAATCACAAGAGAGTATACATGTCCCCATATTTAACTCACGTATAAAATATTCGCCCATGATTGATTTTAGGATTATTTTTCTATCTCTGAGTAATAAGTAAAGGTCAAAGAACACCAAAACATCCTTCTAAATGAACATCAGCTTCCAAAGCTTGCTTATCGGACTCATACTCCACGACTAACGGTAGGCAAACCTCTTTGTTCAAGTCAATTTTTCCAATCTTTGTCAACAACAAGAAGTTGCATAGAGGGAGAAGAGGCAACATTCATCTTCAAGAAAAGACATATGACCAAAACCACAACAATTATAGCATTAAGACGTAGGGTTATTGCTAGAACTAGAAGAACTTGGGCACGATTAGGCTTGCTAGTAACTGAAGGGCATGCAGACGCTCTTTCCACTGGCCTGTATTTTTAAGAGGCTCCACAAAAGTCTCCTCACTCCGAGTTTGGACTAGTATTGAAGGCCGAATAAAATTCCTTTTCAAATTATCTTCCACTTAGTTGGCAACCAGGACAACATCATCTAAAAGAGCAAGAGTTTACCGGAAGCTACACCACTGACAATCTCTGAATTTAATCCCCAACGATACATGAAGATTAAAACATCTTCAATCCAATGAAATTCGGATTTTGTAACCAAATTGTAAAATTTTAAAGTATATTTAGCTACAGATTAACTACCTTGCACCAACTCAGTTAATTGCAAACGTGTTTGTTGCTTATAATTTGGAGGCACAAAACGTCGTGTTAAGGCAGCTTTCATATCTTCCCATTTTCGTGTAATTGTATATAAATTTTGCTAATGATGATCTCACCAACTAGCTATCCCTTTTAACTTCTCATTAACAAAAAAAAGTTCTCTCTTATCGGCTAGTTTATAACAATGAAAGAAACTCTTCAAACTATGAATCCAATCAAAGAATGATTCAAGCCCTTAATCCCCATTGAAATCACCAACATCTAATTTTGCTACTCTATCCACTGCATTCAATCGAGGGTCTGGCATATGGAAATTATCAAGTAGATTAGGTCCCTGTTGTGGTAGGAGTCTCATCTGATTAGGACCTATAAGTGGATCTTCAAAATTCCGACGAGCATCTTCCTGTCATTTATCTACGTGTTACGTGCGAACATCAACTTTTGTCTCAAGTGTTGTAATAAAAGTTTGAACATGTGCAGCCAATTTTGCAATTGATTCTTCAATTCTTTTAAGACATTCATCTTGTTGTGACATATAAGCATCTAGCTTGGCGTTGACTTCGTCAGCATTCACCCTGGTTCCTACAAATAAAAACAAAGATTTTTTTCTCTATTTTTTTACATGGACTAAACTGAAAACTAATAAAATTTCAAGGGCTAAAATGTAAAAAGATAAAAGTACAGGGGCTAATATTTAAAAAGTTCAAAGTTCAGGAGGTATTTTAAAAATTTATGAAACTTTGGGGAAGAACACCTAGGGTTTAGCCCCCTAGGGTTCGGCCCCTAGGGCGCCCGACCTTAATGCACTGAGTTTCCTTGAGATTTTCCAACGATAAAATTGAGCATAGTGATTTTCTGGATTGAGCAACAAGAACCTTAAAAAATTAAACTTGAGAAGTGTTATCATGAGTCTCAAGGAAGAAGGCTCGTGAGGGTAACTCATTTTGAGAATCGATTAAGTGATTTGATTAGTGGCTAGACGAACAAGACGATCTAGGCATTACCCAGATAACCAGGGGTATTCTTAAAAAATTTCAAAGTCACATGTCTGGCACATGACCCCTTATCAGGAAACTCTATAAATAGCCCCTTCATTTCATGAGGAAAGTACTTTTGGCCATTTAGAGAATTCTCTCCAGACATAAATGAGCTTGAATCATCTCTGAACTTGTTGACGACTTAGAATTCAGTTATGACTTAAGACACTCGTGATTATACTTGGACCCTCAAAGTCGAACTTGGATTCCCTCGAGACCCTAAACACTTGATAGGCTCTTGGACTTATGTTGGGACCCCGAGAGTTTTGTCTTGTGTTATTCGAGTAGTTGTTCATCGGTTCTTCTCCCCCTCTTCAATCTCCCAGTCGATTCCATATTCTTTGCGGATTTCTCGCCTCCTCGATCAATACAAAACCTTAACCTTAGCGAAGTACGAAATTCCTCGCCTACAATATGCCTAATTGTCCAATTTAATGTTTTATATGTTTAAATATATATTATCACATTTTTCATTTCGTTTCCGTATCATGATACATGAAAAACAAGATATGAAAATTTTCAATACACGATACAATTCACGATTTGACAAATATGCTTGTAATTCTAAAGAACTCCAGTGGGTCAACTGACTCCAATGAAGAAAAGGTAGATCAACAGATTCTTCAAGCCACGACTTCCTCGTTTCTTATGAAATGACGGAGACGAGAAATTTGCACCAAATAAAAACTTAAAACAAAACGTTAAAGAAAAATGACTTGCATAAATAAGTTAATAATTAACATATAAAATAACAGGTCAATATTCACATAAACATGAGCAGGTATATGCAATGCACAAGAACTAGAACCTGAAACAACATTGGCACTTAATTCCAAACCATATATTAGTCAATGAAGAGTACCTTCCACATAATTTAATTGACCAAAAGTATTCAAGAACACATTATAATAATGTTCATCTAGATAAATTATTCAAACCATGAGACAAAGTGCACCAGAAACAAACCATATATATAACCACAAAAAAAAAGTAAGAAGTCTAGATCGGATAAGGTTTTATGCTTCCAATGGTGGGGTACGGGTATGGGACACAAGGGATTTCTCACACAGATGTTCTCACATAGAGAATTTCATAAAATTCAAATAATCTTATATTTCAATGTCAATAATAATGAAATACATCCCTATTTATAATACTCATAGACAACTCTTCTAACCTAAATTAGACTCTAATAAGATAAATACAAATTAAATAAGATAACTACTAATTACCAAAACTAATTAAAATACAACTTCTAATTAAAATACAATTCATAATTAAAATACAACATTTAATTTATGAGCTTCCAAAGCCTTCTATATTACTCCAACCAAATTTCGTTGGTTCTTCATCCTGCATCATTCTCCCTACCTTTGAAAAAAACTCATACTCGAGTTTTGAAATATCGAAGAATAATAAACCATAGTCCATGAGATACATTCTAACAAAACAGGCGCATCCGAATGTTCAATGCCATGAGCGCAATTTTTGGAAACAACATCAATATAATATAGAAATTTGAAATACCTTGAGACTCGATGTATCAATCGGAAACATAAAATTAACATGGTTGACCTTAATTTTATCTTCCTTGATCTTTTAGCATTTGGGGTTAAACTTAACTTCAATTTCTTCCGTGCAAATCATCCACAAATCGACAATGTGTTCAACACATTTATCTTCTGCTTCATGTTTCTCACAAGCATCAATATGTGGGAATACCTGCTCTTCTTTAGACTAAAATGTTGCAATACATTCAACAATTGTCGTGTAAGAATTTGATTTGCATCTCCTCTTGTGAATGCGTCGCTGTAGTTGCACAAACACGATTAGGATGAATATTTCCTTGCGCTTGAACAAAATATGGACAATTGCATGCAGTTATGTACTCGTAATGTGATTTGAAATTGACAAGACTTGTTTCAAATAGTGCAAGCTTATCGCATAATTCCTGATACTTAGTACTATACGAAACACAAGATTTTTTAAGGTGCTCGCATGTAACAAAGACTCGATACTCAAGTTGTTTTATCTTAGCCCCAAAAAAGTCTGAATCATCAAACATGGAAGACATTGCATATATGTATTTTCTTTTTCTTTTTCTTTTTTCACAGGGACTAAACTGAAAACTATTAAAAATACAGGGGCTGAAATTGAAGGAAACGAAGGTACAGGGACTGATATAAACAAATGAAACTTCAAGGGCTAAACTGTAAAAAAATAAAATTGTAGGGGGCATTTTAAAATTTTTATGAAATGTTGAGGTACCAAACTGTAATTTGCTAGAGATATCTTGCAGCTTCTTTATTTTTCTTTTTTCTCGTTTCCTATTCCCTTCTTCTCTCCACTCTTTCTTCGTCGTCTTCGACTGTTGCGGCAACAGAAGACGGAAGAAGATAGGAGGGCAAGAGGAGAGACTTTTGCGGCGGCAGGAGGTGCGACGGCTACTATTTCTCAAATGTCTTCCTCTTTTTCTCGTTTTCTCTCTCTTCGTCTTCCTTTTTTTTTTCAATGGGTTGCAAACAGGGACTATTTGGGATATGTCAGAATGCAACGTGCTTTGTTTAGGTGAGTGGTATGACTGGTATTTCGGTTATTCAGTTCTGCGACAAAAAAAATTAGGGTTAGTGTTAAGGTTTGGGGGTTTGGGCATTTGGGTGGAGGAAGCAAGTGGTTTTGGGCTAGGGCAGTGGCAGCAGTGGCTTAGGGTTTTGGATTTTGGGGCTCTGATACCAAAATGATGGAGTAAGAGTATGGGACATAAGGGATTTCTCACACAGAGAATTTCACAAAACTCAAATAATCTTATAATTCAATGTCAATAATAATGAAATACATCCCTATTTATAATATTCCAGGCAACTCTTCTAACCTAAATTGGACTCTAATAAGATAAATACAAATTAAATAAGGTAACTACTAATTACCAAAAATAATTAAAATACAACTTCTAATTAAAATACAATTCCTAATTAAAATACAACATTTAATTTATGGGCTTCCAAAGCTTTTTATATTGCTCCAACCAATTTTTGCTTGTTCTTCGTCCATATATTGTTTCACGTAATATAGGATTTCTCAACTTCAAAACTGCTTTCTTAGAGAAATTGTTTCAAAGAACCTTGAAATTAAGAAGAGAAAGCATCTAAATCATGTTATTAGAGCTCTACCTAGGCCTCTCCAGATACCCTAAGATTTATTTAGTTACTTGACCATCATTGACTTGGTTGTTTCACAAATAAAATGTGGCTTAACATAGGTGTTACACGTAAAACACAAGTTAGGCAGACCAAATTTCCTAGGTCTAGTAATCAACCCACCCTAAATTTCCCACACGAAGAATTCACACAACAATTGAGCTTGTGGTGCAGTAAAGGGAAGAATAACTACATCAACATCAAGTTCAAACTATTGAACAAGTGAAAAAAATACACACTTAAATATCTATTCCTATTTATTGAAAAAAGGAACTAGAGCAATACTCACAATGTGACACAGTATGATGCAGATGGGAACATCACAAATGAGCTCAAAACTACACAAGTAATATTCAATAACAACATAAGCAGAATTTTCTTAAATCCTTCTACTGATATAGATGAGGAAAACAATTTTTTCAAATATAAATAGAAACAAACAAAAAAAATGTAGGCGCCAACTCAATACATACAACCATGCACTGAGGTACATCAAATAGGCAAAAAATATAAACCCCAACTTACCAGGATCGCAGAGCTGATAAAATTCACCAACATCTGCAAAGAAAAAAAAATCCTAACATTAATTAATTAAAAAAAATCGAGAAACAAGAACAAACGGAAATGTGGAACCAAAAAACCACCGATAAAAATCTATGACTCAAAAACTAGAAGAAAGAGACACACTAGTTACATACTACTTGAATAAAAGACTGGAAAAAAAATACCGGTGGTTAAGGCTTTGATCATGCCGGCACGGCGGCCTTTGAAATCCCTGAAAACCTCCTCCACCGTTCGAGGGTTGTACTGGCCGTAAGCATCCATAGCCGTAGCTTAGCTTAAACTCCCAAACCAGTAATTTTTTAAAACAATAACAAATGTGGAAATAAATTTAAATTATATAATACTATATGTATAGCCTATAGAGAGAGCTGATGAAGACGACAACCTGAGAGCAGAAGATTTAAAGAAGAAGTATACAAATAAATAATAATCTTATTATACTAGTGGGTGGGTTTTCTTTGAGGAGAGAGATTTGGCAGTGAATTTTAGTGTTTTGTTTGGATGTGGAGTTGTTTTCAGGGGTAATAAGGGAAAAGGAATCTGATGGTGGCAGTGTCTGACGTGGCAGAGAATGATCGGGTAACTGACCACATTGGACAAGTTGAGAAAAAAGCTTTTGCGGATTTGAAACGGTTTTCAGAATTACAGTTTGTGAAAATGTGACGTCCGTGATTTACCTTTCAACGATTGGTGTTGATTGCATGAATCTGATCCATCGGTTAAGATGGAACATCTCATGAGGAAGAAATGGACGTGCTAGATCATAAGAGGTGTACACGTGTAGTCGAGGGAAATTTTAATGGATGAAAATGAAATGAAATAAATAACCAAGTGGATAAGAATAGGGTTGACTACGGTACAGTTTAGTTATGTTCTAAATAAAATTGCATACGAAATCATTTTGATGCGGTGGTTTAAATTAAAAATTATGAAATTATTTGGATTTGTGTGAAGTGATTTTTAAGAATATAGTATAGTTTTAAATGATACAATTTTGACTCAAAAATTAATTAAAAATAATTATAATAAATATCGTCATATCTTTCAAATTTTAATAAATTTCAAAAATTATAAATAATATTTAATTATAAAAAGTTAAATTTTTGAAAATTAATTACAAATTAATTCAAAAATTTTAATTCCTCAAATTTAAAAAGTTAAAGTTTCATATAATACAAATTTTGAATATGCATACATTATTACACTACAATCATTATTTTTAATTTAAAACCTTAAACTATACAAAATTAAATTTACAATTATACTTAAATAAAACTTAAGAGACTCTAAAATATACACAAAAACAATAGAAATAATAAAGAACTTAGAACTCTAAATGGATACAGTTCCTTAAGAGTTGTGACTTTTATACTAAAATCGCAACCATAAGATATGTGATTCTATTAAAAAAAATCATAATATGACATCGAAACCGTTAGTGCAACTCCTTTAGTGTGATTTTTACAATTTTATATATTGTTTCGATTTCACAATCGATTCTTGCTCTGCATTAAGATAAAATAGTAACGACGAGGTAGAGTAAAGAAAGAGTCAAAGTTTGACCTCTGACACTTTTGAGACACAGAGTGAAGATAGCCATTGCCAAGGAGATAGGTATTGTTTTTTTGCATGGGAATCATTCTTTAGTTGTTACTTATCGGCAATGTTAAGGTCATACACAAAAACATAAGAAATAAAAATAAAAATAAAAACTTAGAACACTAAATGGATGCAGTTCCTTAAGGGCAACGATTTTTATACTAAAATTGCAACCATAAGATGTGTGATTTTTATTGAAAAAGCCACAATATGTCATTGGAACCATTAGTGCAACTCCTTTAATATGATTTTCATAATTTTGCATATTGTTTCAATTGTGAAATCGTGCAACTCCTTTAATGTGATTTTTACATTTTGTTTCGATTGTGAAATCGATTCTTACCCAGCATTAAGATATGATAATAATGACAGAACAGAGTAAAAGTTTGAACTCTCATCTTCTTAATATACAAGTAATGAAAATAACCGTTGCCAAGGAGAAAGACATTGTTTTTCTGCATGAGAATCATTCTTTAGTTGTTACTTATCGACAATGTTTAGGTCATACTTTCTCTTTTTTAAATTATAAGATTATTATTGATTTTTTAAAAATAAATTTGAGATATTTTTAAATTTAAAATTGACATAATTTATTTATACTTTCAAAATAATAAATCTTATAACTAGTTTATATAAATATAAACTAATTAAATTAATATATATTTAAAATTTAAAATATATTTAAAATTAATTTTTCAAAAATAAATAGTAATGTTATAATTTAGAATTGAGAAAATACGTAAGATGGCTGGGTTGCTCGGCTTCGTCTTTATAAGCGGTATTTGGAGGAGCTCTCTCATCTCGTCCACCTCTACAAAAACACCAATGTGCCATTCCCAAAGACTCTTCTGGACCATCTTTTAAAGCCAATATTACTTTTAATCCATTTTGCTTAATTTTTCATTTTTTATATAAAAAAAAACATTCCTTCCCAAAAAAGTCCTAAAAAATTAAATTAAAATACATTATAGCTAATTTATTTTGAAAACTGATATTTCCACATAAGATTTTAATATTTCCACAAATAAAATTCACCAAAAATTTTGTTATAGATGTGTAGGACAGTTAAACCGTCGTCATAGACTCTACATGTGAATCCTACATATAAAAATATTAAAATTTCATGTAAAAATATCAATTATCTTTATTTTTCTCTCTATTCACAAAACTAAAGATACCTATATATTTTTAAACTATAAAATGTAAAGAAATTCCTAACATCCATTATTTTTATGAGCTTGCTCACTATCATTACGGCTCATAACTTGAAAATCTTCTGCTAGTACATGGGATTTTCAATTTTTTGTCCAAACATCTAATATATTAATATCTTCATAATAAAATATAGATAAAGATTCACAAAATCACATGAATATATGTATCATCGTTTACCATTCAAATCTTGTCATCTTCTGAATTCCAAACCAAAAAAATGTTTCCCGGAGAATTTATCTGAACGGGCACAGCAGCTCGTAGGTGGCAATCACAGAGAGCTTTTAGCCACTGCAATATAAAAAAGGTACAAATATTTTGAGTACAGGGATGCTAGAATTGAGTAAAGCTCTACAATCTGAATCTCAGCCAGTCACCTTGCCTCACAATCTGAAACCATATAACCAACGAACATATGAATGAGGAAGCTACTGAATTATGCCTGCAACTTCTACAAAGACTACTAGAAAAATATGTACCGAAAGAAGCAGAACTAAATAGACTTCAAGCACAAACATTTAGAGGCATGATTTAGAGAAAAACTTTGAACACGTGGAATAAGGAATCTGGTGAGAAAGTTAAGGGTAGGGGGGATAAGACGTAGTAGACAATGAACAGTTGGATGTAGCGTCTAGCAACTCCTAGTAGACACCATAGTGTAAGATATTCAGAATATATTAAGCATACCCTTGAACATGCAAGGCCAAAAAACACAGAGCATTCAAGTTAAAAGAAAACATCAGAGGCTGGTGAACTAGTTAAACTTACCATTCTCAGGCTCTCAGCATTCCAACCAATTAAGAGTCCTTTTTTATTTTAATATTATTATTAGTCCAATTAATTTGCCCTTGAGAAAATTGTAAGGGAATTGTTAGTAGGAGTTCCCAATGATTAATTCAAAGGATATCATTACCTTTGCAGGAAGAAACATCATCCTTGATCTCTGGAACATTAACCTTGCAGGAAGATTTGATGTCCAAGACTTAATATTGCCCTTGGTGTAAGTTTTAATGTGTAGTTTTCTTAAATTGTAACGTAGGATTGGAGTATGTTGGCTTGCAATTGTAGAACACTTGATGCTGTGATATTCAAAACATACCATTGCCCTTGCGGGTGAAATCATCATTCTTTTTCTCTGGAACATTTTCTTCCAAAAACAGCTGAATCTTTCTCCAATAACGATCACCACCAGAGAGCCATGTGTCCATATGCATGCCATTAGGAAATTCCACGAAGGTGCATTGACTATTATGTACAGCAGCTTTAGCATATAGCATCTGCATATGTGTTGGAGGAACCATTTCATCTTTTAATCCAGAGAGCAAAAGAATTGGTTGCTTGACCTGTCATCAAAATTTCAAAGAATGAGGTAATAATGAACAGAATAAGTGAGCATGAGACAGGGAATATGGAGAACAAAGAAAAGAGAAAGATGATCATTCCATGCAACCATATTAGTTTTTATCAAGCACTAAACTGCACAATATACATAGATACAAGGGTAAACACAAGCAGAAAATGATAGTTTATCCATAAAACAAAGATACAATGTTACAGGAGATGCATGCATTCTGATAAAATTTGATAGTTATTAGCATTTAGACAACGAAAATAATGAAACAAAATCATAATAATTTATCGGACATTCCTCTTAGATACACCCTTTTTAGAAGTATTTACCCAACAAATCTCACCTGCCCAACAATATCAATGGTACTCCAAGGAGAACGAACAAAACGATTAAGAACTCTTAGGCCTTTTGAACTACTTCCTCCGATAAACCACTTCAAAAAGGGTAGTAGAACTCCAGCCATGTCGAGGATAGATGTGAAAGTGTTCTCCAGGATCAATGCTCCAACCTGTAAAAATATACACACTTCAGAATAGTGTGTAAACGATGGAACATAAGAACAGCCAGATGGCATATTTTGGGCAACACACCAAAACTAAGGGTCTAGGCTGCAGAACTAGCATATAAAATTTATTAAAAAGATTATCAGAATCCAGTTGGTAAAATAAGTTGCAGATACTGCCAAAAAAAATAAAATTTCAAACAGTAAGAAACACTTGCCAGTGGAAGCACATAGATAATTACAAGAGTAAATGATGTAGATTAGCTATTGTTGTTTGGGAGTGGGAGTGTGAGTAGGAGTGGAAGTGGGGGTAAGTAGATTTGTCTAACAGAAAGAGGAGATCCATCAAATATATGCCAATCTTCAATCAATATTATTGCTGGTAAGCAACCAGGACTCAACATATATAGAAAAGCTATGAATCACTAAAGAAACATTTAGTGGGCATCTGAGATTTAAAAGAGAATTGGTTTGATCATATGAAAATATCGTCGCAATTACAAATTTCATAAGGAGAGTAGAGAATTTTATATCTAATTTTCAGAATTTCCCAGGCCCCCGTAGAAAATTTTGAATTATGATACAATGTTACCTCGAATGAAAGATTCACTCAGGTAGGCCAAGAATCTCTATCAAAAGCATAGTATAATAAGCACAAGCTTAATCTAATCATGTTGAATGCACACACATCTTTATATACTTCGATGTTAAACCCAAATCCAAACCAGAAAATAGTACAAGAAACACAACACGAGATAATTAGCTCCGATAATATCCTTATCTTCTAAGATCAAAAGAAAAAATAGACCATATGCAATTATGATATTGAAGACAATATGAAATTATGATATTAAAGAACTTACATTTAACAATCTGAAATTTGACCAAAACTGTTGTCAGTTACATCTCAACAGAGCCCATTTCTGGGAACAGAAGACGCTATCCAATTATATATCAGATCAGATGTTATTTTATCTCAAAATAATGTGTTTCCACAAAGTACAAATTTGCACTCGGAGAAAGATAAAGGAACATCATGACATTTACTGGGAGCTTCACCTTATCAGGATTGTTTTTAGCCAGTACAGCTCCAACTGCACCCCCAAGTGACCTTCCAAAGACTACTATTCTAGATGTGTCAATGTCTGTCCTCTGAATCAGATGATCCAATGCAGCCTAACCCACAGGAAGAAAACATGCCATTTGACTATTTGAGATTTAATAGCATCTATTTCACAATCACATGGTTAAAAAGTATAACAAATAAGAAAGGATTACATTAGTTACCTGAGCATCTTTTGTGATTCCTTGTTGAGAAGGTAAACCATCACTAGCACCATAGCTGCCAATTATGAAGAATTGTTACTTTCTAAGTTAATCGAGCAGAGCATATGCTACATTAATAATTTAATACTATTCCAGAAGCAATTAATTTATTTAAGCATCATGAAAACCTTCAGATAAAGAATACTCGTATGCATACCCTCTGTAAGAAAGCATAAAAACATTACATTGCAGAGTCTGTAACATTTTGCACACCATTTCAAGGCGGTGGGCAATATCTACAGTTAATCAATGAAGGCATCCAACAAAATTTGAGACACAATCAAGACTTTGGACGGACAAAATAACATAAAAGTAATCTAAACATACATTACAGAAAAAGAACTACGCTCAGTCCTTTAAAATAAAAGGATACTTCCAGCGTTTTCTTGGAAGAACAAAATAGTTGGCCCTGCAAAACCAACAGCACTACATTCTTAGTCTGAGAATTCAATTCATATTTTCAATAAAACAAAACCACAGAGGGAAAAAAAGAACAGAGATAAAAACATTTCGCTTGCTCAGTTAACCAGCTGTAGTTATCGCCAATGTCATGAAATTATGTTGACCTGATCTCACGTTTTAAAAGCTGAGACTGCATACCAAAAGCACTATTACAAGTTACAAGTCCCTCTAGCCAAGTTAGTCCAACAATTTTTCTTAGTATTTCACAATTTCACGAAGAAATTGGCAATGCACCAATGCCTGACCTGACCAATATCTTAGGGGATGATGATTTCATACTGCAGTTGGGGTACAGGGATCCACATCCATAGGGCTTAAAGTAGTTTGAAAATTTATTTATTTACGTATTACATGTGTCTATAGAGATGATATGCCATATTCACTCCATGCCATGATCATTATGTTGTGTTATTTAAGTAAAAGCTCAAGTTTAGCTTTAAGTTCTGTTATCTAAGTAAATGTTTCAAGCTTAGCTTAATACTATCAAATTTGATTGTCCTGCGAGTCGGAGAAGTGATTATCTAACAATTCCTACTTCCAAATATACCATTTTTTTAATTCTAATTTTAGCTTTTTCAGATAATAACCAAAAGAATATATATATACACGTACAGATTCTAAACATTCAGAAGCCAAAAATTATAATAACAGCTAAACCTACTTCCCCTTTGGTTTTTCAAATTCACACCAGCTTAATCATTTAAAAATCCATTATTCAACATTAAATAGTTGATGAACAGTAATCTCTCACTTTAAAATTTCAATTTAACAACAATTCAAAAGGGAAAAAAAGAAGCCCCAACTTACCAGTAATAAATAAGTTCCCAACATAATTCAAGCAGAAATTAGACCACAAACAAAATCAAATCGGATCCTCATACGAACGCATACATGTGTATAAGAGATAGAAAAATAAAAATCAAAAACTAAAAAACCTCGGCAGTCGGGAGCGAGCTTGATGAACCAGGAATGAAGGCGAATGCCATCTGAAGATCTGAGCCACACATCCTCGTAAAGGAGACGAAGACGAGCGGGCGTGATTGGATAGGATTTGGTGAAACCAGGAACTACCGGCACGTATACTAATTTTTCCTGGAACGCCACCAGCAATGCAACTCCGGCCACCACTATTCCTCCCACCCCGTACAGCAACATACTCAAGTAACCCGTCATTTCTATCTCTCCCTAATTTCTCTCTCTATATATATGTGTATAGCTCACAGCCTCACACACTTTCTCTCTCTAGGCAGGTGTGTATAGACTACAGGCGTCGCTAGGTAAAGCTGTAAACGAAGTAAGAAAACGGTGGGCGTTCAATTACCTGATGTTCTACGAAGAATTTAGCGATGCTAAACGACGTCGGATTAATGCTGTAAAATGGGTTTTCCCTGAAATGGAAATAGTTTTGTACATTTCTTGAGCGTTGGACGGAAAATAAAACATTCAATTTAATTAGTATAAAAAGAAAGGAATAGTGAATCTATAAGGAAAAAAATAAAATTATATTCAAATTATTATTTTATATTTATATTAAATTTTGAAGTGATTGTAATGACGAGGATATAATTAGGATGTCATTTTATTTTGTTACTTAAAAAACTAAAAATAAAAGAATAGAAAGTAAAACTTTAAATTTTCATTTATTTTTCTTCTTTTTTGACATCCATTTTAAAACTCAAAAACAATGTCTTTATTTAAATTTTGGTAAGCATTGTGTACTTATCAATTATTATCACATTAATTTCTTGTTTCTTTTAAGCACTTGGTTCTTATGTCCCTAAATTCTTATGCTAGTTTAATGCTACCTGTTTCTTGCAATGATATTATATTTCAATGTGCCCCCCTTGCTATCAATCTCCTTCAGTTCAGTAGAATTTGTAGGATATTTACAAGGATGTTCCAAGTCTTTTGTATGAATCCTGCACCAACTGATGGAAACATTTCTGCACAAAGCCAACATTAGATTTAATCTTGTAATAAAACCAATACTAATATAATCCTATGATTGAAGACTTTCCCATTAAACAGCCCATTTTCATGGATCATAAAGAACCCGACATTACTTGCTCTGAGACGTACTATATATGTCAAAGACAATAATAAGTTAGCATCAGACTTATTTACTACATGCTAGAAGTTATAAGATTCATACAGCAAGCATTAAACATTTAGTGTAAAGGTTACAAAGCCAAGGATGAATTGCCAGCCGGTGAGGCGGTCATTTGTTTTTCCCTCACCGGACAACTGGGTTGATAATGATGCTGAGTTGCACTGCCCTCACCGGACAACTGGATAATGATGCTGAGTTGCACTGCACATAAGCCCTCGACTTACTCCACTTTGAGAAGGAATATTTGAGAACCTGTGATCTGCCTGCTGGAAGAAAACATCAGTTTTATTAACCCGTGCAATGTTGAAGGAGGTTGACGATGCTTCACATTTGCCTGTTTCTGTCTGATTGACGGAGTCCGAATCAATATTAGAGTTACCGCGGGGACTTGGGTTTGATGGTTTTGTCTTTTTAGTGCCGAGGAAGCGCCCACCAGATCCCCTGACCCTGTTCAGGGCATGAAGATGCCGAGACTCGTGAAGATATGGCTGCATATCATTAAAGCAGGACCAATTAGCTCTATGGTCATATTGAGAAATGGATGCTTCACTATTTATTATAATGACAACAATGGTATGCTACACTTCTTGAACTAATCTGCAATCTAAGGTTTATTGAACAATTTAAGACCGAAAAGAACCCCCCAGAACATAAACAGACAACTGTCTGAAGGCTGTGTTTGTGAGTTTTGTTTCGGAGGGAAGGGACGCAAAAGTTCTTCCTTCCAACGTTTTGGGAAAGAAGAACTTTCTCTTCCCATCCCCCAAAATAAAACTCACATACAGGGTAAATAACTTGAATTCAGAATAAGCAATTCTCTCCTGTATTTTCTCATTTCCAAACATTCTTGTGAAATATTTCAGAAGTATACCCAAGCACCCAACCATACCTCCTGATGCATCAAAACAATGAAGACCATAAAACCCACCATTTCACCACCTCAAAAAATATTTTCATATTAGAAGGAATGAACACTATTGGAAAGTATTATAGGATCATGAGATGTATAGTCTTTCAACTTCCGAATGTATGTTAGTTTATTTAAAAATAAATAACTAATAGGACTTGTCTTGGTAGCAACCGAGCTGATTTTCTTCGTGCAGCTCTTCGTTTCTTCCCTTTTCCCATCTCTGCTTTGGCTAGCCAGGGAAAAAGGAGTCAGTCCTAAGCTAAAGTCAATTGAGTTCGTGACACGTACCTTCCTATTTTTAAGGAGTTTGTTTTGAGCCTCAAGCCTTGCCCGTATCTGTCTCCTCCTGAGGATTCCATGGTATTGTTTCGCATTGACATATATGGGACCATCTTCTGCAAGTTCGATAGGCAGTGGGACTCGTGCAGGTGCCATAGCAATCACTGGGGGCTGAATCTGGCCAAGTTCCAAAACAGTATATAAACAATGGACTCGACTGCAAGCTCAATAGTTTATAATCTATAAAGGCAGCAAGGCTGTCATACTTGCAAGTAATGTAAAATATAAAGAATGGACTAGACAGCACTTACAATAGCCTGTGGTACATATGCAGTATATAATCCATTGACATAGGGATCGCTGTAAGCATATGGAATCTGAACCTGTGATGGAAAATTAGAAGCATTAAAGTAGTAGCCAAGACATCAAAAGACCAAAAAAAACAGGCAGACAACATTTTTAACTACCATTGGCGGGTTTATATCAACTTGGGGAGGATTGACACCAAAACTTGGATTTGGCAAAATCAAAACAGGCTTCACTTGACCTTCTACATGCTTTCTGTAGCTTTCGTCTTGAGCTGAGTACAGGGAGAGGAACAATTTGATGTTAACAAACAGCTTGCTATTAAGCTCATAAGCTGCGGACAAACTTCAGATAGTTATATTACATGGCCCCTCCTAACCCCAGTTGCAGGTAAACAAATTACCTTAATGAAGCTTTAACATGTGTCAGACGAATGCCACAACAGAGACAAGAATTACCATTTAAGATGGTAAAAAAACTACCATCTTAAAAGTAAACTAGAGGAAGTATTTAGAAAGAGTAAGAAAACTGGAAAGCATAAATCCAACAATTTTTCAATGGAATTTTTATGGAATAAACAAAAAGTTCCTTCAAAATTTGAGGAGGTTATTCGCTAATGATTCCAATAATCAATCAAACACCCGGAAAGGTTAAGACAAACCGATAAAAAGACACCAATGTACCAAACATGAGAGCAGACACAGACAATAAGGATTTGGTCTGGTACAACCAGATGGATATTTCAATCCTGATATATAATCATAACAAATCATTAGAAGAACATGAGCCATCGAAAATTTTGAATGTAATAAAGAACTTCATGCCACATGTGATGATAATTTGAACCTTAAAAATTTGATTGACATTAAAAACGCAAGGCATCAAACCTGAGTTGGATGAAATGCATTGATCTTGAGAACTATTCACTCCTAAAGCAGCCACTTCCTGGTGAGATTGATAGGTCGACTGAGTTGAGGATGAGTCCTGGTCTTGTGGTTGCCGACATACATGCTTCTCTGCCTGACAGGCTTGAGGAGGAGATCCCACTTTCAAGCTTAAGCTCTTGGATAAAGGCCGATGAAATTGTTCTTCCTGAGAATTCCACCATGCTGTGGCAGTAAAGGGGAAATGGGCCATCGGATGAATAGAAGGTTGACTAATATTTTTCTTGGGGAAGTTTTGCACTCGTACAGCCATGTATTTTATCGAGTCATTCTAAATTGTGAATAAAAATTCTTGATTTCCTTTAATAATAGACGAATGCAAGCTGTGGCTGGCTTAACGATTAGCTGGTTTAAAAAGGAATTACACAATAAGCCATGGCTAAACCAAATAACCAAAAATACATGAAACAATAAGAGGAATCTTGAATGGAATCAAATAGTTACATCAACCAGGAGGGAAAACATAATTTCAAAACAAACCAAGCAAATTTTGAATCTCAAGATTATGTAACAACCACTATGTTTCATAAACAATCATAGAAGTAAGAAACTGAAGCAGTTAGTCAATTGGTGACTTTTAAAGGAACAAATGTTAGTTCATGTCCTATTTTAGTGTCCAGTCCTAATTTTCCAGATATTGGAAAAAAGACTCTACTTTTATACATATGAACGAGTACAACTAATATAAAAATGTTCCTAGCCAACCCTATGCATCCAAAGAAACATCCTTTTGACTCCTTTATGTGTCAAACTGCTCCTTCTGTCGACAGTCCATTAATTGCTTTTAATTATCTTGCTATAAGATTCCCTAATAAAAAAGTTTGTTCAAAATCATCTAAATATACATTCTAATTCAACATGTTCATGTTGATGGGTTATAATATTTTGAGTTAGTGAAGCACAAATTAGCAGATGCACTTTCTTCTTTCCTTAAGAAATATCACGTCAAACTGGACTCTTATTTTAATCCCCTTAATAAAATTGGACTTTCTCTTCGGTTTTTGGGGTGGGGAGGCCTGGGAGGTGGTTAAGCCTGGGAGGGTAGGAAAGGGATAGGAGTAGCTAATTTCAAATTAAACTCCCAATAACACGTGTCAACAAGATCACTAATTACAACCGAGTAAAACCTCAACTTCCAATTTAGCACCCACATTCTAACTACCATGATCAATCAGTTGCTGTAAGAGCAGTGGATATATATCTATGTAATTCAACCTTATGATGTCAACGACCCTTCTGAAGATAATTATACCTGGTCTCAAACCAAAAAGTTGCAGAGCTGGCTCAGTTAAAAATTATACTAAATTATTTTGCAAACAGAAGTAGAAATGAAAAGTATTATGAGAACAATTCACTCAAAAGATAAAATACATCTTCATCAAGAATTAGGTCTCCAAATGTAACAAAACATCGAGAATCTACTGAAGCCACTATTTAATGGAGAAAAAGATTGTCACACCACGTCATTGAACCAATGTGGTGTGATGCCTCAATCATGTACAACAATGTGCGGAATCATTCCAAACCTAAGCAACATTTTATCACCCTATCCTAAATCTAAGCAACCTTAAGGGTCCCATCACTTGTTCCTGATTAGAGTGTCACTCAACCTGATGAAGTGGTGTCATAGTCCCATTGGAATTTTATACCGTTTACTGGGTCAATGCATGAAACTATGGTTACAAAAATGACCAAACCAGCAATGTAGTCGGTGGTCTATCTTTGTACCAGAAAGTGGAGAAACCATGTAATAATGGACTAGATAACCAATAGAACAATCTACCAACTCACAATGATCTCTCTCTTTCATTTTTTAAGGTGTAGTTCACTACAATAATTCAGTCAACCAAATTAACTGTAATACTAGCACCAAACCGGCCACATAGACCCATCTGCCAACAAAAATAAAAACATGCATCTTGCACATTACATACCCAACTACTAAAAAAATATATAATTTTAATGTAACAAAACCAAAATGGTCATAAAACCCCCACTACACAAGAAAAAACAATTATATTTATAAAAAAAAAAAAAAAATTCAGTGAGGAACAAAGATTGAGCTATGGTCAAACTAATTCCCGCAATGGTGCTCAAAAATTCAAAATGATTATGAAAGTCAGAACTCAAAGTCCCTCTCTTCACAGTGAAGAGTAGAGGGATATATATATATATATATATATATATATATATATATATATAGAGAGAGAGAGAGAGAGAGAGAGAGAGAACAGAAAGAGAATCAATCAGAACTTCAAACAAACAAAGAACTCAACCATATCAACAACTCACCCACAAATTTCCTTAGAATCAAATCACAATCTCAAACTCAGCAGCATGCATTAGAGAAAAACAAAAAAGAATCCAACCCCATAACATCCAAAATCTGTATATACTTACAAAACATAAAGAATGAAAAGGTTCAAGTGTGATACAGAGGAAACATATAAGCTAAAGAACGGATAAGAAAAAGAAACTGGAGCAGTATACATAAATAAATATTAGAGAAAATGGAGAAAAGGGACGTGAGAGAGAAAAACCTTTTGGGATCTGGTTTGTCAAGGAGGAACAAAAAACAGGAGTGTTAGGACGGAATTGGGCATGTCTCCCCTTCTCAAACCCTCAATTTTTCTCTCTCTAAAAAAACTTTTTTCTCTCTCTCTAAAAATTGTGTACAGCACTGCAGTATAAATTAGTGGCAGTATAAAATTCTATATATTGATTATTCCCAATAAAGACAACCACCACCCACCACCACCACCGTTGCTGTCACAACTGCTCTCATTCGTCACTCGGCCCTTTTCTATTGTTTTCTATTTTCTAGAATTTGTAACTTCTCTCTCCTCTTATCTTCTAAATGTTGTTTTAATGGGTACCACCAAGGACCCCGCAAGTATTCCTCTTACAGCCAAATAGATCCAGCCGCCCTTTACTGTCCACGTATCACGACACACTATTGTCCACGTTGCAGCTGACGTCGTCTCGAGTGATTCATTATATTCTGGTTGTTCGGTCACGCTCTCGTGATTGAGAGTGGGGGATTGTCGGTTGGTAGTATTCGAAATACTCCATAATTTAAGAATAATTAGTTGTCAACTTCTCATTGGCTTTTACCTAATAAAAAAATATTATAACATAAAATATTGATTTATATAATAAAAATTGATATTTTCACAACAAAAATTTAATATCTTCACAAAATATCGCATGAGCGTGGAATTCATCTTCTATTCATATGTGAGAAAACTTGTAAGATTATTATTTTTATTTATAAAAGTATCAATTACCTATATAATAAATATTTTGTTTAAATAAATTAGTTAATTTTTATTTAAATATCTAGGCCTCTCTTTCTACTGTATAAATTCATTCATTGGAGTTTATGTTTTCTTTAAATATATTTAGGTCCTTTCCCGATCCTTTCCCATAGATTTCGTTTATTTGTGAAAGTAATAGGTGGATAAAATTATTTACGCTAATTTATTATTATTTTATTTCAAAATTACAGTGTCATTTAATCTATGAATTAAGTTTGTTATTTTTAATTTTATTTGATGATCGATTATAATTTCAAATAGAAAAAAATGTACTAATTTTTATGTCAATATAATTATAATATTATAAACTATCTTAAAAATACTAATACTTATTTAATATATTATTTTCAAAACTTAAATAAATCATGTCAATTTAAAATTTAAAAATGTCTTTAATTGACTTTTAAAAAGTCAATATTAATCTTATAATTCGAAACAGTGATAGTATTATATAATTTTCTTTTAAAGTAGAATAAGTCTACAAACACAAATTGAAATACTAAAATATATAATCTTTAGATTAAATAAAAAACTAATTATGAGATAAAATATTATATACTAATTAATTAATTAATAAAAATAATTATATCTTATTGATTATTATACAAATAAACGTAATCTAAGATTCCCAATCCTCTAATTTTATTATTTATTTTTAAAAAATTAAATTATAATTCAAAATAAATAAAAATGTAAATTTTTAATAATTAATTCAATCATAAGTTCGACACTTGATATGCGTCTAGGTCGTCATAGATTTCAAGTCTTTTTCGTATTTCTTAAGAGGAGGGGTAAGCATCCAAAAATACTCCTATGAAGCGTTGAGCCCTACTCCCTTTGAGCCTTACCTTGGAAGTCTGGTAGATTTTAGATGCTTTTCCTATTCCCAATACAGAAAACGACGACGGATGAAACGAAATTTGTCTTTTTCAATTACGTGGAATTTTTTTTATTATTTATTATTCCTGAAAATAACCATTTATAGGATATTGACCAAGGAGAACCTTGTTTAGTTGACTGATGTAGACCCTATTCTTTTTCCTTTATTCTTTGTCCCTTTTCTATTTCTCCCTTTTATTTTACTGTTTATATTTGAAACTTTTTTTTCTACTCCTATTTTTCTGAAATAAATAATAAAAAATATTGTTAACTAATTGTTTTTATTTAGAAAAAAAATAGAATTATCCAAGAGGGTAATAGCTATAGGGTCTATCATATTTTTCAGATATATTCAAGCGTATAATTATAAAGAATCTATAAAAATATTTAAACATATAAATTTTTATATTACGTCCGTCAAACGACTTTATAAAAATAAAAGTTCAACAAATTAAAAAAAATTAAAAAGTATACTTATTTTATAATGTTATACTTACAATAATGGTGTTACGCAATTAAATAAAACATACATTATCTCATATATTTTTCCATCAATACTGTTAAATTTTGTTAAAATCAAAAGTCAATTTAATAAAATAGACAATAATAACAGGTAAATCACTGATTAATACATGATAAAAGTATCCAATACTGAGGACAATATATATGGACTACTCTGAATCAACAAGTCCTGCTGAATACAGATGCAAATAATTGATAAATGTCAAAATTTAGGGGAAGTTGAAAATTAAGTGCCCTAAAAGTGCATCCCAAACCTGGAGGACTACTTAGTTTCAGCATTTCCCTTGTTTTCTCAGGTATCTTGCTTTCTGGACAGCTATTCCTTCCTTCATCATTTGTATTGTTATGAGAAGCAGCTGTGACAAAATAAATTACATCACATATTGAAAAAATTAGCAAGAAAGAATTGAACTGATAATTATGAGGAAATGTAACTGAAGTAAAAGAAAAAAGTATTAGCAAGTAGACTGACTTCTTCGTCTACATGTTTTCTTAATCGCAACGAAATCTACAGTTGTAACTTGATCTTTTCGGACCATTTGAAGATATCAGAATGAACTTGATCTCCCCCAAGGTCTTCTCCAGTTGCTCCGGCAGCTACTCTTATAATATCTTCTATTAGAGCAAAATTCCCCATTATATCAACATGAGCACCACTCTGAGTTCCCCTGCCCTCTAGAAGATTAGCTGGAGGGGCATGATCATACTCTCTTATGTATGTACGGATACCTGCTGGATTGAACCGAGTTTTCCCCCGCCAGCCTTTGGCACACATGAAACCTGCACTCAGAACAGGAACAGTTTCATCTCCATCAACGGAATAAACTCCACCCTTTAAACAAGCCCCCTCGTTTCCACCATCAGCAGAACTATCAATCTGAAAAGGAATGTAGCACTCGACAGTAGAACTAAGCTTGTAAATATATGCTCTTTCTGTTGGAATTCCAACTCCATACATGGAAAATATCTCCATGTCTGGAGCATTTGGTAACCTGCAAAAGCATCACAAAAAACAAGGCATGTGGCAAGTCAGAGATTAGCCAAAGAAATTTGAGTCGACAAAATTAGCAAAACTGTACTGCTCACAAGGGATGTCCTAAAAAACAAAACAAAATGAACTGCTATAGTAATCATACTTCAGCAGGTTAAGGAGAGGAAACTTCATGTCAAATACACGTATGGAGAGAGATTTTAACTAATAGACATGATTACACATGGAGAGAGAAATAAAAACTAAGAAAAATTAGGAGATGATGCTAGGCATTTATATTAGCAAACAATCTTTAAAGACATCTAAAAGATCTAGTTTATATATCTGAACCAAAGTAGTAAAACAACAGTCTTTTTAACGTTTGATAGATCACAGGTAAGATAAAGGGAGAAACAAACATAGAACCTCACTTTGTCTCCAAGGGATTTGACCAATATTTGTAATGTTCATATTTTTTGTTGTCCAAATTGTCAGCAATTCCATATGAAAAGTGAGATCCACCACGCTTCATCATCTTTGGGGCAACATAGTGAAGCAAATCTAAAATTGAATCAGATGTGTAAACTTTATAATCAGCAACAGCTTTGACACCCCCAATGCCCATATCATAATACTCAGTCCATACATCACGGCATGACGTGTTTGCAAGGTTATTGCCCTTAACAGCATCCTACGGATAAACCAAGACCATGTTAAATGACTGACAAGTTGAAGGAATTTTGTATTAACATGTTGAAAAGTAAATTATGATAATGAGATTCTTCATTTCCAAAACAACTAAAAATCTACTTTGAATCAAGTTCCCTGATTGACAACATTTAAAAGTTGAGCCATGTTGTTCCTCATATTCATCATGATATTATATGACAAAAAATCAGTAAATTACAAAATCACATAAAATATAATCAATTCATAGTTACTGTAATACAGATCATATCTCCTTTGTAACATTGTGCATATGTAGTCCCCAGTGTTGATTAAGGATCACATGTTCACAAAAAGAGCCAAAAATTCAATTCTCAAGAGAGATGTATAATTTAAGAAGGAATTAAATTATAGCAAAGACGTTCTTTGAATGGTAGAAGTATCACTTACAAAATATAGTAAGGGAAACATCAACGATTGTTTGGAAACAAGTAGTTAGAATTGATATCGTACGTTGGCACCAGTCTGGAGGAGGGATGTGATATCTATTAACTGCAATACTAGGGGTAGGCAAGACTAAAGTTATACGAATCAAGATAGTGAAGCAAGCTGCTATAACTTGTGATCTAACAGAGATATACTTTCGGAGAGAATGACGTTATGTAGCCAGAACCCATATGGTTGGGACATCGTTTTTGCTGAAATTGACCTGAGTTCAACATTGTGCCTAATGAAATAATTCTCCCCATGTTCTCAAATAAATAATATGCCTCACACTTTTCACTAATACAATCGAGTTGTATGAAGCTACTCTCTGCACGTTCTCAAACTGTTACTGCATCTTATATATCTTTCCTACAATACTCGGTACCTTTGCGAAGTAGCATCTAGCATTTCAAATGTTTCTAATTTAGAATTCATTATTTTGTTTCATTTTATATAGGATCCATTAGATTACATGAGGGAAACCATTCACGACTCTGACCAAATTAAGTGATACAAGGACAACTGGGTAAGATCACTGTTAGACATCACCTGATGTAGTGAAAAGCAAAATGAGATGAATCTGATTGAACCGGCTATTGTTGCATCATAAATTCAGAAAACAAAGCAGAAAGGATAGAAAGTAAATTGGAAAGAACATACTTTTAGAATCGGTACGTCTGTATGCACCTATATCAACTAGACATTCTAATTCAATGAATAATATTATAATTAAAATCAGGAGACAGCATGTAAGAATGTCTGGCATATATAATATGCATGATCACGAGGGATATAGTTTTTCACTACCCCACTTCAAAAAAAAAAACTTACAAAGGCTGGAAACCTTATAACAGATATACCTAAAACTTGAATTTTCAGTAGTGCTCTTAGAAATTCACATGAAAAACCTATCTAAGGAGGAAGGTTTTTCCCCAACCAATGCACAATGAGATCTCCAAATTTTCCATTACTTATCTTGGTCTTTCTCAACCCAACACATTTTTCTTTAGATTATTTTTTCCCTACGAAAATTAGGAGCAATTTTTAAAGAGTTAACACTGAGAGTTTCACTTGATTAAATCATTTTCCCGCCTAGAGATTCTACTTCAATTTATGCTAAAATTGGACTGAACTGAACTGAGAAGTGGCAATTATGCTACAGTACAACTAAACCTACTATACAATTCAGGTTCTGAAATGTTTATCTTAAATCAATATTATTTTTAAGCTTAATGTTACTGAGATTCAAGTTGAAAGCAACCATCAGTCAGCACTCTGCAAACCACAAGAAAATCTAGTCCACAACTTCGCAGCAATATGGTACAGCTGTATGTTGCCCGCATGCTATACTTTCTACTGTAGGATCAGAGACACAGTTCTCCAAGTATTATACTTAACTTCTGAAGAATCAGCCATCTCTGATAACCAAGTGTTCAACTATCGGAATTTTTGAACAAAATGCACGTCAACTTGATCAGTCGTGGGGATCTTTATTTTCAGGATGAATGGCATTCATTCCGTAACCAATCAAAACCCCAAAAGTTGTTAAACTATTCAAGCAATGAACATTAGGATCTATTGCATTCCATATTTCCAACTGTCCCTCGATAAAAAAGGGGGGCATATTGTCCGCAAATGCTAAAAAAGTGGAGAATAGATCCCTAATTAGAACCTTCAGTGGGTGTGATCTTCAAATTAAACACCATACTCTAATAAGACAACTAGTATCCCCAATCAAAACCCAATTTCCCCAAAATTCTCCTACTATTTTATTCAACAATCCTCATTAGTTTTTCATTACAAGGTAGAGAGACAATCCGCCCCATTCCCAACTCTTATAGCCAAACTCCAACAGCATAATCCAAATGACTAATTTAACAACCTTATGTACTAGTGCACTATAAAACCAATATCTCAAGTGAACAACAACTGGTAAACCTAATAAGGACAAACTACTACAAAGCAACAATATTTGCAAAATCTAAACCGTTAGACGATTGCAGGTTAAGGATGATATTCGTAGAGACAGAGAGATATGGGACGAGCAACATCTTGTTGATTGAATTATGTTTTCTCTACAGTAGTTAATGAATCTGGACGTTAAACATTACCCTGAAATCGATCCTCTCGATCTTTGATGAGTGTTCCTCAGCCAAATCCTTTTCGAATGATATAATTCTTCCATAGTTAATACAATTTGCACCATTCGAACTCTCTTTCCCATTTTGACCTGCTATCTGACTATCGTTCTTCAGCAGCTTCTTTGCACCACAGTTATAGTCTTCCTCAGGAGACCAATCAAGGCCACCCCAGATAGTGTCTCCACCTTTTGGTAACATTGACATTGTTGAATCCCATGTTCGAGTCATCCTCATTACGTGTTGTAAAGTTTGAAAACCAAATACATCAATATCGAAAACACCTGGTGCCATAATAGCCCTGCATAAGAAGTCGGATTTCATTGAAAACACAAAAGGGATGGAAATCTTGGAAATTGTGAAATGAATCAAGATCTTTAAGTATGTGCTACAAGATTGCTAAAATACATGCAGAGTTCCAGACAGATTAAGGGAAGTAGTAGTTGGACAAGATGACTTTCTCAAATTTTACTGAAATAATTCAGTCATGGAACAAGAAGAGAGACAAATGTTAAACAGCTCATAATATATTAAAATTTCGATTATACATATATATATGACAATTGACAACCACACTTCTGTTAATGGCAGAGTTTGGTGACCCTTTTAAAAGAATCTTAATAAGATAAATAGTGACAGTAGGATTATAATTATACAAAAGAAAAAGAAAAAGAAAAAGGGGATGAAGAATTACAACAAAAGTAGGGACATTACAACATATTGATGCAACCTTGTAATTAAGGATTTTAGTTTTTGGACACTGAAGTAAACATATGAATATTCTATTTTACATAATTAGACTAGTATAATGTTAATCAAATAAAATGTCTATCCCCAGTATTCTCAAATTTAATTGAGATTAGATCTTTAATCGTTTTGTATAGCAATGGCTCCACTTGGGATTATTAGACAGCATAGTCCTTACCTGATATACCCTTTGACTGGTAGTACTCCAATAATAATTAAAGAAAGTTCATTCATCCTCTGATACGTATGTAAAAGAAGACCAAGACCAATGTATAAATTGGAAGAACGGAGAAATCTACCAAAGATGTGTGTTGTTTATGTAAGCAGCCAGTAAAACCACAGTCAATTAATTTTAGATGCTATTATTATGCTGCAACTCTATGGAAAGAGGTTCAAGGGGAAGACTAAGAACAAAAGAATCATTGGAGGACTGTGCAATTCTACAATATATGTGGTTTATATAATGCTTCCAATTATACAGGGATAACTTAATTTCGGACGTCCATATGCTGCAACTATATGGAAAGAGGTTCATTTAGATGCTTAATCAGGAAAATTAGTTTTCATCCGGAGATGGAAGTTATCTAAGCCATGCATCAACTTCAAGGAAACCCTTCACTAAAAAGGTCTCCGGAAGGTATTGTCAGCTCTATACTGCATATGGCAAGAGGGAGACATGAGAGTTTTCGGCAGAAGCAAAAAGGATGGAAGAGTTGTGCTTAGAAGTTCAAGCTAAAATCTGTTATTCTAGAGGTTCAGATCGTCAAACTGCTTACTTTGTAAATACAGGGAGGTAACTAATAAGTTCGTCTTCTGAAATGTTTCAAACTAGGTAGCTAAATCATGAATTTTTATTTTATTTAAAATATATTCTGATGTATGCTCTTTGATTTTCGTAATATTTATCAAGCTAATAAAATACTGACTTTCACTGTGGAAAAGGAAAACAAAACGTAAGTCAACTGTCAAACCATGTCCAAAACATTCATCATCAAAGGATGTGTCCAACATACTATTGCTCATTTCAGT
The DNA here is from genome assembly GCA_947179155.2 of Hedera helix. Classification (NCBI taxonomy): domain Eukaryota; kingdom Viridiplantae; phylum Streptophyta; class Magnoliopsida; order Apiales; family Araliaceae; genus Hedera; species Hedera helix. The sequence goes on along the minus strand of OX359285.1, from coordinate 8,994,775 downwards.
ACATCCTACTGGATGATTCAAAAAATTAAATGAAACTTAATCATTTTTTTTTTTGCTAAGTTGAAATTATATTAAAAGGAACAAAAAAATATACAAGCCAAGGAGCCCCAAACTGAGTATAGTATAGACTTCAGAGGACAGGCCCAATAAAGTCATGACTATACAAGCATTAGAGGACTAACATTCTAAAGTTATCCTTTACTTTCCGGAACTTATAATTAATGTGCAATTTACATTTAATCACATGCATAATATTATGAATAACGGTCCTAGTTGGGAGTGCAGTATTAGCATGAATCCTTGTATTGCGCTCATGCCAAATATGATAGACCACTGTTGCGAAACCGAGGTGAAGAATGTTGTACTGAAGCTTGTTTTTTGAACGAGGAATGAGGAAATTAGTGATGCAGGACCAATCTGGATTGAGCCCTATCCAACCACAAAATCTCATGACCTTGTGCAGAATCTGGAAGGAAGGAGTATGGGCATTGGAAGAACAGATGGTTAGCAGTCTCCAGGTGGGCGTTACATAGACTACAGATTGGGTTGACCACCAAACCATAACTGGACAACCTATCCTAAGTTTTAAGTCCATTGTGAAAAACCAGCCACAAGAGAAAGGAATATCCGGGAGAAATAATTTTGTGCCAAACCAATTTATCCCAGGCAGTAGGATTACCTCTATGATGAATGGAGTTCCAAAGCACCACCGTTTTAAATCCTTATCTTTGTATCCATCCCAAGAAACAGTGTTTTCCACATCCGGATTACAATGCATACTATAGTCGAAGGATTGTCGGAAGTCCATGACTGCCCTGCGATTTGATCTGGGCTGATTCTAAGTACCATTACAAATGATACTACTAACCTTAGCAGTCGAACCCAGACCAGAATGAAGAATAATAGGAGACTGTAGGGAATTGGCAAGAGGTCTACTATTCATCCAAGGATCAAACCAAAGATTCGTGAGAGCACCATTTCCAATATGATATTTAACATGGTGTAAGGCCATATCTCTAAGATTCAACACTTTTCTCCAAGCCCAAAGAACAATCACTTGGAATAGGAACAATCCAGAAAAAAATTTCCTTAAGGAGGAAAGAATTGACCAAGGAAGCCTGGTGGGAAACGGCTCACGCAGAGATATCCTCACATAGAAAATTACACAATTCAAATAATTCAATAATTCAATCTATTAAAAATAATGCATTAGAACTCTATTTATAATACCCTAAACAAGTCTCCTAATCTAAATTAAACTCTAAAAGATAAATAAAAACTAAATAAGATAATTACATATTACGGAAACTAGAAATTAACTTAAATACAACTTCTAATTAAAATAAGATTCCAAATTAAAATAAAACATTAATTGGATTGGGCTTCCAAAGTCGGTTATATGAGTCCAACCAATTCTCGCGGACTCTTCTTCCTCTTCTTCTTCGTCCTGCAACATTCTCATTTCCTTTGAAAAAAACTCGTCATCGAGTTTTGAAATAACGAAGAATAATAAGCATAGGAGAGACATTACAATAAAACAAGTGCATCTGATGTGTCTTTATCACAATTTTCGAAAATAACATTAACACAAGCACGAAATTGGATGCAACTTTGGACTCGAATATAGAATTTGGCAACAGAAAATCAACATGTTCTACTTTACTGGTATCCTTCTTGTTTTGTTCAACTTTTTGGTCCTCATGATTTACTGCTTGTACTGCACTTTCTTTAATGCAAATCACATTTGCATCTTCAATTACTACAACAACCTCGTTAAGATCCTCACGAGTCTCAGCATGTTGAGGTTCTTGTTTTGTCTCACTGACTCTGTATTCCTATGTTACGTGTTTCGTGAGTACATCAATTTTTCCTGTAAGTGCTGCAATAGATGCCTTCGTATTTACAATAATTGCTGCGATGAACTCTTCAATTTTTCTAAGACGATCTCTCCAATTATAAGTTGTCATAATTGATATAATATTTTTATTTTTTTTGAATAGGGACTAAACTGAAAAGTTTTGAAACTGCAGGGGATGAGATGTAAAAACTGCAAGTACAGGAACTAAAATGTAATTACAGAAACTTCAAGGGTTAAACTATAAAAATATAAAAGTATGGGGGTGAATATGTCAAACGGTAAAAGTTCAGGAGGTATTTTAAAAACTTGATGAAACCTTGGGGGACTAAAGTGTAATTTTACCAAGATACTTTATCTAAACATATCAGGATGCTTGTTCTTCTTCTTTTCTTTTGTTTTCCTTTCCTCTTTCTTTCCTCTGTTTCTTTTCTTTCTTCGCGTTTTCTGCCCAACAGTCGCAACACTCCGATGAAAGTGATGATTGGCGACAACGACGGCTCTACAGGATGCAGCGCAAGGCAGAGACACCAAGGTAGCGACAACGACCTTTTCAGGTATGTTTCTCTACTCTCTTCGCTGCTGCTTCTTCGTCTATTCTTCTCAGAACTTTTTTTTTTTCTTTTCTGCTTCTACCTTTTCTTCGTTGTTTGGGATTTTGGGGGTTCTGATTTTGTAGTTACGGGTGGGGAATTTTGTGTGTTTAGGTTAGGGTTTTAGAATTGTGGCGTCTATGGCAGAGAAAATAATGGGGCTACGGTTTGGATGGGAAGAAGATTAGGAGTAGGGTGGGTTGGCTGCAGAGGATTATGGTTAAGGTTTGAGTTTAGTGACGGCGAAGGGTGGCTTAAGGTTAGGGTTTGATGGCGGCAGAAAGGGTAAGGGATTAGGGTTTGGGTGGCAGCAGAAGGTGGCTAGGGTTAGGATTTTGGGACTCTGATACCAAAATGGTGGGAAACCGTCTCACGCAAAGATATTCTCACACAGAGAATTACAAAACTCAAATAATTCAATAATTCAATCTACTAAAAATAATGTATTACAACTCTATTTATAATACCCTGAACAAATCTCCTAATCTAAATTAAACTCTAAAAGATAAATAAAAATTAAATAAGATAATTACAAATTATGGAAACTAGAAATTAACTTAAATACAACTTCTAATTAAAATAAGATTCCTAATTAAAATAAAACATTTAAATGGATAATTGGATTGGGCTTCCAAAGTCTGTTATATTGGTCCAACCAATTCTCACGGGCTCTTCTTCTTCTTTGTCTAGCATCAAAGCCCAAAAAGATTTCAACAGAGGATTAACAATGTTCCACAGATGTAGCAGCATTAACGCTCGATTCCAATCATCAAGTTGCCTGATGGCTAAACCACCTTTAGATGTAGGCAAGGCAATTTTACTCCATACTACTTTAGCTCCATACTTCTGTAATGAAGGCCCCCTCCAAAGAAATCTACTCATGGTGCTTTGTATATCTTCTAAAACAGCAGTAAGAAGAATAAAGTATGCAGAATAATGCAATTGGATAGCGAAAACAACAAACTTAATTAATTGAAGACATTCAGCATATGAAAGAATCTACTTGTCTAGGAGCAAATTCTACTTTAAATTTTCTCTAAGAAAGGGTGACAGTTTGCAAGGCTAAGCTTTGTCGTGATGAGTGGAACTCCCAGGAACTTGGCAGGGAATGTCCCCAATTGGAACTCCAAACAAGAGAGAATATCCACATAATGGTCCTCAGGGGACATGAAAACCATACTCTTTGAGCTGTTAACTTGAAGGCCATAAATGGAAGCAAAATCCTGCAAACATTGATGCAGGATCATGACTGAATTTCTGTCACCATAGCTAAAAAGAATGAGGTCATCAACAAAAATAAGATGGGTCAAGTTCAGCTTCTTAGTTCTCTAATAATGTTAGAAGTTAGGAGCCTTTATAGCTTTGAATATGATAACCGAGAGGATTTCCATTGCAATTACAAATAAGTAGGGTGGTAGGGGATCCCCTTACCTCAAGTATTTTGCCCCTTTAAAATAACCACATAATGCACCATTAACTTTGACAAAAAATTTTGGGGTAGTAACGCAAGATCTGATCCAGAAAATAAACTGTTGTGGAAATTTGAAAAGCTCTAGAGCTTTGAGGATAAACTCCAAAGAAACAGAATCAAAGGCTTTTCTAAGATCTACCTTTATAGCACATCTGGAAAGGCTTGAAGCTCTATGATAATTTCTGAAAAGCTCCTGCGTAAGAAGAATACTGTCCCCAATTCTCCTACCAAGAATACAAGTAGCTTGGCAAGGAGAAATAATAGTTGGAAGAGCCACCTTAAGCCTTGCAGCAATAATCTTATAAATGCACTTGTAGGTGGTATTGCAACAAGAGATATGCTTATAATCAATCATAGAAGTAGGATTTGGGACTTTAGGAATAAGAGCAATTTTAGTGGAGTTAGTACCTTTAAGAAGACAGTCTTGTTGAAAAAAGGAATTGATAGCTAAAGTAAAATCTCTCCCCACAATGTCCCTAGTGTGAATAAAAAAGTTGACATTAAAATCATCTGGCCCAGGGCATTTATTCTTCTTCATTGCTTTAAAGTCCAGAGTACTTCCTCATCAGACACATCTCGAATAAGAGCTGAAGCTATCTGTGGGGAAAAAGTATTACCAAAATCAGAAGCCAAGTGGTGTAGGTGCAGGGAATCAATAGGAGAAGCATTTCCCAGAATAGAGCTAAAATACTCAACAATAGTCTTTTGAACATCCTTAAACCCAATCATAGTCTCACCAATTGCATTTTCGACCGAGATTATTTTATTCTGATTCCACCTATTTTTCATTTGGTGATGAAAGAACCCTATATTTTTGTCACCATCCTTCAACCATTAGATTCTAGACTTCTGCAAAAATAATTTTTCCTCCAGGTTCTGGGCATCCCACAAGTTGGCAGTTTGGATTCTTTGCAGAGTCAACGGGCTTTGATCAGCTAAAGATTCAATAAGAGCTTTCTGAGTTGCGTGAAGGGCCTCCCTAGCTATTGCCACATTGGAAGTCAAGTTACCAACAGGTTTATAGAGATTAATCAGGGCACCTTTAACTGACTTTAACTTTCCTGCTAAAACCTAAAGAGGGTCTCCAATCAAATTAATATCCCAAGCAGATTGCACTACAGAATAGAAATTCTCAAGATCCAGCAGAAAATTAAAGAACTGAAATGGTCTAGGAACATAAGGAAGATTCATGCCCATATTAACAACAATAAGACAATGATCAGAAAGCTCCCTAGGGGAGAAAATAGCTTGAGAGGAAGGAAAATTCCGCAGCCAATAGTGATTCATCGTAGCCCTATCAAGATTTTTACAAATAGGACTAGAATCCTGAGAGTTCCACCAAGTGTGGTAAGGCCCCATAGCTCTAAGATCAGCAAGGGAGATGTCCTCAATACAATCTTTAAAGTCTTGAATTCCACTATCCCAAGTATCATCCCATCCATTAATCTCTGTAATAGAAAGAACTTCATTGAAATCACCAAGATCGCACCAAGATTGATCCATCATATCGGCTAAGTGCCTCAAATCCCTCCACAAAATTTTCCTCTCTCCTCGAGTGTTATGACCATAAATGATAGAAACAAAAAATTGAGTATTAAGCTCAATAGACTTAAGCTGACAATGTATATACTGGGAAGATTTGGATATAACATTAACATCCCATAAGCTAGAATCCCAACCAACCCATTACCGTGAAATTCATAATTGAATATCCACTTCCATTTCTTACTTACGGAATTAGCAACTCTAATGGTTTTTCCACAAGGCCAACAAAAAATAATTTATATTTGCATATGAGGTCTCTAACACTAGCCTGAGCTCCTGGCTTTGTTTTTTAAATCCCTTCGTTCTTGTCAATGATCTTAAGCATATCCACAAGAGGGTTGGGGGTTGGAGTCATATCAGCATCGGAGAGAGAGGCCCTGGGCAGAGTCATCAAGATCAGAGATAGGAATAAACGAGTTTGCAGAAGAGGTAGAAGTCCCAACATTAGCAATCAGTACTACATCAAGTCTAGAGATAGGAAAAGAGGTCACCTTAGGGCCTTTTGCAACCACAGTCCAACCAGGATCTACCTCCTTAGAAGTAGCAGGAAGATTCAAATTAGCTTCAAGAGGAGTGAAATCACAATCTAGTATGGAGGGTTTGCCATGATTATCAAAATCAGAGGATGGTTGAAATATAGTTGCTGGTTCAGATGGTTTAGATGTACATAAATTTTGTTCTTGTGTTTTAGTTACCCACTGATAGTTTGCTTTCGGGCATTTTAGCACAGAATGGCCAAAGGTCTTACAGTGTGGGCAGGAGTGAGGTTTATTTCGGTATTCTACCTTCACCTCAACAACTTTCTCCAAATCTGTCTCATCATCCAGAACCACTAAGTCAAGCTTATAAGGAAGAAGAGATGCAGTAGTGATTTCAACACCTATGAGCAAAGTTCATAGATTCCAATTTTTCAGTAATCTTATCGATAAATAGAGGTTTACCAATAGCACTAGCAAGGTAACTTAGCCATTTTGAGGTTCCATAAGACATGGGGTCATGATGAAACTTAACCCAGACTGATGCTTTCGTGCAAGCTTCTGCTTGGAAATCCATACCTTCTTTCCAATGTTTGAGAATCAACAACTTGTTTGAGACATATCCCTCTCCTCTTGGGAAGAAAATTTAAACACAAAATAGCCTTTTTCTTGCAAAAACACCTTTTGCAAGCCATATTTGTCCCATAATTTATGAACATTTTCTTCAACAAACTTCAATGGGAGGTTAGAATGAAGAAAACCCCCAACCAAATAGGAATGCCAAAGGTTATTGCCATCTTGAGGACCTCAGAAGGTGGTTTGACCATGATAAATCCATTAGCCGAAGAAGGTGGAGGAGGAGGAAAATACTCAAGAGAGAAAGAAGATTTTTGGTCACCCTAAGCCACAACACAATAGAGCTCCAAGATTTATTAGGTTTTGAATTTGGGTACATCACATCAGATTTAGCTGGTTCAACATTGGTAATAGGTGAGAGATCAGGCACAAATTCGCCTTCCTCTGGCTCCTTACCCTTATTATATTAGAAACCACCAGGGTTTTGGCATCCTCTATATTCGACAAAGAATCATTATTATAAGGCACAAAGATTACTATAGGGTTGGAAGTACCTGCACTCATTGAGCCCGAGCCTTTTCCTCTTTGAGGAATTTCATCAAGCACATCATGCTCAATTGCATTCTTAGCAGAAATTCCAAAATGATTAAAATCATTGACATTTTAAATAGAGAAACCCTTAGCAGAGATGAAGTTAAGAAGAACCTAATTTTTCTTGCATTCATCCACAGCATCCAAGCGGTCCTTCTGTGCGAAGTAGTGAGCCGCTTTAAAAATATCCTGAACATTAGTCTATGAGAGGCCCGTTCAAGCCACATGAATCTCCCTGAATATCCGAATCGACAGACATTTCTAACGGAACAAGCTCCGATTCAACCATCGTGGGAGAGTTAGGATTAGAGATGCCATATTCAGCAAAAAGTTCCCTAGATGGGCCACTAGAGGAATTACCTTCAAAAAGGTGCTGATAATCAACCATAGCGAGAGAGAAAAAAAGAGAAGGAAGAAGAAAAAGTGAAGGGAGAATGGGAATCAGAAGAAGATCAGATAGGGTGAATGTTAGAGAGAAGGGAGAGAGAAGAAGTTAGAGAGAGAAACATTTTTCGTCGAAACTTGATCATTTCAGTTTGGTTCTTTTAGCAAGTCAGAACGCAAATGCAGCCCTTATAACAGAGTATAAGGCAATATGGACTCAGTTCTCTTTCTTTCTGTCATATGTTTTGTCTTTTAATTTTGTGCAACATAGAAGACGCACTCATAATTGACTGAAATGTACTCATTTTTTTCACAAAAAGAACTGTGTGAGATTGATAAGAAACACTACTGATTTTCGTCTTTTTATTTTTTTTTTCTTTTCCCCCACATAGATAATAAAAATAAAGCGAGTTAAATAACTTCTGTAGAAACTAAAAACTGAGGAAACCCGAAAAATGTAGAACTTTCTCTTTGATTTTAAACAATCCTAACGTGTAATAAACAAAAAAGTGTGCTTCCTTCGAAATTTTTCATGGATATGCTTTATGAATGATTAAAACACAGGTTGAAGAGATTCACTTACAAGCTATTTCTAGTGAGAAAAGTATGCAAAATATCTTCACACTCAATTTGAAATAAAATCATTACCCTCACTTTAGTTTTGAAACTATTTTAACTTCCTTTTTAAGGAACTTTATACTGATTGAAATCGACACATACATTGAATTTTGACGCATACTAGTTATGTAACATGAATTTAAACAAACTGTACTGAAATTTTTCCCAACTATCAACAAATCTTGTATCATATGGATGAACATGGAAGAGAGCAAGAGGAAAGTCATGATTATAAGCTTACACACAAAAAGTAGTTAGAAGAAAAACCTGGCAACAGCTATATCCTTGGCCTCCGAAGAAAATAATCCAGATACTGCTTTTGGTACCCCCAAAAATGGCCCACCTATATTCATGACGGCCTTTATATGCTTGGCACACCAGTTTGATCCACCTCCACCACCCATTGGAGCAGGTGCCTCAACCCATTTCATAAAATGCAAGAAGTACAACACGCCCATTGAATGTGGAATTACAACGACCTTCTTCCCACCACTTGTAGTTACCATGAGTTCTATATTACTTTTTATCCTGCTTAAAGTTTGGTCGCGTACCTGCTCATATTTTTCTATAATCAGGATGCAAGAATCAAATGTTCCTGATGCAAGAATGAAATGCTACTTCTACATTCCCCAGGCTCAATTGGATTTAGATGCATCATCAATCTAAGGTTGGATTGTATATCCCTTTCATGCTTGTCAAACATGCCTCAGATAAGTTTGTTAGCAGATTGAGAGTAAGCCAATCCATACCAAACTTTTTCAGATTTCTCTGACATTTTAACAAAGAAATGTGAATTTGGGGATCATGCTTCTACAGATTTTTATTAACTTGGTGTGAACCATGCATGAAAAGCACTAAAGTTGCCTTCTTCGAGAATTGGGTTGTACAGATTATTTTTTCTACAAATAAAATTTTACGGAAAGTGTAAGAAGCTAAGAATACCAATGACAGCAGGCATAAGTTAATAAAGACCATGTATCAACTTTTGGACAGAAATAACAGAATGGAGGAGGGGAAAATACATTCCTAAGCAAGAAAGAGAAGAGAAAAATTATTATAACTCGAGTGTTACCTCATTATTCTGGAATGAAAGCCTCCAATCATATGCTGCCATATACATGTTTTTCTCTTCATATCCGATGCGAGCTAAATTAGCAATTAAAACTGCCCATACAAAATAACCTGCTGCAAAGTAATCAGCAGCCACAAGTCCAGATACAGGTCTGATCCTTATACCAGGAGGATCCAAGCCAGTTTCATTATCAAGTGACATGTGCTCAATCCAACATAAGGGTCTGCAGGGAATAACATATACAAATAAAGAAAGAAATTTGCCATGATAAAGCTATGTGACAATAATTGGTTTAAGAGTCTTAGCAAGCAAAGGCAATGTCTAACAAGGATTCTCTAGCAGCACTAAAGGAACTCAGGTAGTAACAAAGGGAAGCATATCAGTTTTTTACTACACAAACAAAACTACTTTATAAACAATAAAACAAACTGTCCACTAGTCAAAATGGAGAAATATGATGAGCATTCAAGTATGCAATTAGATAATTAAACCTCAAAAAAAGATGATACAAAACAATTTACCCAACAAATTCAATTTAAACCATCAGTCATTTATTTAAGTTCAAATTAAAAAAAAAAGTAGCTACCTTTTATAAACCTCACCAAACGTACCACCCCAAAGCCTCTTCCTAAACAATCCCTCAGCACACTGATGCCCTTCCCATAATTCAAGCCCGCCCGTCACAATTCCGGGCACGAAAACCACCGGATGCTTCGCTTCCAAACCTTCCTTATGCAATTTCAGTCCGGGCGGATCCGGCAGTGGACCCGTAATCGCCTGCGTGACATACTGAGGGAACGAAGCCGGCATTGCATTGTACAGAAACAGTAAAAACCACCAAAATGAGCAAATAAAGCCTATGAACCAACAGCAACTATCAATACAGGACCATTTCTTCTTCGGAGAGGGTTTATCGTCTTTCTCTTTCTCTTTCAATTTCTCTCTCTTCTTATCATCTAATTCCTTCTTTTCAATTTGAGATTCTGAATTCGAAGGCTTTTTGGAGTCAGAGCCCTTCCTACGCCTAGCTGCCGGCATATTTTTAAACAAACATGCCTGTATATATAGATTTATATATGTGTGTAGATATATAGGTTCAGTAAATGAGGGATTTTAGTGATCAGGTCATTAATGGCGTCTGACGAGCTCCAAACCCTACCGTTAACCTATAGATATGAATATAGGAGAACGTATTTATAGAGAATCTGAGACTATGAAGATTCTGGCGACTCGAACGAAGACCGAAAGTTGAACTGAGGTGTGGGCCTTTGTAGAACTGGTTAATTAAAAAGTGACACGTGTATTGTATGATTTTTCAGAAAATGATTTGATTGGAAAACAGCCGTTCGATGAAGAAGAAGATCTGACAGTGGGTAAGGTAAGTGTTGAGGGTGGTTTAAGGTGGATAGAAAGGCGGTTAGAATCTTGTGGCCTTAAAAAATTAGCTTGGTGCGTTGGGCTTTCGGAACTCCGAAGGGTGTTTGATCTGCGATACGTAAGGGTATAAATGAATCATATTCATATTTAATTTATAAAATTTATAGAGAATGAAATAATATTTAATTGAGATTTATTTAGTTATTGAGTCGGACATGATATCGAATCGAGCACGAGCAATTTAAACCTTTCGAGTGGATATGATCCGAGTATTAATAAAGAATTACAATTTAAAGATATTTGAGTAATTTATCAAATTTTAAACTTTACTAATATTTGAATTGTTTATATTTCGAGTCAAGCTCGAATCAAACTTTTAGTCGAGTGAGTATGAATCGAACCTGAACCGTTTGATTTATTTAGGAATGATAATTTGTTCCATCATCTCGATGATCTCTATGTTCAGTTTCGAATGGGGGACAGCGATTTTAATTTTGATTGGGGATGGAAGATCACTAACCCCTGACCTACTAGTCTCGACTATTCAAAGTGATGTCCATTTCATCGATACGCATGCTATACCATCGAAAAGTGACTTTTGAAAGTCAATTTAAAATATTTTTAAATTCAAAATTAAGATAACCCATTAAAAATTATAAAACAATAAAACTAACAATAAGTAATATTTTTTAGATAATTTACAATATTATCATTGTAGTAATTAAAAAAATTTATATTTATTTTGAATTTAAAAATCTTTTAAGTTAATTTTAAAAAATTAATAATTATTCATAAAATTAGGTCATTCAACTTCATTTCACCATTAAATACTCAAAAATTAATAATTAGTAACAAAACAGAAGATAGAAAAAGGAAAAATTGATTCTCGTAGGAAATAGTACAGTATTTTTTTAACTCAGCAATTGAAAGATCATTTTTGGTCCGATTGGGCTATTTTTTGTGGGTGACACCATAACTTGTTGGTATTTCAATCTGAACGGTGGGATTCAGTATCGGAGTCTCCTAGCATTAGGTTTTGTTGTACATTGTTGATACTTTTTTTGCGAGACTTTGTGGAGTTTTTAATTTTCTCTTATTAAAGATGTATGCCAAGAATATGTTATTCTTGATGGTTGTTGCTGGTTTATGCCTCTAATTGCTATAGAGAACGTTGTACTGCCCGTTATTATTAATAGTAGAAGATTTGGTGGACTACAGTCCCGTGATTTTTACTCCTCACAATAAGGAAATTTTTCACGTAAAAATTTGCTTGTGTTCTTATGTGTGCTTGTTTTTAATTATTAACCGCTTGGATTATTTTTCTTATTGAGTTTACACAAGAGGGGAGAATTATATTGTTCCATTATGTTGTTTAGTGTTGTTTGGTTTGTTTCTTCTACTAACAAGTGGCATCAGAGCTATGGTTGTCATTGAATTGTTTGCCTTGTGTTAAACGATGGAAAATAATACGAGTAAGATGGTGACTTTGAATGGTTCAAATTATCATATTTGGAAAGAAAAAATGGTGGACCTCTTTTATGTGAATGATTATTATTTGCCTGTGTTTTTTGATGTGAAACCTGAGAAAAAGATCGATAACGAATGGAAATTTTTTTATCGTCAAGTATGTGGTTACATTAGGCAATGGGTTGATGATAATATTTTAAATCATATTAATGGAGAGACTCATGCATGCAGTTTGTGGAGTAAACTCGAACAGTTGTATGCTCAAAAGACGGGGAATAATAAATTGTTTATGATTAAACAGACGTTGACATTGAGGTATCATGACTTAAAACCTTTGACCGATCATTTAAATTCCTTTCAGGGAATTATTAATCAGTTAGCTGCAATGGGTATCAAGTTTGATGATGAGATATAGGGATTATGGTTGTTTGGTACACTGTCGAATTTATGGGAGACGTTTCGAACGTCGTTGTCTAACTATGCTCCAGATGGTAAAATTACTATGGAGTTTGTTAAAAGCAGTGTTCTGAATGAAAAGGTTCGAAGAAAGTCGCAAAATATCTCTTCACAGTCAGATGTGCTAGTTATCGAGAGAAATGGGAGGAGCAAAAACAGACATCCGACGAATAGAGGTAAGAGCAGAAGTAATGTAATGTCCTAGAATTTTCACGTCATTATTAATTTAATTTCTAACGAGTTAGTTTTACAAGGTTATTTAAAAAAAAATTGTGATTAATTAACTACGTGATTAAATGATTATGTGATTAATTGCTATGGTTAATTAAAGAGGGTCACTAATGTGTTAATTCCTATTAATTAAATATTCAATTAAATTGAATATAATGAGTTAATTAAATTTGGCAAATTAATTAATATGATTGAATATAAGGGAAGGAACTTGGATTGTTCATACCTTCAAGCTTTATCATCTATTTTGGAAGAAAAAAGAAAATAGTCACTAAAACAAGGTAATGCTTATTTTAAATCTAACTTTATTTTTAAATTAAATAAATCAACATGTTAGTATAAGCATGTTAATATAGTTATTAATGTGTAGTAGTTGTATTTATACCATACTTGGGTTTAATATGCTTGATTTGTATTTTGGTATAATTTGTATGCTAAAAACATGTGTTTGGTAGTGTGTAAACAAGTATTGAAAATAATGACAAAAAAAATATTTTTATAAAACTTAGATTTAATGTTATAATATTATAGAATATTAAATCATGAGAAAAATAAGGTTTGAATCACTCAAAATGGAGTTATACATAAAAAGTTATGATTTGTAGTAGTTTATGTGGTAAAATAATTTTTATGAAAAATATGTAATTAAATCATGGTACTTAAATTTTCATGTTATAAATTAATATTAAGTGATGGGTATAATTTTCATTTGGGTGGTGTATTGCTGTTACTGTAGCTAATATATTAAGAAAAAAAAAAAAAAAAAAGCTGGCCACGCATTGCGCGCCAGCAGTTTCAGTCGGAAGCGGAGATCAAACGACGTCGTTTAGAGCATGAAACGTTAACACGCGCACTATGCGCGGAAGTCGTTTCCGGGTTCTTCAAAACGGCACCGTTTTGGGGCCTAGTTTGGGTTAAGCTCGCGCAATGCGCGGGAGCCAACTTCCGACGAAATTACAAAATTGCCCCTCCATTCAGTTTTCAGTATAATTACAAAATTGCCCTCGGTCCAATTTGTTAGTTCTCAGAGGCACACGAGTGCTCTAGAAGGGGGGGTTGAATAGATCTCTTAAAAACTTTTTACTTAAATTAAATAATATTACCAAGTAATTTATTTAATCTAGATTAGTTTGCACAGCGGAATATTAGTTTGAAAACTCCCCTTAAAGATTTATAAAACTTCTTAGTTAAGTTTAGACTGTATTGAAGATAGCCATTTGTCAAGTAAACCAATCATAGCAGTTATATCTATATATGACTGAATGTAAATGACACCAGAGAGTTTAAGTGGTTCGGAGACTGAATAACTTTTACTCCACTCTTCTACTTCAACGAGTAGGAAATCCACTAAGGATGGCTCATACAGAACCCTTCAAGCCCAGTAGGCCTGGAATCTCTGGTTCACTAAGAACTCTTCAAACCCAGCAGGTTTGGCTAGTTTAGTCACTAAGACAAGGACACAAATGCCCTCTTCAAGTCCAGCAGACTTGGCTCCTTTAGTCACTAAGACAAGGACACAACTGCCCTCTTCAAGTCCAGCAAACTTGGCTCCTTGTTTGTTGATAGATGTTGGAGTTGCTACTGAGTTGTACTTTAAGTTCCATTGTCTTTAAATACTCAGTAGCAGGAAGTGATCATGCTTGAAATGATATTGAGTTCGGCAATGATGCTTGGCTTCTTTATATGCTCAATATCTTCTTGTGATCACCCATTGTGTTGCTAAGCTTTGGCAATTCAGCTCCTTTGGTACTTGATAACTTCCCGAGACGAACTTCTGAGATAACTGTGAAGCTCCTTCCTTTTGGTACTCAGTTGTTCCTTCTTATCATTGACAGTTTATAGCTTCTCGAGATGAGCTTCTGAGATGACTGTAAAGCTTCTTCCTTTTTGTACTCAGTCGCAAACATATCTATATCAAGTTGGCGTTTAGGCTTCTCTCTATCACTTGCTTAGCAGTTTTGAACACTTATCTTGCAATAGAGTTATTTCTCTCTATGTCTCTCTCAATTTAGTGTTAGTGTTCTGGTGGATCGTAGAGTGTTCTTCAGCATATTCATTTTTGTTTCGCTCTACGGTCTATTGTTGTCCACCATCCTCTCTTGTATATTCAACAACACTTTTCTCTGTGAGCATTTATGCTTTTATATATTTGTGCATATTTTACCGTTTGAAAAGGTCCATTGGGTTCCTTTGGCTTTGTGCAGATCCTTGATATCTTTGATGTTGACTTTCTGTTGCTTGTGTCAATGCTTTTTCCTTTTGTTCTGACATATGTTCTGTTACATCAAACTGTAGCTCAGCTTTCTGCATTTTTAGCCGTTGCACTTCCAGAGTTGTATATCCAGGATTATTATATATTTAACCTTCTGATCCATCATTAAATATCTTCCTTGACTTTAATAACCAACTGCTCTATTGCTGTCAGAGATGTCCTGTTAGTCTGACTATTTTCACCAGCTTGCTGAGTAGTAGGTCCTGACTTATAGTCGTCTAGTCACAAAGTCTTCTGTGACTCTGACATGCATCCGTTCCTTAACAGTACCTAATATTTCTTTAATCTGGAAGAAGAATATTCTCTCTTCTCTCGCACCATATTGCAGTTATGTTCCTTTACTGCTTCTGATAGTGAATTCGTAGAGTGATTGTCTTTCCATTCAGACTCTTCGAATTCAGCTCCACTCGTTACTTGAAGTATGTCAGGTAAAAGGTTGAGTTGGAGCGATTTTCTCTCTTACTCTGCGATCTTGCTATTCTGTTCAGATCGTAGAGTTGCTGTCTGCAGGCTTTGCTTTATGATGTCGTTCTACGATCTTGTCATTTTGTTCAAATCGTAGAGTTGCTGACTGCAGTGCTTCTCAGTGGAATCGTTGAGTTGTTGTTTTCGTTAGCACATCATTTATTTCTGCTCAACAATTATACCATGTGTAGAACAATTTTATGCATTGTCTTATCTTCTGGTTTCACTCTATGATTTCTTCTATCTGTGCAAATCGTAGAGTTATCGTATGTGCTTGCTCTTCGAATTCACTTTACAATCTTGCCAGATTGTGCATATCGTGGAGTTCATTGCTTCTCTGATTCTACATTTTCTGAAGGCTTGCTTAGCTGTCTGTTCGACGATCGTAGAGTTTTGCTCTACGTTTTGTACTTGATCAATTCTTCAGTTCAGCTTGTATATTCTATAGAACTCTTGCACAACTGTCTCTCCTTGATGATCGTAGAGTTATCCTGGTATGGAGTCGTATAGTCCGCTCTACGAAAAGATTGAATCGTTGAGTCTTCTTTGCTTGGAATCGTAGAGTCCATTCTACGATTATATTGACTGAACAAATATAACATAAGATCAACTTAACAGATTTGATCTTTTCTAACTAAGTCCTTGTACATCATTATATTGAAAGGACTTTACAAACTTTGCCATACAACAATGATTTAATCTTATATTACTCTACTTATAATATTTATCTTTAATGCAGAGTAGCTTCTACGGAAAGATCAACCTAACATTTTTGATCTTTTATCTAAGTCCTTTGTACACATAATTCTTTTCGAGAAGGGAATACTTAAAGCAGTAAGTTTCTAGATCATCTCAAGCGAAATGGTATTCTCACAATGGACATGGTGATGATCCATAATGAGTATTACCGATCTTCCAGTATCTTTCTAGGGTTATGCTCTAGAAACGATCGCATATCTACTAAATAAGATACCTTCAAATTCTCTCCCTAAGACTTCGTATGAGTCATGGATAGGGGGAAAATCAAGTCTTAAGCATGTTAAGATTTGAATTGTTCAACTTATGTCAAAAGGTTTGACATGATAAGCTAGGGACATGATCTGATAAGTATAAACTTGTGGGATATCCTAAAGAAAGTTTAGGGTATCACTTCTATAATCCGACTAACTAAAAGGTGTTTGTTGAAACACGTTGCCTTATAAGAAAAAGAAGTTTTTCCTTAAAGGGTTAGTGGGAGTAAAATAGATCTTGAAGAAGTTTAAGAACCACAAAACACTACAGATCAAGTGAAGGAATCTGTACAAGTATAAACCTATTGTACCACAACCAAGTCATAAATCTGGTTAAGTACCGAAGATACCTGAATGGTATGGATTCATCATAGATGATGATGATAAGGTATGCATCATAGTGGATGATGATCCAGATATATACGATGAGGTATGAGTATTAGATACTCAAGAGAAATGGTCGATAACCATAAAATCCGAAATGGGTTTTTGGAGAAAGACTAAAGCAGATGGCTAGGTAGAGACCTATAAGACCTGACTAGTGGTAAAAAGATTTCGACCAAGGTCAATGAGTTGACTATATGAAATTTTTCACTAGTGAAAATGCATAGATCCATTCGGATTTTACTTGCAGTTGTAGCTTACTATACAAAAGGATTTATCTCCATAGAGAAGGAATAAATCAAGTATGAAAGCTACTACGATCCAATTATGGATTGAAGCAAATTTCTCGAAGATGGAACATCCGTTTTGATGAGACAATCATAAGAGTTTGATTTTATCAAAGACGAGGATGAACCAAGTGTGTACAAAGGTTAGTGGGAGCACTGTGACATTCCTAGTATTATATGTTGATATACTACCGATAAGGAATGACATACCAATGTTACAATCAGTAAAGATGTGGTTGTCTAAAAACTTCTCCATTAAGGACTTGGGAGAAGCGTCCTAACATTCTATTTAGGATAAAGGTCTATAGAGATAGATCATAAAGGATGTTCGGCTTAACCCAAGGGATGTACATTGATTCGTTGAAATGTACTAGACTTGATATTGCTTATGTATAATAAGCAGATATCAATTCAATTTTGGAAAAGAATATTAGAAAAGAGTTTCTAATGATGAGTCTGATATAAAACTAGAGGGTTTAACAAACTCAAGTTTGTTCAGATTAACCAAGATAACAACATATCCGTTTCAGGTAATATGATTACCATGAACGGTGCTGCAGTGAGTTGGAAAAGTTCCAAACAACAAAGAGTTGCTGATTTAGTGACAAAGACATAGTAAATAACTATAAGTGAAGCTGCAAAGGTGATTGTTTGGTTAAACAAGTTCTTTACAGAACTTATAGTGGTTCCTAACATTAAAGGAGTTTAATTCGCCAAGGAACCTAGGTCTCATCTGAAATCCAAACATGTGTTGCGGCACTTTTATATGATTAGATGAATCATTGAAAAGGAGACGACACCATAAAGATGGTAGACTCTCAGAACAGCATTACAGATCTACTAACTAAAGCATTTACTAAGCAATTTGTACGCCACTTAGAGAAGAATGGTATGGGGATACCAAAGGGCGATTGGCTTTAGTGCAAGTGGGAGATTGAAAGTAGTATGCCCTCAAGCCAATCACATTTGATGTGATAAGCATATACTTTGTAATCTTGTTCATTTATTAATAAAAGTATCAAGGCATTTCTTTATTCATGATTAATTACTTGAATTAATCAAATGGATAAACCCATAGTTTTCGAGCATTGCTTTTAGAACCATGATGAGGATCATGCTAATGAGATCTAAATTCAAGATAGCTCAAAACTAAAATTGTTCCTAATCGTTGGATCACTAAAAAGGAGATTAGTAGATCCGGATAGATTGGTACATACTATGCTTGCTTTTATGAAGAGGATGATTGATCTCATAATCATTTGTGTAGAGACACTAAAGCAAGTATGTAGGTGCTTATTAGAGAATAAGTTCACTGAACGTGACTCGCTCAAGGAACACCTAATGGAGTTTTACTCGTCTGTCAATAGGAGTTCCTTATGTGATAGTCGCACAAGTGATCCTTAGACTTGAGATCATCTTAGTATCTTGTGTGTACTAAGTTATACTTTGACATATTCCTTAAGACCTATTGGTATATCAAAGGATGTGCTTGGGTATAATAAGGTACACATGGAGATAGATGAATGGTCAACAAAGGATCTACCACTTTCAGTAAAGGGAGAGAATGTCCTATGCGATTCAATAAGTGACAACTCAGAAATCCCTGGCCAGGGTTGAATGGAATTAGAAAGGAGTTTCTAATTTACATTAACTAGAGTTGTGTATTTGTGAATTGAAATGCATATAATCAAATAAATAAGACTTGACAGAAATTCCGTGTCTTATATTTGATTGGGACATTGTATGGTAGAAAGATTGAATTGTACGGTAACTATTTGCTGAAAGGTTCTTTTACGATTAAATGTTGAAATCTATATTATCTGGAAAGTCGACTAATCGCTAAGGGGGCTTACCCTTATTGTGGAATAATTATTTATTCTGAATTAAAGAGTTAATTCATAATAAATGAATTAGAATTGTTCTAATTTATTTATTATACAACCGGTTTAATATGAAGAACCTAAAGGGTCACACCGCAAAAGAGTAATATTTATTTTAGAAGTGGATGACATAATTGTAATAATAAATTAAGTATATTTAATTTATACTATAGTGATAGAATAAATTAAATAGCTTAATATTTATAATTTAGTATTTTAGAAATACTAATTATAAATTAATAAGAGGAGTCTTATTATTATTATTATTATTATTATTATTACTATTATTATTATTACTAGTATTATTATTTAGTTCCTAAATGGTTTAGGAATTAATTAATAAGTAGTAATATTATTATTAAATAATTAAGTTCCTAAATAGTTTAGGAATTATAATTATAATAATTAATTAAGTTACTAAATGGTTTAGTAATTAATTAATAAGAAGTACTCTCATTATTAAATAATTAAGTTCCTAAATGGTTTAGGAATTGTAATTAATTAATTTAGTTCCTAATTAAATTGGGAATTAAATTAAAACCCTAATCCTAAATAGTTTAGGAGGGTTGACTAGATCTATAAATAAGAGGAGTCTTATCATAGATCAAGGTTACACACTCTTTCATTAGATTAGAGAGAGTACTCCATAATTCTCTAGATCTAAGAGTTAGAGATAGAGAGAGAATTAGGGCTAGCCACCCATGGTTTGGAGAAACCATAATCCACTTCTTTAATTCATAGATCTCTTGGTGGATCACCTCTAGAGGCTCAACACTTGGGGAGCTAACATTGATCCGTGGAATCTAATCGGTGAATTTGAAGAAGAACGTGAAGAATTAAAGGGAGATGAACTTGTACCCGTGGAAGCTTGGTTCTACAAATGTATAAATTCTTTTATCCTTCCTCAATTAATAATAGTCGCATAAAAAAGATCCGGGTTATTGGTTTGTACAAAAAATTTTAAAATCTGATTTTCTTGCTTCCGTTGCGCTTATATAATTTGATTATATGTATGTTATATTTTTGTAAACCAACAGTGGCATCAGAACCAAACTTATGCGAATTATTAATTGTTTTAATTTTATATATGTATGAGTATGTGTTTAGAATAATTTATTGGACATAATTTATTGTATAAAATTATTTTTTTTTAGAAAAATAACCAATCCGTGAATTGATGATTTAATCCGCGGAACGAAAAATTTGCGAATTGTTTTATTTTTCAAATTGCCGAACATGATTCATGCTATAGCCGAAAGTTAGCATGATTACCGAATTTATGGTGTTGTGGCTGCCGCACTGTATGTAATATATATGTTATTAAAACTACCATTCACGTTTTTTGGAAAAACTAGGCAGGCATGGTTTTTTATTTGGTTAATATATATATGTTATGTTTGTCCCGAATTTAGAGTCACCGTGATATATGTTAAGCAAATTCATAGCAGGTTTCGGTAAAGTAATTTTGGAAACATGATTCTCACTTTAATCATTGGGTAATCTAATATATATATATATATATATATAATATAAACCGAATACATTAATATATATATACATATATATGTATGTATTAGAAAGCTGCTAGATTCATGAATTAAAGTGACTGTCATTTTGGGACTCATGAATCAAAGTTGCTTTCATTTTGGGTCACGGATTTGGTATATATATATTTACTGATGCTTATATATATATATAAAGTCAACTGCACCACTATTTTCGGTATATATATATATATATATATATATATATATATATATATGATATATTTATAATATATATTTATTAGTCAAATAGTTTGGTAATTTTATGCAGATTTTAAAATTTCAAAATAAAAGAGTTTATTTTGGGTAATTTTAAAATAATAAAAATAAATAGTTTATTTTTTAAATAATTTTATAATTAAAATAAATGGTTTATTTTAAATATGAAATTGGATTTCATGCAACTTTAAATTGCCCATTAAATGATACCAATACATATATGGAATGTTTTATTTAATTCATGAGATGAATATTATTTATTAATATATATGTTGATATATATGATAATAAATGGGATTGATTATGGACTAT
The DNA here is from genome assembly GCA_947179155.2 of Hedera helix. Taxonomy (NCBI): domain Eukaryota; kingdom Viridiplantae; phylum Streptophyta; class Magnoliopsida; order Apiales; family Araliaceae; genus Hedera; species Hedera helix. The sequence goes on along the minus strand of OX359285.1, from coordinate 8,973,690 downwards.
TGACCAATGTGATTGGATTTAATTTTAAATTAAATGCATGAATGAATGGGTTTTAATAAATGGGGTCTGCATACCTCGTCTTTCTAATTTTTCTTATATATAATTCTATCTCCCTCCTATGTACTTCCCCTTGACTGTTGATCAAGGTTTCTATTTATTGTAAATAATTTGTAATAGGATTAGTTAGAATTATTTTGAAGAATTGGAGCAAAGAAGCAAGAAGCGCATTAAAGATGCAGATTCTTGGACTATTATGAACACTTCCATATTATAGGGGAGTACCCTATATCTAATATCAGGTACAAAACACGAAAATTAAATGTTATGCATACACATATTGTATGAGAGGCTGATCCCCTCAAGTACATATTTCTAGTAGTAACCATTGGATCAACCAGCTATTGACTCCAGTGGAAGTTTATAGTTCATAGTCTACTTGACTATCTTGATTCTGAAAGCAAATCATTATTCCTGCTTATGTTATTCATATTGTTGAATTGTTTCAGCTATTCTCTTTCATTCATGATATATATTGTCTCTTGTTGTTATTTAAACTTGTTGAGCAAACTAGTTGTTCACTCTTGCTATATCATGAACCTTATTGTAGTGAAACCCGAGACTTCTGGAAAGAACAAGGGTAAGGGAAAGAACAAGTAATGGACTTCAAGAGACAATCTTTAGTTTATTCGTCTAGCTAAAATTAATTGTTTTGTGATGTAAACCCTAAATACTTTATTAAGGTATTTGTGTACTTTTGTGTAAGGTTACCGTATCTTGGGACTAGTAACACCTTTTGAATGAACAACATATGTTTATTATTTCGCATTTAGCTATTGTATGTTGTTTAGAGGTAGATGTTTATATTGGATCGTGATGACCGGATCCGGGTATTTGAGACCCGAATTTGGGGGCGTCACAAGTAAGTCCAAAAAATTTACAAATGTAAAATATTTTCATTGTCATGAGAAGGGGCATATCAAAAATTTTTGCCGTCAGTTCAAAAGAGAAAACAATATGGGAAATGATAAAGAAAAGAAGAACGATGATAATAAGGATGATAATCTAGTTTCTACTGTTTCTGATGATTTTCTCATTATGTATAATGAAAATGTTCTTAATTTTGCTATTCATGAGATAAGTTGGGTCATTGATAGTGGTGCATCAGTTCATGTCACGTCGCGGAATGACTCTAATATCCTAAATATTTACAAGATTTGTAGATAAGATTAATTAAGGGTTATGGTTTAAAACCTAGAGTTGGAGAAGTGAGTTGTGTAGAAAATGAGTAAACATTTTTTTTTAAGAATTAAATGTGAGATTATTATAAGGATGCATGTGGAGAATTTATTAAGAAAATAAATTCAATTAAGAAGTGAATGTGGTTATATTGATACATATATACCTAAAGTGTGCTTTTAGCCAAATAAAAATTTGAGTAAATTAATACTCAATAAAACTAATAAATTAATTAGTTTAAGTATAGAGTAAGAATGAAAGTCACGTAATATAATTAACTAAGTTAATTATATGATTCATGAATTAAAGCTAAGATTAGCAAGTAGAGAATTTAGAATATTACCTAGAATGACAATATTAAGAAGTTAATTAATTAAGTAATTAACTTAATTATTAAGTTGTTATATAGAGTCCAATAATGGATTAAAGCAAGCCAATATGTTAATTACTTTAAGTCAAGTTGGTAATTATAAAGAGGTCCAAATAAATTTAAAAATGTAGCCTCATGAAGAGTTCAAGTCATTTAATTACTATTAGTGGACTAACCCAAAAAGGATGATAAGTGTTAGCCCAATATGGGAATACTTACATGAAGGTGGGTAATTAAATAATGAGCGCAAATATTATGTTAATTAATAGTCCAAGAGGTAATTAATATAAGTCCAATGAAATTATATTGACAAGTATTGTTGAGTGTAGAGAATTAACTAATATAGGGTTAATTGAATAACCCTAGTTGGTAGACAAGAGAAAGCATTAACCAAACATTGGTTAATTGTTAGGTAAATGAATATGATGATGAGAATTAACTATGGATGAGTTAATTGAGCAGCCCTAAGTGGTAAATAAATTAAAGCTTTAACTATGTATGAGTTAGTTGCTAGCAAAATGTGTAAATACATAATTATACATATACATGAGGGATGAGAGTTAACCAAGGTGAGGTTGGTAGTTTCACCTTAGGTTAGTTGTTAGAAGATAGTAACCTTACATGGGTTAATTGGTGGAAGAATATTATAGATACAATTATGTATGTATATAATTTATCAAGATAGAATTAGTAGGTAACATTAGGTTGCATGCTGTAGAGAACTAACCATTGGTGGGTTACTTGTTAACCTTAAGTGGTAATAAAAATAAAACCTTAACCAATGTTAGGGTTAAGTGTTAATAAATATATAAATATATTGAATGTAAAGAGTTAACCACATTATGGTTAATTGTTGGGAGATATATAAATATGTATATATAAATAAGATGAGCTTTAACTAAAGTTGGGTATTTAGTGACCAAGGTTAAGTGTTGGTGTTATGTCGCTTATGTTGCACTTCACCATCTACGTGTCAAGTTGATGTGTGACATTTTAATGGTCAAATATAAGAAAAATGCAAGTATTGTGCAAGTATAGGTGAATGTGTATACATATATTGCTGTATATATATATATGTGAATGCTTATGTAATGATATATGACATAAAAATAAAGCCAAATTAGAGTAGTAAAATAAAAAAAAATCCCAAATTTTGAGGGGTCCCCACATGAAAATGTTGAGTGTGGCTTCATATTTCTTCATTTTCACCCCAAAGGTTGCTTACAAGCAACCTTGATTATTTGTTTGAAGTCATTCACTCTTGTCATTCATATTGTCATTCCTTGCTATAGTAAGCATAATTTAGAGAGTTAAATTGACTAACATTAGACGATTAATGAAGTTAATTGAACTTACCTAAGTTCTATATATAGAGAAGAGAGAAAGAGCTAGCAAATGTTAGTCATTTATCTAGAAATTCTAGAGAGAAAAGAGAGAGCTTCTTTGAGAGAAAAACAAGCAAACTTTTGTGAGATTGAGAATCAACCAAGGAAAAGTGCTAGAGAATAGTCAAAGAGGAGTCCTAAGCCAAGTTCATATCAAGAAGAAGAAGAGCATCTATATATAAGAGGTTCAAAAGTGTTCTAAACCTTCTTTAGTTCATTTTTAGAGTCTATATATGTTTTAAACGGTCAAAATGAATTTTTAACCTATCAAAAGTTATTTTGATGCTCTAAAAGTCTAAAACTATTGTATAATGGCATATTCATGGTTTTGATATAGTTAATACATGTATTTGTATGAGTGGTATGCAAAAAATTAGAAGAAAAATTCTTGTAACGATTTACCGATAAAACCCTAGATGGTTCGATCTTAAATTTCTTGTCAAAACGTTTTCAAAATGTGATCGAACCATAAAATGTTGTAAAACAAGAAGTTAGGAAGACAATAACACTGAGTTGGTGTCATATGGATGTGTAGATGTTATTTTGTTCAAGTTTGAACCAATAAAACCAATGATTTGTGAAGTTAGATTTCACTTTGTCCTTGTGAGCAGTTTTTAGTCCAGTTCCGTTTGAAATTTAGATTTGTGATCTAAAGAGAAGTTGTATAGGAGGAAATTTCGATAAGAATGAACTCAAAAATCACTCCAAAATTTATAAAAATGAAGAAGTTATGACTGTCGGAGCGACTGAGCATCGTGCAGCCAAAAATTTGATTTTCTGAAAAAAGGGTCGAACGCACCTGCGCCCGAGCCCACTGCCTAGCAGTTTTTTTAAGGTCCAGGTCGAGTCGGGTCATTTCAGTTCGGGTTGGTCCAGGTTTAGTTTTCTTTAAAAAATTAAATTGAAATAAGTGTAAAATGAATGTATTTGTGTAATAAATCACTATATGGAGTTTATTAGTAACAATTTATAGCTAAATGTTTAAAATAAAGACTAAGGTTAACACAATTAAAAAGTTAACTATTGATATTGTTTGAAATAAAATATTATTAAGTGGTGAATAATATTAATATGTGATTAAAAGGTTGTGAAATGATTAATAATATTTGTAAATAATTTAGATATTATTACATGGTTAATAATATTAGTAAGAGATTAAAATATTATCAAATGGGCAATAATATTAATAAGTCAATAAAATATTATTAAATAAGTAATAATATTAGTAAATAAATAAAATATTATTAAATGATTAATAATATTAGTAAGAGATTAAAATATTATTAAATGGTAAATAATATTAATAAGTGATTAAAATATTATTAAATGGTTAATAATATTAGTAAGAGATTAAAATATTATTAAATGGTTAATAATATTAATAGGTGATTAAAATATTATTAAATGATTAATAATATTAACAAGTGATTAAAATATTATGAAATGATTAATAATATTATTAAATGGTTAATAACATTAATAAGGAATTAAAATATTACTACATGATTAATAATATTAGTAAGAGATTAAAATATTATTAAATGGTTAATAATATTAATAAGTGATTATAATATTATTAAATAGTTAATAATATTAATAAGAGATTAAAATATTATTAAATATAATATTAGCAAGAGATTAAAATATTATTAAATGGTTAATAATATTAATAAGTTATTAAAATATTATTAAATGGTTAATAATATTTGAATGTAATTATATATTATCAAAGGTAGATAATATTTTGAGATATTTGATACATTATTAAATGTTCAAATCATTAAATTATGTCAAAGAAGAAAGTTTAATTGAATTAAATCAATGTAAATAGTCCATTTGTGACTAATTTAGACAACTTTTAAAAATGGGTCGTACGAAGAACGTGTAGTAAAGGTGTAAGTTAGTTAAGCGTACCCGACATGTCCGAACTATATTTTGGACTAGGGTTTTTTCTCGGAATTTAATGGTTCATTTGTCAAACATCTTAAGAGTTAATAATTTGAACTTAAAGTCTTATATAAAGACTAAGTAATAGTCATTGTAAATAATGATAATGTCAATTTCATATATAAATTGTAGGTTGAACGAAAGACGTAAAATAAGCGTAAATGGTATGAGCAAAGCAAGAAAGTTTTTCAGAACTTGCTCCTATGTGCATTTATATGCAATCATATGTTATTAAATTATTGATATGAGAATATATTGATGATATTTATGTTATGTGAAACACATGAAGTATGATTATATATGAAATATGTACAGAATAAGAAGCATGACTTGATATATGTTAGATGTGTATTATATGCGATGCATAAGAAGTATGAAGCATTCATAAAATGAAAAGCATGAAAAGCTTGATATACGTATAAAATGCAGAGTATGTTTAATAGGTGAAGCTTGTAATGTGTTATATGTAGCTGTTAAACTTGTTAAGCCGTCGTGCTCACTCTTGCTATAGAATCAATACTTTCGGATAAGTGCGAGTTAGTCGAAGTTTTTGATAAAGATCGAGGAACAGGAATGCACATTACTTTCACTGAAGGTCTAAATGTCTATTATAGATATCAGTCTGAATTGGACAAGTAAAATATTTATGTAGAATAAGAATTTGTTGGTATATAAAATGAGTGTTAAATACTCAAAGTGATTGTAATTGAATATCGTATCATGTATGATATTGAGACATACTAGGAATTTGTAAAGATTGCGATTTTGGAATAGGAAGAGATGTTGTAAAATTATAAATAAATGATTATATATCAATTTTAATATTGTTATAAGTTATGATTGATAAGAAAAATGTTGTACTCGTGTTGAATCGGATCCGAGGTTCAAGGGACCCGGATTCGGGGTCGTCACAAGTTGGGATCAGAGCTGATAGGTTAAAAACCTTAGGCAAGAGTACCTTAGGCTATAACCGTAGTAGAAGATAAGTAAAATGGTAAAGGAATAAACTCAGGTAGAGTTGAAGTAATAAAAGATGAATTTAGAAGATTCATATATTGAGGATTATCCAAAGGTGGATTTGAGGAGATGTAAGATAAATAAAAAGGGTCATGTTGTACCTAATTTAAGGAAATTATAGAAAATATCTTATAATAAGATTTTGAGGAGCAGAAAGAAAATTCTAATAAGGTCATGCAATGATCTAGAGAGATGAACTCTTAATGAGTCAGATTTGCTAAGATATGGATTGAGAGAATTCGTATTCAGTTAACGAAATGATAGGGTATGTGGAATTTTTCATTGAGGACTCATGATAGTAGCTGGGTTGTACGATTCCTTGTATGGACGGGGAATTTGTGTTTGGTTTTAGAGCCACTTTGCTTCTTATATTAATATAGAGGTGGAGTTGAACATTCTTTTGTATGGGCATGAGACTTGTTCTTGATTTAACGACCGCTTAACTTCCTATATTGATTAGTGGTTGAGTTGACCAATTTCTTGTATGGGCAGGAAATTGTGTTTGGTTTGACAACCACTTAGCTTCCTATAGTGATAATCGATTTAAACCTGGTGTCACGCTAATCGTTATATGTATGTTGAGAAGGTGATTCTTTTCTCATGTATATACCGGATATGTAGAGGATGTTAAGGTAGGTGCGTGTTCTTAAAACTCATATTTATGGTAAGTTTATGACTCATAATCATATGGTGGAACCCCTTAGCGAATGGACGATTTTGGTATGACTAGGATAAGTTCCTCAACCCATATGATTATGGCAAGTTCCTGAACTCTTAATGTGTGGTAAGTTTGATGAACAATGAGTATGTGTAGAGTTAATTAGCAAGATTAGACTTATCCTAACTGTAGTTATTAAGTTGGAAAAGAATGCGGAGGAAAACTTTATGGTATTTTGAGGTTTTAAGATATTTCAAATCTTGTAGCTATGTTGGACTTTAGAATTCTTAAAATTGTGCCAAATTTACACTTTTGTGCTTTTGAAAAAGACAAATGAATTCTCTGGT